>BMAW01023055.1:329807-365812 GCA_019974015.1 Nephila pilipes | reverse complement strand
CCCCCTCTCCTAACATCCACACCACGCCAACGGGAGGACTTTGGACCCCGAACAGATTTAACGTGCATCAGCCCCGGCTACACGGCGGGTCTTTGGCGGCCAAGGATCGAACCCGCGACTGAACGAAAACCGCCGGCCGAGAGTCCACGACCTTGGCCCATGTTGAAAGAGATAAAATTAAAAGAAAGGAAGTGAATTCTGAGAATGAATCTGAATTAAAGCTTCAATTAACGATAGATATTTCACGATGGACAAGAATAGAAAGACCTCGGATTCAAAGCTCGCATATTGATGCTTATTATTATCTCCGAATCGAGAAACCACATTTGAGATCAATATGCTCTAAGTATTGTAAAAAAGAATATTTAATATTTAACTCTGAATAATTTAATTTCAAACCTATTTCTCAAAGAAAGTATCAAATAAACAGGATACAGCTAATGGTTCAAATATTAAAAATTCTGACGAATCGGACCAATTTGACTTTGTAGACCTCTTTCAAAGAGAATTTCATAAAATTGAAGTTCCACAGTCGTACGAACAATCCCAGGGAAATGGCGTCAAGCTATTGATGAAAGAGAATTTAAATTGCAACTTGAAGGAAGTAAACTAAATTTTGCAGATTTATTAACAAAACCTCAATCTAAAGACAGATTTAAAAAAAATTTTATTGAAAGACTGTTTACATTACTTTGAAGCCGAATGTTGAAAGACGGTAATACAAATCTCTTAGCTTCGCGAACAAAATGTCAAGTCAAATTTGATGTATAGAAGTTAATCTAATTAGATGTGAGAGTATGGTTGTATAAAAAAGATAGATTTCCTAAATTGTAAAGGGGGTCTAGTTGTTGCTAAACCAAGATGTTATTGTTTTTCTTCTTTCTGAGTTTATGTTTTGTTTAAATAAGCTTTTTTGAGAAAACCTATCATCATTTTCTTCTCCCCCCCATATGTGTATATATAATTATATATATATATGCATTAACAATTTTAAAAGAAAATTGTTACTTAATGCTATTGTGTATGAAAACGAAATAAGGGAAGACCATCAATAGATAAACTTTTATGTTATATGTTTTATATGAAAGATATATTTTAATATTTAGTATTGTATAACGATAAATATATTTATAAAAAAAACTTGCTCTTTAAGCTTTAATATATTTTCAAGAATTATTGAATCGTTAATTTACCACGCAATATCAGATACTTAGTTCACTTTCCAATATTCATGTAAAGCGAATTTTTTAACTATTAAATTTTTGAATCACGCGTCGAAGACTTTGGCTCAGAGTTGTATGGCATATATATTCAGGTTGTCCTCTTTTAACATACTTACGGAGTTCTCAAAATTTAAACTTTTGAGATTATGTCAAAGATGAAAAACATCGAAGTAAAAATATTTTTTATCAAAAAAAAAAATGCATCGTTCATTTTATGTATTCTCCGAATCATAAAAATACCATAACTAAAAAATCCACATGTTTCCATTTATGGAAGGAATACTTTACTTCCAATAATAAAAAATTTTCACCCATTTGCATAAAATATGTCATACCGAAGAATTATTTGTTTAAAAAAATAATAGCGTGTTAATTAAAGTCAACACCGGTCATTTCCTTCGTGTAGTAAACACAGGTGCTCCTTGAACTAATCTCACGCAACGGAAATTCCGGTGCACCGGCTGTGTGTTGAACATGAAGCTAATACCAGTATACGCTGACGCCCTGCCATAATAACAGCTTCGCTCTTGCTCTGTAAGCGTACGAGCAAACCCTGTGTTTAACCGCACCATTAACCAAGTCTGTATCGAACCATTAATAAATAACAATAAACGGGTTCAATTTCAATGGACTGATCCAGGAAGAGCTGAAATCCCTTCGCAATAATTAGACTGCTTTTGTTTACAGGTATTGTCTGGAAATGTGAAAATGCGCGATCGTTTTTGCGGTGCATTCATCGATCTATTATACGTTTCGTAACGTTTCCTTTCTAATTCCTTTTTTTCTCATGGGCGCTTTATTTTTTTGATGTAGTATATGAATTTATGACGTGCAGTTGTGACCTATTTGCAGCTGCGAGAACTTGGAAGATTAGGGTGACGAGATGAGTTTTTTTTTTTTTTTTAATTCAATTGATTTATTGGATTAAGTTTTTTAAAACATTTGGAGGTTCTTAATGATGTTAATTTTTTTCTAATTAGAAAAGGAATTACTCGATTTATGGTGCATTCATATAAATAAGACCATTTTTGTGAATTCATCTTATTTTTTTTTATCTAGTGACAGTACTGTTTTCAATGTAAATGAAAGTTTTTCTTTGATTCTAATAGATAAAACTAATAAAAATACTTGTAGGTAATACATTAATTGCTGTATTATTTATATAATATTTAGGTTGCATAAAGCTTTTTAACTATTCCCTGCTTTTTAAACAATAAATAGATTTAATCTCCATTTTTGTCTGAAATTAACTCTTGCCTTTAAATACAATTCAAGAAGGATTTTTAAAATAATTAAATGGTGATATTTAAGGGATTATTCATATTCTGATATAAATTATCAGGTCTTCATTAATGTAATGTGTTTCATTTGTGCTTGATTTAAAAATCCATAATTCTGAAAATCGGATACCAGATATGTAAGTAATCGGGAAAAAAAAAACGAAATTTTTAATGCTTGTTTACTGCATCTCTCTCTCTCTCTCTCTCTCTCTCTCTCTCTCTCTCTCTGTCTCTCTCTTTTGTACAGATTTATGCTAAAATTATAGGAAACTGAACAGAAATGCACGAGAACAGCTTCTATAAGTATGTATCATAATATACGCAAATGGAAGATATTGTTCCTCAAAATACGAATTATATGGAAAATAGTTTAATTTAACTGAATATATAATATACGATACCGGTTTTTAATATCTATTTATCCTTTTATGATACTTTTTTAGAATAGAACAAAATTCGATTGCAATAGAATACAATTTAAAACAGAAATTCAGAGAACATGGTGATAAAGCTGTTTTCTTAACCATTTAATATTTTTAATTTTATTCTTTTATAGCTAATTGTTAAAACTTTATCATTATAATTGTGTTTATTATGTGTAACAGGGGTAAAGTAGCCTAAAGTAAGAATTATTTGCTCATCAAATTTACTCCATACGAAATATATATTTTAAAAAGTATTTTTTTTTTAAAGAAACCCTCCTCAACTGCCCAAATGTCGCGTGTCCTCTGCCGTCAACGGTTTCAGGACGCATCCTCCGGAAAACCTGCTGCACAGAAATGCAAGAGGCTTTCATATAATTATATTATGACATTCTCAACACCTCTGCTAATCTTGTTAAATCTCTATTGCCTCTATCGATTGCTCACAATAACCCATCTCCCCTTACCAGCCCGAGAACATGATGCTCTCTCCCATCAAAACAGCTGTTCTCTTGAACTTCAAATGCCTTTATATCCAGCCAATTTCTTTGCGCACCCAACATCCTTTAAGAACCTTTTGTAAGAGACGAAGGAAAGAGTGGTCAGATCGGTATCTCAATTGGAGGTCCTTATTCAATCAGTTTATTGTAATCCCTGAAGAAGGTCCTCTCCCTGTGTCTATCTCACAAGTGATCAGCACTTTGAAGGAAATGGCTAGGTTTTCGTCTGCAGGGATAAGAAGAAAACCGTTTAATTATGTTTGGATTTGTAGAGAAGCAGCTGGATTTTAATTTCTTCCTTGTGCCGGCTGGGCTCTCTTTTTACTATAAAAAAGGCGGTTTCGACCGTTAGTGGAGATAATGTATAGGAAATCAATGAATATGGTATATTTCACCTTGACACAAAACAGTGGTGTGTTTCCTTCAGCAATAAAATTTTACCAGTACAGGAAAAGTATATATATGTATATATATATATATATATATATATATATATATATATATATATATATGTTACGGTAAATGTAATAAACCGATGATTATGTATAATTACCGGTGATTATTCATAATCACCACTAAACTTGTAAATGTGGTAAATTATTGAATATTTATCACATTTACCGGTTAGTTTATAAAATCCCCAACTCGTAATGGGAAATGTAATAAAAGTCCATAAATTTTCAAAAATTTGTGATGTTCGATGCACGTGATTTCAATAATATTTCTAATTTTATGCTGGATAGACGTTCTTTTTTAAAATAAAATATTGAATAGTGGACGATATGCATGTGCGTTTTAATTCCAAGTTATGAAATGTTTTGGATACTAAGAAAGCGAAAACAGCGGCTTTCTGATGAAAGAAAGATATGACAACTTGTTAATAAAAGTGAATAATAGTAAAAACATAAGTAGATGGAAAAAAACCGGAAGATTATCAAAGACAAAAAAGATACGACGTAATGAAAGTAGACAATGTTGAAAAACTTATCCCCCCCCCATAAAGATAGCTCTAATGTAAGATTTTATGTGTACTTTGAAGAACTTTTTACCATAATTCATTCATTAATTGCCCATGGTGGTAGAAACAGAATGTTAAAAGAACTTAAAAAAAGTACAAAGTGTTACTACCGAAGCAGTGATGATGTACTTAAGCTTGAGTGTGTGTGAAAGTTGTCAAAATAAATCAAAGGTATCCAAATTTTATTGTAAGTCCTCATGACGTTCTTCTAATTCTTAAGAACGAAATTTTTAATGTTATTTGAATATATTTATTTTTTCGAATTAAGATATCGTTACTCTACAAAATAGTCTGAATTCGTTGCCTTCCCCATTACGAGTTGGGTATTTTATAAACTTACCGGTAATTGTGATAAAATTTCAATAATTTATCACATTTACCAAGTTTACTGGTGATTATGGATAATCACCCCGGTAATTATACTTAATCATTAGATTAATCACTTTTACCGTAACACACACGTATATATATATATATATATATATATATATATATATATATATATATGAATGAGTTTAAAGTGTAAATAAATAGTGATGAGAAATTTAAAGGAAACTGTTCAACAAAATGAACTATAAAAAATTGTTTTTTGAGAAAAGCTGAAAATGTTTTTGTATAATAAAACCTTATTTATTTGACACAAACACATGCACACAAATGGAACATTTTACAGATAATTTTCAAGAAACTGAATATTCCATTTAATTTATTCGATAAGCAATTTTTCTTAGAAAAAAAATTACTCGATATGCTTTATAATTTTTGAAATCATTAAGAATTTTAAGGTTTTAGTTTTTAAATAAATAAAGCATATGCGGGACAGAATTTTTAAGCAATAAATTTTTCGTTGATTTTACAGAATTATAGATTTTGGAACGCGTCCCTTATAGATTTTTTTTAAATACATGCTTAATCAAAAATGTGTATTCTTTGCTGGTTTGCTACAAATTTTGAAAATAAGCTGTAATAAAATGTTTTGGAATAACTTATTAACAAAAATACCAAAAAAACTACTTTTATTGATACCGTTTTCTGCCAAAAGTAGACCCTTAAGTAACAACGGCTTCTGTTCTCATTGATTTAAATTTAAGAATACTCCAGAAATGCTTTTAAATATGGTTTTTAATGTTCAAATTCTATTTATTTTTTCCAAATACAGAAAAAAATTAAAATAAATAGTTCTTTACAATGTCATGTACGCTTAACTTAAAATTTTGATAGATTTTATAAGTATTGTGTGCATATATATGAAATGATGTTACATAATTAACTTTCTCTTAACTTATTTCCATTGACAAATTTATTTCACGTATTACCTTTGAATATTTTTTAAATTTCCTAATAATAGAAAAATGCGTGAATCAACAAAATCTTTATAATGTTTACATTCCACGACCCAATTTTTGAATGATACGCTTTTCTTAGGAATTCAGGTATTTTATTTATTTACTGAAATTCAAGCATTTTTTTAATTTGCATATTATATGCGTAGTAAAATGTAATTGAATATTAATCAAAAATAAATATTAACAATGTGCAGAAAATGTATTTGTGTTATAACCCATAATTCAGCAATGAAGACCTTAAAATTTATTCAATGCACCAGAATTCAAAATACAAATATAATTAATTTATTATCTTTACTGTATGCATGCATGTATCAGATGAACTTTTGGAACTCCAAAATTAAATTGAGATAGAAGTTTTCAAAAGGGGTCATTATTAACAAGCAGTCAAATGAAAATAAAATCCCTGCAATGAAAAAGAACTGAATAAATCAAATCAAATGTAACTTTCCAAAATTTTAGATCCAGAGATCAGCATAAAAATGCTGTACAAAAAATGACTAATTTAAAATATATTTGTTTCGGTGTAATTTGTTCATATACAATGACAAAATATATTTATTTCTTAATGTATCATCATTTGGTAGGATAAAATTTTTAATTGTAATGTTATTCATTTTTGGAGAGAGTTAAAATTTTATAATTTACTCACGACATTTGATTGAATTATTCTTGGTTGAAAATTAATCTGTTATCGAGTTTAATTGCGCTTTTTTAAACTTGCCCTTATTTTTTTAAAATCTAATGTTAGGAAGTTTTAATAATAAACGTAGAATTTATTTTTACCGAACTATATTATTTCATCATTAAGACAAAAACTTCATAGAATTTAACTAAAGACTAAATTCGCGTTCTGTGCTTGCTCTGTTCTTAAAATACGAGGGGTTATTTAAAGTTTTAATTCTTATACTATGAAATAACCAATATATCTGGATAAATCTTATCTTCATAATAATTGACCCTCATTATATGTAATAATTATAAGTAATCCTTATGTATCTAATGTTGTAAATTACAGCCGTTATAATGTTGATTTATTTGGCTTCAGTAAGGCGTAGTTTGAAGAAACCTGAAGCATCATGATAAAAAAAAAATCCCAGAGTGTCTCGAAATTTTAATATGTGTTAAAAATAATTGCAATAAAAACTTAGTTTTCATTCATTATTCTTCAGACCTCCCTACGTAATCACCATCCAAAGCTATACATTTCTCCCAGAGTTTCTAGATCTATCGAATTGCTCGATTATAGAACTCAGAAGATTGAATTCTATCCATACCATACTGCAGGTTACATCAAACAACAGCTTCCCGAAACCAAATAAATCAACGTTAATAGTTGTATTCTCCAATATTATGTACATCAATTCATACACAGAATAAATTTTATCCAGAGACATCTGTTATTTCTTTGTAATAAATAAAAAAAAAACTTTACAATACATTTAATTAAATGAATACATTAACCAAAATACATTTAATAATGAAAGAAATAAAAATGTAATTGAAATGAATCTACGGTACATATATATTTCCGACCTATTTTTTTTTATATACTTTATCATTTTTAAAAACTTTCCCACGTTTAAAATTAGCTTTATTAAAGATCTCTGATTTTATATTTTCAAAGCTTTTACTTCCCTCTTCATTTCGAGTCCAAAACTGCATTCTTCATTCAGATTCCCACATGCTCAAAAATATAGGCTAACATCAAATAGTGGGGTGTATATATGGCACGTGAGAATTTAGCCCTTTGTAATTACGTCCTGATCTCATACAAACATATAATCAAACCCTGAGATCAGGGATGTCTGAACGTGATGAAGAATGCAACAATTCTTGTTTGAATTGAACTTTTCGTGTCAGACCGAATGCTCTTTCAGTTCTAGGGAAGTATCTTTTTCTTTCATTCCTCCTTTCCTTCGATACAATCTCATGCCAACTAATTTAGGAATGAAAATTGTGTTGGTAAAATTAAACTGAATAGGACGTTTAAAAAGGGCTAATGCTTTTATATGAACTGAAGTACGTGACTGAGTAATAACTATATTTGTGCTTATTTAATTGTAGCTAAATAACGAAGTAATAATTCTTACTTAGAAAAATTAGTTGGATTCACTGATTAATTTCTTATTGTTCAATATTCTTATATACTTGTTTCATATATCAATAATTAATTGAAAGTTTTATACCAATTTTTTAATGTAGTGAGCTGTGAGTGAATGTTTATTTATGTTGTATTTAGAAGTAACGCGAAGGCTATTGGCTATGGATCTCGTAATTTTGAAACCATGGTCAAATTACGAGGACGATACCTGAGTCGTCATCACCCTCTCCTAACTTCGACACCACGCCAAAGGAAGGACTTAGGACCTCGACAGATTTAACGTGCATCAGCCCCGGCTACACGGCGAGTTTTTAGTGGCATCAAGGTTCAAGTTCACGACTATACGAAAACATTACCGGCCGCGAGCTCGCGAGCCTAATTTCCAGGCTAACTCGGTTACAGTGAAGTGGGAAGATAATTTTGCAAAAAATTAAATGTACAGTGAAAAATTGCCTTAATGAAAATGCTCTTATAATATAACATGCATGCGTAAAATATGCATTTAGTTTACCTAAAAAGAAATAAAGAATGATCTAAAACAAAATTGTTTTTCAAAATTCTTTTTGTTTTCATCTATTTTTATGTGTGGAAGACTTTTCTTCAAAAATTAATCCAAAAGAAATCGGATTATTTATTTTAATAAGTATTTCTTGTATAAATATCCTTGAAAAAGAAATTGCGTGCATTTATTTATAGCTTCTCTCTCTCTCTCTCTCTCTTTTTTAAGAATTACGAAAATTTTTACAATTTCTATTGATTTTAAACATAGGTATTGAAGTATTTGAAATGGTAGTATATATAAACAATATAGTATATTAAAAAAATAGATTACCTCATTTGATTCTTTCACAACCTTTCCTACTCCTCGCAGTTATTTCGATGGCTTGAAATATATACGACATTCAAGAATGCCAAAGCTAACCTGTTGAATTTTTCATAAAAATGCAACCCATGTTTTGAGCCCGAAATATCGAGACGTCAATCACCTTAATATACTGATTTGAAACTTGAAATAGGCATGACATATAAATGAACCGCTATTCGCGAAAAGTATTCTAAATGCGGTACTTAATATTATTCAGAACTTATAAAAGGAACAGGAGCAAGAATCTTGAATTTTTCATATTGTGATAAATTAAACATTTTATTAATCTTAGATCAATGATTCACAAAATTTTGCTTTAAACATATTTCTTACAGTACTCCACAAATTAGCTTAATACGAGGTGTGGCTATTAAATAATGAGATTGACGCTGCTACAGAAGTACGCATGCGCCAAACGTCAGCGACCGACTGCCGTTTAGCGTTAAGCCTTTTCTTTCAAATTCAGTGACTCTCCCTTCTGTAAACAAATCTGCATACCCGTAGTCTTTTTTCACATTAGAGTCATTTTGTTTTTCTTTTGTTTTGTTTCGCCCGAAAAAGAATAGGTAAGCAACGAATTTTTGTGAAATTTCTCATGAAATTTGGAAAAACCACTACTGAAATTCATAATTTATTAAAAGAAGTGTATGGTAACGAATGTTTATCACGTGCATGTGTTTTTGGGTGGTTTAAGCTTTTTCAAGATGGCCGAGAAGACGTTGAAGAAGATTTATGCCCGGGTCACTTGCCACGCTAAAAGCGGATGACAATATCGAAAAAAAAATTGGTAATCTGGTTCGATATGACTGTCAGTTAAGTATTTGTGCGATTACTGAGACTATAAGAATTGACGAACAATCTATGTGGCAAATTTTTCCTCCAAAACAATGCGCCGGCTCATTCCACATTGTCAGTCAAGAGATTTTTAGCTAAGTACAGCATCCCAGTGTTAGACCATCCGCCTTATTAGCGTATATTGAGCCATGCGACTTCTATCTGTTTAACAAGGGAAAATCTGCATGAAAAGGAACACGATTTTTGTCCGTTGAAGCTGTGAAAGAGAAAATGGCGCGCATCATAAAGGAGCTGACAGTCGAAAACTTCGAGCACTGTTTCGGACAATGGAAGATTTTCATGATGCGTCATAGGGATAAAGGAGGGGTGTATATTGAAGGTGATGATAAGTAAATATGTATGACATTAAAATTAAAATGTTTTACTGCATCAGTCTAGTTACTTAATAGCCACACCTTGTATAATGACCTTGATGTCTTAAATAAATTCCAATAACATAAAACTGTTTAATTATTACTATACATACCATTTAATAATAGGTCAAGGTTACTTTATATCATTTAACAGATTATTAAGCCATACACGCTTGTTTTTTGTTTTGTTTTGTTTCATTAAAAACTATTACATCCAGCATAAACGATCTTGTTTTTATAAAATGTTTTTAAGTAGTACCTGCATCATCTAATCTTCCAGATGTGTTTTCGTTGTTGAACACGCGCATATTTATACACTGCGTCCTTGCTGTAGTACAACAGATGCAATTTTACAAACACCAGCAGCTGTATTGCGAGACTAGGTTACGTATGCTTTTCCATCTGAATGCTACCACATTTTTTCGGCTGTGTGTTTAAGTCATTCTTAAGCGAGCCGTAAACAGCGATAGGTGCTACAATTTCCGTAAACAAGTTATGGTTACACTAACCCCGTTTATAACCGGAAATAGGTTATGTTTACTACTGGTGTGTTTTTTAATATTATTTCTGGTTGGAAATCAACATGTAGAATTCAAAATATCGAGGTTTTCAAAAAACGTCTAAAAATTGTTTGATTTACTCGTTAACTTCTGAAAGATGCTATTATATATCTTAATTGCTTCCAATAGTTATATTTGCGACTAAAAGTCCTGAAAACACACACGTTAATCTACCTTTTTACATAGTTACATATGAATCAGGATTTTATAAATTGATCACCAAAAAACGTTTCAAAGCAACTTAATCGCGTCATCTTTGAACATTCACACCGGTTTTTTTTTCATCACATTATTCAGAATTCTTGTTCTAATACTTACACTGAAAGATAACTTAATTTAAAATGAATTTTAGAAACAATCTGTTTGAGCAATAACGCGATTTATTTTGTAACACAAGCAAGATTTATACCCCGCAACTAATATTTCTTCATTTTTTTCCATTCCATTTCCTTATAACATTCAACTCCACCCTGTAATTAACCTTGATCAGTACTTCATTTAAAATAAGTTATTTTATTATTCATTTGTTAAATTCACCGATTAATTATTTGGTATGACTCGCGTAATTTAAAAACGATGTTCTACATTCGAAACGGGAAGTCCATCTGTCCTCTTCTAAATCTCTATTCATCCGAATTGAGAAACAGCTGAGATCTTGTTCTCACCTAAAGCTTCACTCCAGATGGAGCCTTAGTTGTATCTTATAACTGACCACCAAGGCCACTGTGGGTCAGTAGTTGTCGCAGCACAGGGACCGCTAATTCCCGTTCCGCACCTTTCTGCAGCTGATGCGCCCACCAGTCGAGCAGCTGGCAAGCAACGGGTGTTGGTGAGCAGCACCTCAGCTGGACATCTTTCTTCATTGTATCTTAAAATAGCATAAGGCTTATAGGGGCTTTGGGTGACCCGCATCTTTTCAAATGTATGCTAATGTGTTATTCTGGAAATATGACAAAGAGCTATATATTTCGATTTATGAAAGCTTATCTCTTTGTGCATCTTGTGTATACCTGATCTGCGTTTGTATAAATTTTTATAAAATAGTTAAACTTTTTTTTAAATTAAGTGAAATTTGAAAAATTTCATATATAAAAGAAGTTACTGTAGTATTTTTTGTATATATATATATATATATATATGTGTGTGTGTGTGTGTGTGTGTGTAAATATCATTTGTATTTTTTTATAATTAATTTTTACAATTTTTTTTCTGTTATTACTTAAATCTTTAATTTTAAATAATATTTAATTTCAATTTCACACTTCCAAAGATAGATGAAATTTATTCGCTCTACATATATTATGCATTACAGGTTCATCAAAATAAAATTTTATCTATAAAGCGCATCTAAATTGTCTGAATCATTATTATTAACTTTGCACTTAGAAATAATGCAAAGACTATTGGCGACGGACCTCGCAATTTTGAGCTACTGTCAAGTGACGAAGATGTCACCTGAGTTGGCTCTCCAATATTCTAACATCCATATCACACTAACGTGAGAACTTGGAGCCTCGATAGATTTAACATGTATTCAGGTGCACTACACGGTGAGTCTTTAGGGTCATCAGGATTTGAACCCATGATTCGACTGAAACAACGCTGTCCGCCAGCTCGTGCCAATGACCACTCAGCTAACTCGGTCATTCTGAATGATTTTGGAAATATGATGAAAAGAAGAAATAAGAATAACCATTAATAACTATCGGAGCCTTTCGGAACAATATAATATTAAAGCAAAATAATAATAAAAAAAATTATTTCGTATAAAATTTCTAATTTGACAGTATATCAAATGTTATTGTATAAAAAAATTATTTAGTGGAACCATTAAAATCGACAGACCTCTTAAAAGCATTCCACCGCCACAAAAGGAAGATGAATTTAAAAATAAGCACAGTCGAAAGTAAAATTCGCTATAATATTATGCAGTATAAAGTGTCTAGTATTGTTGAGATTCCATTATTTTTTGCAATGTATAAAAACATATTTTGAGCAATATTAAAATGTAAATAATTTTAGATCTCTCTATTTTAAGATGATGCAAAATACGAAAATTGTGAATCATTTATAAAGTAAATAACTGCTCTCTCTAAAAGGAAAAAAAAAACGTTCAGTTAATAACTTACATATTTAACTGTAAATATTTCACGAGCAAACAAAATTAACTACCAGCTAAAAAAATAAAGAAAGAAGCTCCTATCCTTATTGTGATACAAAATAACATTTGTGACCTGCACAAATTTCCATTCCATCCGCTCAAACCACTTAAGGTCATTACCTTCCTCGGCTTACAAAAAAGTAAAAATACTCAATTATATAAATCATGTTTCTCTAATTTCATACAAAAGCAATCCTCTTGCTTAAAATACTTATACGTATATCATAACTGACCTCCAGTGAGCGCATGCCATTCATATTCGGCTCATCAATAAATCGAAGTACGCCGTCCTATTTAACATAACACGTAAAAATAACAAGTTCACGGAGGAAAAAAATAACCAACAATACCTATGTCATTCCCATCACGTAGAGGTAAAAACACTTCGATTTCTTCGCGAACGGACGCACTCACCTTCATGACATTAAAATCTGTTTCCCCAAGGGCACCCCCTTCCTTCCTTTATGGCTCCCACTCAAAGGGTCCTCACCTTTCCCTAATTCAGCTGTCGCCCCGGGTGGAAACGAGTGACCACAGCAACATGGATGTGGGTCACCAGTGGAAGTAGGAAACTAGAATCACCCACAAGTCACCCATCCATTCCTCCCGCAAAAGTGTCCTCCGAAAGGGTAGGCCTGGTGGAAACGAAGGGGGATTAAAGCATCTTTTCAAAAAAGACGGAAGGAGGAATAGGAGAAAAAGAAAAGAATCACCCACAGACGATATGACCTGGATTTTTGCAAGGTCAGGGTCGAGGCACGGAAGGTAGACCTCGATTTGTTTTCCTTCCCCCGCTTTGTGCGCGGTCAGCTGATGATTTGCGCAGCAGATGCATAGTTCTGTTTTTGGTTTGGTGAGAGCGGTGCTATATCGAGATTTGCCCCCCTCCTTCTTCTCTGTTAAGATGCGAGGGGTGGTCATCATCAGCATCTGCCTCCAAACGATAAACACGATGTCGATTCGAAATTATGGCACGATGCCTGGCGGGTGTACGCAAACAGCTGATTTTACAACTAGGGTTTCTGTGTATAAACTGTTTTTTTATGCTATGTTTTGCACTGAGTAAGTTATTGGATTTCGAGTATAATATGGGAGAGTATAGTTCATTTTTTTTTTTTTTTGTCTGAAGATTTATTTATACAAGATTGAGCAGTACCTGTTATGTTTCATGTATAATAGTCTGACATAAAAAAGTTTTGCCTCACAAAAGGGCTTTTTTTTATGCGCAATTATTACCGATGGATTATAATTTTAACATTTTATTTATTGATGAAGATAGAACATTTTGTAACAACTAAGTGTTCAGTTTATAACGATATCTAGACAATAATTGAGAAGCCAAGATAAGGGAATGAAGATCGTTAAGATATCAAGGACTCGAAATCTGAAATATATTTTTACATCGAATATTATATAATCATAATTTAGAGCATTTGGATTCAAACTTTTTGGTGGTATTCATGAAATAAACAAAAATACTCAATTCTTTTTTACTCTTATTTCACTCAATATAAAACTAAATCGATTATTAATTATCGTTAAAAAGGTCGATGGGAAATATGAGAACAATTTAAACACTAAAAAACTTTCACAATGTTTTTTGTAGTGAAACTACACAGTTCCGTCAAAAAGACTTAAAATTGTTTCTGTTTAATTTCATGAACCATTCAGAAGAACGAAGAATCTTATCAAATGAATAAACAATAAATTTTCGTGTCAAGAACTGAATTTAAATTTGCGATATATATTTATTTTAAAAAAAGCCTAACAAAATTTATTAGATAAATTTATTAGATAGACTGCAATTCAATGGGATTACTCGTAATTATCATTACTTCAAACGGTAGATAAACGAAGTCTATTATGAACCATAATCAAGGATATGAAGAATGGCACTTGAGTAGGTGGTTTTCCTCTTCTAACATCCTCACCACGTTAGATGAAGGTTATGACTAAAAGCACCATGACCTTAAGTATGCGTACATTTATTACACACATACAAATTTACCTGACTCCTTGCTCAATAAATAGTTATAATCTGACATAATTATTGTATCATAACTTCTTTACTCAATTTTTTTTTATTTGATTTGATAAAATATGAGTAACGGCAAAAAAAAAAAAAAAAAACTAATACTAGAAATATAAATTAAACACGAACAGACGGAAAATGTAGTATAGGATAATAAACTTTGCAATTCCATATGCCGTAAAACCATTCAATCACTCAATCAAGGAAAAATTACTTTGAATCAATTGTAAATTGATTTATATTAGTTTATTTGTACTCCCAACCTTTATTTACACTATTTCGCTCAGATTGATTGATTGTGTATAAATGCCATGCTTAAAATCAACACGTAGTCTATTGGCAACCACTAAAAAAAAAAAACTCACCCTAAGCGCTTAAAGCTATCAAACCGGAAGTTAATAGGCGATGGATTTCGAATTGTGAATTACTATCAAGTGACGAAGATGACATCAGAGCGTGCACGTCATCCCCCTAATTTCTACATCAGGCCAAATTAAGGGCTTCGACAGATTTAACGCACGTCAGGCCCGCTGTATGAAGGTCCTTAGCAGCAGCGGGGTTCCAACCCTCGACTCGACTTAAATAATGCCATCCATTAGCTTGTGTGTGGCCCGTGACTACTCTCTATTGCACCCACTAAATCATTTGGAACCATGATAATATGGTTAGTAAACAAACAAATTCATAGTCGATGAGTAGCGCATTCAGGTCTCCCTCTTTCAAACACCATAGACTGATTCACATTAAATCTATAGGGCTCAATGTCTTGTCGTTGGAGAGTGGGGGACCAGTTTAATGTATTTCGCGTCATCTAACCCTGGCAAAAAGTTAGGAGTCCAGCACCAATATCCGAATATTTTTTTTTATTAATTCTATGCATTGACTTAACATTTAATTTACGGTGCCCGGGAATAATATGGCCAGTCTTATTTCAAACTAAAATAGTGATGGTTGTAATAAAGTCGAAAATTTGAAAAGCAAGTGGCTGTTAGCGCTATCTTTCCTCTTAAAGATTTTGGAAGAATTTTAGTGAAGATCGGTGAAGATGATATGCTCACATTTTTATTTTTCTTGATAATCCTAACCTTCCAAGTTTTACATGACTTAAGCAGAAGGAACAATGAAAAAATTTATAATTTTAATATTTTTACGAGCAGAACTTTAATTGTATATAAAATTAGGTCAAATGTAAGTAAAAAAAAAAGAAGTCATATTCTCCTGACTCAAGTTCCTCCTAACCCACTGTCTGTTTGATAATATGTTGACGAGGCGATAAAAAAAAAAAGAACAGTTTTTTTTTTATCAAAGAGCAGAATAAGCATAATATATATTAAATATAATATGAAACAAAAATATTTGTCTTTAGGTACTACAGCCATTAATGAAAGTAATACATCCAATCAGAAGCCGTATTTCCTGCAGCTATAAATTTCCAAAGGCACTGTGAATTATGTATGAACCATGAACAATTTGAGAAAATTCCATTACATATTATTGAAGAATAACAGAATCGACCCTTTACATTGAATTTCTTAGATTATTTAACCACCCTTAAAAAATTATAAAAATATTAGATGTAACTACGAGTGTCCTGGGAAGCAATGTAAACAACGATAACTTCGTTCTCAAGTAAGCTATTCGATAAATTCCATTCGGCGCATTGCTAAAGCTTCTTCTTAAACTCTTTTTCAAAGTTGTAGAGTCACCTGTTGGTTAACCTTGAAATTAATACTGAATGTACCAAGAGTGTACTCGTGTACAACAGCATGTACCTACATACTAGCACTGATCGTATTACCATCAGATACCTAATAGTATGTGACTATCGTAAGGCTTCCGCCAACCAACCATTTTGAATTTTTGAACTAACTGTTAATTCTATGGAATGCTAATTCTATTTCCTTCTCGAAACTATAATCAGTGTGTTTATTCAATGGCAATTAAATGCATCTGAGGCATTGAAAAGAAATGAAGATTTTTATGGAGTTACACTTTCTTTCCGAGTTTTGAAAATATTTCTTTCTTTATCTTTATGAATCTTCGAGGTAATTAGACCTTCAAAGATGTTTTCAAACATTTTAAAAATCAGAGTATAAAATTTTCAATTCTCAGAAACCTTCATTATATTTGCTTCTTCGCATTCTTCATTGCATTTAAATAAATCTGAATAGTTTTGATTTGGGAAGAAAGCAGAAAAGTCAATAGCATGAATATTACGTTCATGAATTCAAAATGACTGGCAGACGGAAGTCTTAGGTCTATCTTCGCTGAAGTTAAAGAATGGAACATAACCTCGGCACACTTTTTCAGTACAAAATTAACATTACAAACTAGTTTCAGTATACTATGAAAAACAGGGAATTTTACTATATATTTCATTGTTATTTGAATCACTGCGTTTTTTCCTTCTTAAAATGTACTCCATATATTAAACTCTTGTATTGTATTGCTTAACTGATATTCAACTTCACTTGCAAAAATGGAAAATGGCGCATTTGTCAGAAATTTCAATTCGAAATTTTAATAACGCTGTCAATATGAGTCATAAACATACGAACTTATTTTAAAATTGAGACTTTTTTTTTCTACATGGAAATATGTAATTCAAAATTTGACTTCAGCTTTAAGACATTAGGCAAATATAACCTTAATTCAAAAATACTACGCAAAGGAAGCAAACCATTTATTGTTTTGCCGTTTGTCTCGTCTGGTATCGGCCTTCAGTTCCAAAGCGATCCTTTAAGAGCTTCATGGAATATTATCTACAGTCGATTAGGGAATTGTCCATTTTGGCTCCACTGCATTTCCGTGATTGCGGTTTCCTAAAAACCAATCAGTGCCTTTTTCTTAGAGCAACATTATGTTGGCGGAAGTGGTGAGGCTACCTGATATGGCAAAGTGGTGATAATGTTCTCATTAAAGAGCAATGCTCTGAATTAATACTTTTTATTGTGTATATATATTTGGATACATCTAACAGAAATTATGTCCGGTTTCGGATCTATAATGGATGATAGTTTATTAATTGATTCAGGAATTCTGTGAAAATGTCATATGAACATTTATACGAGATGAATGAAACAGTACTGAGAGAAGTACCAAAAGTTATTTTTTAAATTGAATCATAACTAAGCTACAATGGAGGAAAACTAAAATAAGTTCTAAACAAAGCGTATAGAAAAATCCGCAATCCCTAAGCTCAATAACTCGATGTTTCATTAATTCGTTGTTTTCCTGTTGCTATCTATTAAAAATAAACTGCATGATCTATGACGTTCTAAAATTCTTTTGAACAGACTAAAGAACAAAAGAATTCAAAAAAGAACTAAGTTCATTTCAGACACGTTTCAAACTTAAAACGTACAATAGCCCTTTAATTCGTAAATTTTTCGTTGAACCTTTTTAAAATTATTCATTACACTTTGGTTATATTTTTAGAAAAATAAAAATTTTCTTAAATTGTGCAAGTCTTTAACAGGGTACACCGGCCTCAAAATTGAAAATTCATAATTTTTATAGATTCTTATAAGCTTAACTTGAAATTGTTTTCACTTTATTTACAGAGAGAAGGTTTTTAATGTTTCGATTTTTACAGATGTTGCAAAAACGCGCTTAACAACTTACTTGAAAATATGTGTAAAATAAATTTACAATTTTAGTAAAACATGAGACAAAATAACTTATACGTGCATTTATTAATTTGTCATGCATACGTATGTTTCGTTCATAATTTGTTGATATGTGAAATTCCAATTTCACAACTGAAATTGATAACAAAAATTTTCGAATAAATATTTTCGATATGTCAATTATATCTATATATATATTTTGATTATTGCTTCACACACTGAAAAAAGCTTTTAAAATAAATCTTTCTTAAAAATAAATACTTATTCACCAATTTTTTTCTTCTTTTTTTTTTAAAGGAAGTTGTTATTAAAAGCAAGAGGAACAACTTTCTTTAAATATTACGCGCATAGAAAACATTTATTGATTCAATAAGACAAAAATAAATATACATGTCCTTATTATCTTTATTCGCAATTTTTTGTTATGCTTAATCATTGTTTATAACTACTATAATAAATAATATTATTTTATCAAATCAATTTTTTAAATATACTAATGTATTTATTTGATGTATTCTTTCCAAATGCCGGTTTTTATAAACTAACTAATTTCTAGTAATTTAATAGTACTAATTAAACAACAGTACTTATAATGAATGAACGCGTGTCAACAACTAACAATTCCGGGGATTTGCCAAAAAAAAAAAAAAAAAAAAAGGCTGGATTGTTAACGAAATCGAATGCATACATTGATTGGACTCCCTAGGGGACATCTGTAGTAATATTAATCAACGCAGGATGGGAAGGGGGAAAAAGCTACCAAGAATTTTTATTCCAGCAAGTACTTTGAAATTTTGGGTATCGTCTCGAATACCGATATTATATCCAATCGGACAAAGAGAGACAAAGAAAAGATACTGGGCACCCCGACTCATCAACAGAATGATTATTGACAATTCATGACTTCAGCACAAATTTTCTTTACATGATAACTTAATGTGTAGTAACTACAATCGTTTACATTAATTTATTATATATTTTATTAGTTTGTGTAAAATACAAGTCTCATCGAAACAATCTCTGGAATATATTCAAGACATACCCACGATGCAATATCACTTTTGGAGAACTTTTAGATAAAAAAAAGCCTCATTAAAAAAAAATTTCGAGTTTTTTTTGCAGATGACACAATTTATATTAAACTGAACGAATATTGTTAAAGGGATGATAACTCTTTTGCTCCAAATCCGTCATAATCAAATAAATAAAAAAAAAAGCGATAAAGAAGACAGAAGAGAGTAATTTTTTTAATTAGTCTTATCAATATAATTACTTGACTTAAAAAAAAGGTATTTTATGTAAATATGAAATCATCATTGTGCGTAAGCCGTGCAGTCATAGCATTTCTGTCGCTGAACAAAGATATTTGTCAATAACTTAATTTTTGACACAGAAATGTTAATTTTTCGCAGTTAATAATGAGAAAAAGCATAATTAATATTTAAAAAGAAACAAGTGCTAAGTAACAATATATTTATTTCATTCTCATAATAGTATGTAACTTATAAAATCGATTTGAATTACTTCCATTTCGAATAATGTTTTATATTGACATGGAATATTTGATTATGCTTAAAAACTCCGCGTAAAAGAACGACGTGCAGATAATTTCTTAACACATTTGGGCAAAAATTATTTTCATAAATTTTAAGTATGAAAATATTGGAAAAGTGGTTTGTAATAAAACATCTTTCATTATTAAAATAAAATAAATGTAATATGTGAAAGAAGCTGAATTGACAAAATGACGTGAATAAAAAAAAAGTCTTTATAAATATATTATATTGATAAATGTTTTGTCTCCAACTCTGTTACTGCAGAAATTTTATTATTCAAGATTTTTTTATCCCTTTTGTAATATTCATAGACTCTTTAAAAACAATCGAAGAATAATTAATCATTAAAATTAATTATTTTTATTTTTTAGTAATATGCTAAAATTTATCAATAAAAGAAAAAAAACTTATTTAAATAAAAGAATCATTAATCAATTCCTCATTCATATTTATCTCATAAAATTATATTAACAGTTGTTTTAATTAGTTATTAAATAAAAGTGGACACATTTAAAACGACACATTTCTATTATTTTTTCTTAAAAAATATACGTAAGGATTTCTAAATTAAGTAATTCAAATAATTTCTCCGATTCTCGATAATGTATGATGTTCATTTATTATTCATGCATAAGAAAAGTAAATGGAATAAAAATTTTAACGACTGCCCTTCACTACTCTGCATTCGTGCCTTATCTTAATCAAATATAACACATCGATCAATAACTCCCGAGACTAACCCAGAGATGGCGCTCGTAGTAAACCAGTAACCAGGTCTTTCTAGAGTACTAACCTTTGCTTGAAACGTGTCAAAATTTTAAGTCGATCGGATCAGGAAAAAGGTTTTTTGAAGTGAAGTGAAAAAGGTTTTTTCCAAGTGGGTGCCGCGATTGCTTTCGATGGAACAAAAACAGCAACGAGTCGATGATTCAGAAAGCTGTTTATCGTTATTTACTCGCAACAAAAAAGATTTCTTGCGGAAAAAAAAAGGGGGGGGGAATTTGGAAAAGCGTTGGAACGATTGTATCACCCTAAAAGGTGATTAACAAAAGGTGTTATGGTGATGAATAAAAAAAAATTTTGCAAAAAAAATGTTGTTTTCAATGTTAGACTCGGGAGTTATTGATCGATGTGTTATTAAGTAATAAATACACAAATCTAATTGAAGACACGCGAAAACAAAATACTTTATTAATAATCGCTGATGGATAGCTAAAGTCGCTCTCTCTCGATTCTCAATTAACTTAGCAATTATAAATTATAATCACCTAATGAATTCTTTTCTTACCGATTCACTCATTTGATTCAATCATTTCCTACAAACAACCGATTCTTGTCTTAATACTTCAAATAGAATTCATTTCAATCAACAAAACTAATTAAAAAGCCTCGAACCAAATTATAAATCTATATCAGCAAGTCGTTATCCTCTGTCTCCCTCATTTTCCTATCAATATATTTCACTTACATATCATTATCTCTCATTCACTTCACTTCTATCTTCAGATAAATTTACCTAATCACATTTCATTTTGCTTTGGGAGAAACTGTAATTTTATGCAATTCATGATCATAAAGTTCCCGAGGTTAGAGAAGAGAAAATCACGAATAGCTCAACATCTCAAAATGTAAAATCGAAAATAAGGATAGCGCCATTGAATAGAAAACAAACGTATTGCGAAGAGATAAGCTATTTCATTAACAGAAGGGGAAACAATTTTCAACTCTCAATAGTGAAAGAGAAAAATCATTTATTGTGGATATGGAGAAATAATCTTGATGTACAAGATATTGAAACTCGGCCATTTTGACAAATAGGTTAAAATCTTTTACTTTTCATTTAACATAAAATTTTGGAAGCAAGATTACATTTGTTCAAAGAATAATAAGCTTAGTTTAATCCCCTTGGTTAAGAAATTGATCGGTCTAAAATGGCTGATGAATAATGAGTTCCATTGAATTTCTGCCATTCAAACATGAAGAAATAATTGCTCATTTCTTTCCCAGAAGTAACTAATTACCAATTTTTCTTTCTCTTTGTTAATATCTTACTGATTTATTCATTTGCACGAACTTAATGAGAAACTTTAATGATTATCAAACTTACAAAATGCTTTCGTTATTTGACCTATTAATCATTATAGGAGTTTTGAGAAACTGTAAATCCTTTATTTTGAAACTGTAATCCTTTTTCTTTATGAGCTTGTTATACTTCCTTTTTTACTATCGATAATAATATCGATAATTATTTTTTAAGTAATTTTAATTTTATCATCAACTGTTATCATGAAATTGCTATTGCTCATTTAAACTGATTAAAAAAGATTTAATAGTTATCAAATTAGTTCATTTTAGCTTATTAAAAGGAGAAATTAATTTGCCAAGAAATATGCAGCTTTGTAATTAACAATGATTTAACAAAAAGAGTAAATAAGATTTTAAATTACGTGTGTAAATTAGTTAGAGCTCATAGTTTATTATTCCTTAAGCAATAGCAATCATATGCATAATTATCCTTTTTCCTAATTTTTCCTTTTTTAATTTATACTCTTTTTCCTACTCGCATTTTTTCTTACTTCATATAATAAATTAAACTTAAATGTACCCATATTATGAATGAGGTAACTCTCTGTAGTGTATGCTCATTGATAATTTCCCCCTTTTTTTAAGTCCATGAATGACTGATTGTTTATTTAAGTTTTACTTTGAAGCAGTACAGGGGCTACTGACAACGGACTCGCGATTCTGATCCACTGTCAAGTGACGAAAGCGACACCTGAGCTGCTACCTCATCTTCAAACATCCACGCCACGCCATCGTGTGGACTTGAAGCCTCCGCAGATTTAATTTGTATCAGCTCATCTATGAGGTTGGTCTTTAGCGGTATCAGGACTCCAACGCACAACTCGATGGAAACCACGTTGACCGTAAGCTTGTGAACCATGACCATGCACCAACACGTCCGTCAGAAATTTACAAATGCGACATCCTTTTCATCCTCTTAAATCATTGTCATAACTATTCTGACCGATGAGACCTTCTTCGCTTCTTTGAAGCAGATTCCCTGGAAGCAACCCAATGTTTCGATTGTTGCTTATTTTCCGGTGTATCACAATGAAACCAGATCTTATTCGCGGTGACAACGCGACGTGGTAGTAATCAAAACTAACCAGTGAGTCATTGTCAAATTTGTTAAACCGTCGTTTTATAAATGACAGAAAACGGAGATAACACAAGCTTGCCTTAGCAACGCTGTTAGTCGTCAAAAATGAGTATTTTCTGAACCACTTTTGTAATTATAGCTGTAATTGGAGCTTTCATGAAAATTTCTCAAAATACTTTATTACGTTTCTTTAGTTTTAATAAATTTTAGCAGGGAATTTTCTGGGGGGGGGGGGACGTGGAATTATTTAAAATATTATATATATGCACCCAACTTTTTTACACGGTAAATACATTCCTCAGAAAACCGTAAAAAAAGAAACACATGCGAATTTGGGGATATGTTCCTCAACTTTAAAAAATCGTGTGTGATGATGAAAAAATTCTAAATATTTTCCAAAAAAAAAAAAAAAGAAAAAAAAACGTGCAAAAAAGTAATAATAAAATCCCTATTACATATTTATTAAACAAGAACAATTCATTTTTATTTTTAAAAAATAAAATTAGTGTATGAAAATTCAGTCTATAGGTAAATACAACATATTAAAAATTCAAATTGAGATTAGGAATAAAATTACTGACTAACAACTATTCATTGCTACTTGATAACAAACGTGCACATTTATTACGAACTGGATCAAAAATGCTATCATCGGTAGATGTGTCATATATGTCGAGTACAACTGTCGACTTTGATTCAAATGAAGAATTTTGTTCGTTATTAACGGTCTCTGTTTGTTTTGTTGTTGTTGTTACAAAATCTGTTATTAGCGGCTGATTTTTTTTTTTTTTTTTTTTTCAAGTTGCTTATATAATTCTTGATATCCTGCTACACAAACTTAAGATTACGTAAAAATTTTAATGCATGCTCTATGTCTGAATCACGAGTAAGAAAGTGTTCCATACTTTTGCAAATTTCAAGCCCTCGCGAATTAAATCAGCTCTTAACAGCTGAGCTTCACCTTCGTTTTCGTCATTATCGACTTCTTTATTATCATAAAGTGTCATAAATGCGATCAAATTGTCCTCATCCAAATGGCTTTATAGCATCAATTCTTCGATGTCGGCCGTTTGCATGTTGTTAAAACCTTTGCCCCCAATTGCACATTTGATAGTTATAATATCAGTACACATAGATGATTTTTTTTATTACGAAACTTCCACTTTTCACACATGCTGACATTTTTTTTTTCTTTCCAATAAGCATTTAAGGTCGATTGGTGCAACTGTTAGTTGACCATAGAAGCATGTATTCCCCCATAATCCCAACCCATAATCGTGAACTTTCTCCGTGCTCCCACAACAGTCAAATTTCTTCCTTTCACTAAGTCTAAAATATATTTAAACGTTTGATTTATGTAGTACATTTTAAATGTTGCTATAATACCCCGATCGATTGGTTGAATCAAAGAAAAGGTATTATGTGGTAAAAATAGCATTTGAATATTTTTTTTGGGGGGGATTCGAGTTAGAACAAAAAATTCGTGTAAAAAAGTATATTTGTGAATTGGTGAACCGTGTTATATCAAAATCGAATAAAAAAAGATTTTGGTGTGTGTGTATATATATATATATATATACAGAGAAAGAGAGAGATGTAGACGGTGGGTGATGAGATTGTACATTCCGAATCTACACTGGTTTGCTCTTACTCAAAGGGCTGCTTTGTCTAGGGGAGTAATTACAATACTTAATTCTATGATGATTTCGTACTCTTTCAATGATGAGACTTGAAGTTGTTTTACTTCGTTTATTAGAAGGAGAGATGGAGGAAAACTATGTAAAAAAGCTTCTATGTACAAGTTGACATATTTCTAATAACCAGTTCTTCTAAGAAAGGTAGATGGCGGCCTCATTTTCTCATATATTCATATCGGCGATGGGCGTTGGACTGCCCGCTGGCGTTCGGAGTTCACCTTCAACGAAGGTAATGCGAAGGAAAAAAGAAGCGGAAAGAGGAGAACAGAGAGCGAGTACGAAATGTCGCTCAGTTTTGTTTAGGAATAGGGGGAGCTACACGAGCTGTCATATGACGCTGATTCGTGGTGCCATCTATCGAGTAACTGAGGAACTAGTTTTACAGTTCATTTGAAAATATAATTAATACTTTGATAATTAGCAGGAAAATCCTACATATATATATATATATATACAACACATCGATCAATAACTCCCGAGTCTAATATTGAAAACAACATTTTTTTTGCAAAATTTTTTTTATTCATCAACATAACACCTTTTGTTAATCACCTTTTAGGGTGATACAATCGTTCCAACGCTTTTCCAAATCTTTTTTTTTTACCCCCCCCCCATTTTTTTTTTTTTTTTCGCAAGAAATTTTTTTTGTTGCGAGTAAATAGCGATAAACAGCTTTCTAAATCATCGACTCGTTGCTGTTTTTGTTCCATCGAAAGCAATCGCGGCACCCACTTGGAAAAAACCTTTTTCACTTCACTTCAAAAAACCTTTTTCCTGGTCCGATCGACTTAAAATTTTGCCACGTTTCAAGCAAAGGTTAGTACTCTAGAAAGACCTGGTTACTGGTTTACTACGAGCGCCATCTCTGGGTTAGTCTCGGAACTTATTGATCGATGTGTTATATATATATGCACTAAGTTTTTTTGAAAAACTCTAAAAATCAGAATTATTATAATTATATACTTACTTAAAAGATAAAGAAAAAAACCAAAACTTAATAACAGGAAAATTGCTAATTTTGCTTTAAAAAACCATCAATGTATTCATTAATTTTTTTCTTTAATATAATTATTGATGTTAGAAATAATAATTCTGAAACCTGTATCTTTTTAGTTTTATATATAATCAATCATCCCATATTTTTAGCCTATTTAAAAGCTTTTTTAAAGTTAATTTCATTAATAGGAATAAATTTTTGTAGTTATTAAGGTTATTGTTAAAATTTTGTTTGTCAAAGGATTTATATATATATATATATATATATATATATATGCGTGTGTGCGTGCTCCTGCTGACTATCCAAAATGCAAACCTAGAAGGGCAAGAGATATCAAAAGCAAATTTATTACCGAGATAGCACTTAGTACAAAGGTAAAATTATTAAGAAATTGGCGTTTCGCGAGGTGAGGAAGATGATGAAATTATTACTGATTGTTACTGCTACGACTGGCAATAAACACTGCTATGCACCTCGCAGTGAATGAAAGAAGTTTGGATATTTTGTTGCATACGCTGTCAAATTTGGTGTAGCAACAGGTGTAGTATTTCGCTCCGGTAATTCTCCAACCATCAACCAGACGTGTTCGATAGGTGGTAAATCGGGAGAACGTGAAGACCAAGAGAGCAATACAATCTGATGGGGAAGAAGCCTTTAACATTGCGTGCCACATGTAGTCGAGCATTGTCCTAATAGATTGTGCCACAGGCAAGCTCTGAAGGTAAATGAGATAAACAGGTCCCAAAATCTCTGAAATATTGCTCCGGTTGGTCATTGTATAAAAGAGGAGCAATGCGTTTTAAAGACGAGAGAGAATGGATTCTAATTCTCCAGACTTTTATTCGACTATCATAGGGTTGTAGGCAAAAGAGCAATTCGTGTAAAACAATGCTGTGCCATTCAGTTGTCAATGTCCATTGTCCAGTGCACCATTGCAGACATAAATGCCTGTGATGTTCTGACAAAGGTAATAGCAGCAATGATGCCTTATGGACATTTCACTATGCAAATGACTTCGAATGGTACTTGAGGATACTATAGTAGAGCAACAGACTATATTTGAAGCGATATGGTTCTTGATGTCACACAGCGATCCAACACTCCCATGCGCCTGGTATGCCTGTCATCACGTTTCACGACGAGTGGGTGCACTCGGTGCCGTCGATTAGTTGTTCTCTCCTGCATCCTTCGATGAAAGATCCACATCACCGTTGCCTGTTTACGTCCTATATGGTCATCGGTTTCTCGGAAGAACAATCCGCATTCTCTACAGGCAACAATATTTCCTCTATCGAATTCAAAATATGCTCGAAGGACGCTCGTATTCTTCGTATCCTACCGATGCTGCTCGATGTAAAACAACAACACAAAAAGCAGTTCCAGTACTTAAAGTTAGCATTCTGTTCTTCATTTATATAGCACTTGTTGATGGAGCCTACAGGTGGCCGTGATGAGCGTCTGCGCTGAAATGCTAATCATTTGCTTACTTTATCGCGTATACGCATTGTTAAAAGTTCACGAAGTTTAAGTGATTCTTTCATTTGTGTTTCATTTTTTTTGGGGGGGGGGGGGCATCAATGTATATATATATATATATTCATTTATATTCATATATGCACACGTATATACAGTCGGATCCCCTTAGAACGTGGTTCAGTAACACGCGAGTCTGCCTTACCCGTGGTTTTATTATGACTCCCTCGATTACCAATTGCATAATTCTTATTTTTCTTTTTACGAAAATCAGATAAATCTTTTGTTCGGACGACATCACTACTTCCTGCTAAGAGCAGACATCAATACTTTTCTTTCTTTCTATTTTATATATGTATGAATCAACATTTCTCGGAAAGTAGAAATCGCTAGAGACCGTCTGAGTCTACAGCACATGGATGGCTAAAAAATGAGGATAAACTCCAATGGTCTGTTAATAATGATAAAGTAATAGCCAGAAAAAGGGTTTAGACAGCGGAAAACTTCAATTTTGACAAACTTTTGTTTAATTTTTTCAATTTTCGCTCAATTTATATTGATACTATAACTTACGGTTCTCTAAACACATGGTTTAGTAACCATGGACCCGATTACCGAGTGTTAACGGTGTCAGGCTGATGTTCATAAGTTGTATGCGTTCATTCTAGACAATTATAGAAAAACGAAATATTCTCAATTCCTCTTTATTTTACTTGGGGAAATAAGAATCTTAATCACACAGAATCGGAGATACAATAAATAACCCTCTAGTAACGCAATTTTATAAATATGGCTGCGAAATGGATAAATTTTGATCGCCACTTATATGAAAAATGTGTATGGATTTTATGCTCGATTTGAAACGTGACTTGTTAAAGTAAAAATCCGATATTCAAAAACGAAATTATAGTTCACATTGATTTGAATCACATTCAATGTAATAAATATCAAAAGATAAATCACCTCATATATACAAATAATGATTAATTTGGTAAATCTAAAATGTTTCTTTTTTAAAACAAATAAAAGCATAAAATTAAAAAATTCGGTCGCTTGAAAGGCTATAATTTATTGCTTTTTAAATTCGCATAACATATCAGTTGAAAAACAACTTAAAACTGAAAATAGCTTTTTTCATTATATAAGTAAAATCTGGTCTTAAAGTCTTGAAAATAAAAATGTATCATTATTTTTGTTAAATAGTATTGCACAATTATTTTTTAACAGAAATATTAGGAAGATTTTTAAAATGATTTATTAAGAATCACAATTTAATTTCAAGTTAGATAATTTCTTTATTTTATAAAACTCCTGAAAAAAAAAACCCTTTTGGGAATTAATAATAAATATGTTTACTATATAGAGATTTCACGTGCGTTTTTATTTTTAAATAATTAACTTGTTAGTTTTAATTTGTAGATCCAACTATTAAAAGGGAGTTATTTTTCAAATTCTCATTTTTATTTGTAGTTATTTTTCAATTTCTCATTTTTTTTTATTTAATTTTATTACAGGTTTCGTTTTGTTGAAATTCATCACAACAAAACTACACATTTGATTAAGTTGACCTAGTCGATCTCGAAAAAAAAAACCTAAGTACAATAAAGGGAAATATACTTGTTCTATTGATGTATACATGATTAATCAAACGTGTTCGGTATATGAATTACGAAATAATGTGAAACCTATTAAAAACTGAATATTTTTATACAAGCAAATTGTATTATAAATTCTCATCCCAGAGACACTTATAAAAAAGTAAGCCCGTCTCTACTTGAAAGAAAAAGAAATCAATTAAACAGAAGCATTGAAATAAATGTAACTAAATAGGTTCGCGTGAACTATTGATTAAAACTAAATGCAATCTATTTCAATTTAATTCTGAAAATCGTAGTAGCCGAGTGGTCATGGTCGCGAGCTCAAGAGTTCGAGTCCTGATTCCGCAGACCCCCCCTCCCCCGTGTATTGGACTGATGCATGTTTAATCTCTATGTTCTCATATAGAGTTGGTGTAGAAGTTTGTAGAGTGGGATGCCAACTCATGTGTCATCATCACCACTTGACCTAAATTACGATGCTCGCCGCCAATAACCTTCGGAAGGCCTCTAAATGCGGCTTTGATAAATATTCAGTCAGTAATCAAAATTTTATTCAGCGTCATTTGCAATAAGAGGAAATGCACTATTGTCTCCTAGGCACAGGTTAATTCTCACATTTTTCTTTTTTTTTTTTAAAGAAAAACTCTTCTCTATGATCTCGCCTTTAGAATAGTTCTCTTCATTTCTTAACCATTCGCATAAGCCTGTTGTATTCGATCGATTTTCAAGTTCAATGCTTGGGAGAGCTTCAAGATTTTATAACAGTTTATTGATGATTTGGATGTACAAAACACAGACATAAATGACACGTAGATATAAATGGTTCAAATCAGAAGGTGGGGTGAATTATCGTTCTAGATGGCGGTTCGAATTCGACGCATTCGCAGCGTCGACATGTTCTCAAGTTCTGTTTACTTTCTCCGAATTCGACTGCTGTTGCCAATAGCAGTTTAATAAAGTATACAAAAATAATTGAACGCTAGCGACAAAGCGAACTACGGAGAACGAACGTAAGCTCACTGGAATAAAAATCAATAAAGCAAACTAAATGAAGATATAAAAATAAAAGCAGATCTTATTATATTTTTAAGCGGTTTTAATTTTATTTGACCTTTTTCATTCGCAAGTCGAACTCTACTCCATATAACTATATTTCTCTTGTTGGAAAGTGGGGTGTTTCTAGTAGCTTTATTGCTTCTTTTTTTTTTGCTATAGTAACCACGACAGCTTAGTAGTCATGGTCGCGGGAGGTTTTCTTTTCGTAGAATCGTGGGTTCGAACCCTGATGCCACTAAAGAATGTCCATGTAACGAGGCTGCTGTACGTTAAATCTCTTGAGGTCCTATGCTCTCTCGATGGTGTGGTGTGGTGTGAAAGTTTGGAGACAGAGGTGCCAGTTTAGGTGTCGTCCTTGTCTTTTGACCGACGTTCAAAGGTCCGTCTCCAATTACGCTTGTGTTGCTTCTCAGTGCGACGTTAATAAAAATGAATGAATCAATCAATCTTAGAATAGTTTTCACTTTGTGGTAGTATGTTGTGTTATGATTGTAGTACGAACTGAAGCCTAATATTTCATTGAATTTGCCCGTTGACTTCCATTAACACTTTTCGTGAGAAAAATAGATCTCATTAACATGATAAAAATAAAATTATCGTTAATTTATTTTGAATTTAATCGTTTCAATTAATATCGCATTCGCGTTTTTCTCAAGGAATTTGATGAATAATTTGATTTGTGTTATTCAATTTAATATTATCTCATGAGTGTCCAGGCTACTTTTACTTCCATTAAAGATGTTAGGTTGAATATGTTATTAAGAGAAAATTTCAGTAATTCTGCTTCGACTCCACAAGCCTTTTTAGTAGTACATAGAAATCAATAATAATAATGAAAAAAAAATTGTTCCTTGCAAAGTATTGCAAATAATAATAAGATTTAGCCACCAAATGAGCTAACTTTTTTTAAAAAAATAAATTTTAAATTATTTAATTAAATATTAAAATGAAAGTGAGAGATGAAATGATGAAAAGAACAATATTTTTTTTTTCAAATATTTAAATTAAAGCAAAAGATGCATTATTAAATTGAATGTATTTTAATTTATATGTAATTATTGCTGCCATGAAATGAAAACAAGTCACGTGCATTTCGCACTTTATTTTGAAAAGTGGTCGGGTGATCAATTTATACATTACCTAAAACAACAGCCTCTTTTATGGCTAATAATAAATTTGTTTTCATTCTTGTCTTTGCCTCTGTTACTCATAACACTTAACAAGATTTCATTGGACGAAAACTTTTTCTCTAAATGACCAGTTTTAAATTAGACATACTTTTTTGTTGTATATCTTCTTAAAATGTGAGGCGTTTTAGTTCCATGTGTTTGAATAATTCTTTCTTTTCAACCTGTTAGAAACAATTAAGTGCACAAAAAAAGTATATACAAGAGACACGCTTTGAATTATCAAAAATTTAAAATTTCCGTGTCAAAAAAGAACTGCCGAATGGATTATATCAGAAAATTGATTAACTGATCCCTTTTATCCTCCTGTCTGCCCAATGAAGTATCGCAGGTGAATCATATATGATAGTCACGTGACCAACACTCCCCCTCCTCTCCCTCTCCTCCATTTTTTAATAAATAAATAAAAATATGGAAACAAAAGGCGAGTGGTCGTCTGAGAATGCGAAGGTCTAACGGCAGCGGTCGTTGATTTCCGAAACGAAAATATCGGGTTACCTTCAAGATGCTGTGATCGCTCGTTTGGCTCTTCTTTATTTTCGCATCAGTTGCTTTTTGTTCCTCAAACTAGGCCATTCGTGACGTGCTATTTCATAATATTAGGATAATAAAGCACATGCTTTTCTAGATTTAAATAGTAAAGAACATTTTTAATCATTCTTTGACAGCAGAAGAAGTAAAGCTAAAAGTATTTCAATGAGTATTATTGATCAACAACTGAAAATGGTTAAAAAAATCGGTAGAAATACATAAATACTCTTTGTTTATACGTCTTTCTTTAGAATCTGTAATAGGAATTGTAACAATGTGTTGAACTACACTTTCTAATCTTTATTACCAACCAAGCATAAAACCAAGCATTATTCAAAAAATATTTCCGAATTTAATTTAATTTGAATTTTAAGACTTTTAATTCGTTTCTGATTTGAGTGCCTGACAAATTACTTATTATTATTATTATTTTTCAATTTAATAAATGCAGAGCTTCTATCTCCTCTCCAAAGTTTCCATAATCCAGAAGCTAATGATAATTCAAAATTTAACGAATTTAAAAACTGTTTGAAGAGTGCAGAAATAAAGGGAAAATACTAAATTAAATTGAATAAGATGAAAATATTTTGTGAAATAGTTTATAAAATATATGTACACAGTTATTAATTTCCTGGGAAAATGAAGTAATTCATATGAGATCCAAGCACATAATCTAAAATACAAATACGAAACTTTTTTTAGAATCTTGAAATATGAGTTAAAAATTTTGATAAAATGATTTATAATTATTTACTAAAATTTACATCCATTATTTTTTAAGCATTGATGCTTTCTCATTCTGTTAGTTACGATAATTTTTTGTTTTACATTAGAGAAGGTAATTTGAAGTCATATGTGTACTTTTAATCTTCAAATCTGACTTTCCAAGTAACTATATTTTGTTGACAAAATTTTTTTTTTTTTTTTTTCTTCTTTTTTCTAAAATATTTTTAATATCTAATTTTATAACAAAATATTATTATGATTCTTAAAGACAGCTGAAACTCTTAGCAAGTATTCATATATTTTGGAGACTGTTTATCGCAAGGTCCATTTTTACATGCTCTGTGTGTATGTTAAGAGTGAGCAATTGCGGCTCTATGTTGAGTTATGAGCATCTCTCACTGAAAATTTAAATACATGGTTTAATTATTTCAGAACATTTTTACTGAATAATTTAGGCTAAAGAAATCTGCTTCTTGTCAAATTACAATTTTTGGTGCAGCATATTACTATGAAACTTTGTAGTCACGAAGAAGTCCATGAATTCGGAATATCATTCTCAGTTGATCAACCAGCGCCTTACAAATTTAATAAAATTTTAAACTGCTTAAAAAAAATCTCACTCAAATTTAACCAAAGATCTTTATTAGACGTTATGCTTTTTCCGTATTTTTAATATATTTAATTTCTGTTAATGAAAAAATTATTTGTAATTTTCTTTCTCTTAATTACATATTCTTATATATGTATATTTCTCATGGTAATTAACACTTGCGTAGAATAATTAATAACCAAATTAATTAAAGTATATTAGTCATAACGGGGCTCGTTATAATGAATGAAAAACCAGAATGCTGCTCTTCATTGATCTCGTAAATGTCTATCCCTGGTATATGTCATTGCTTTTATTCGATTTGATACGATACTAATTATCCTGACTGAAGTACATTGTTGTCGAAAGGACGATTAGAAATAAAGAATTTCGAAATTCGTACGATTTTTTTCAAAAAAAAAAAAAAAAATGTGTTGCTTCGTTCAGTTACGTGTGCTTCTCCTCTATTTTAAAATAGATTTTTCGAAAAATTAAATTTGATAAATTTTACGTTTTAATTAACACAAATAGTGATCTACGCTTTGACTGTAGTTAGTGATCTGGGGTTCCATTTGAGATCAGGTTGAAAGCCTCTGGTGTAGAGTCTAATGTCATCAATCTGTTGAGGACTCTCTGATCACCTGATGGCGTGTATGCGACTATTAGTGGAATGAGAATGTCAGCTCAGGGCTCATCATCACTTGCCGTTTTCAAGTTTGCAAAAGGTTCTGTTGCCAATAGACTTCTGTGTTCAGCTTCGTCGACTTTGAATCGTCAAGTCAGTCAAACACGTAGTTTTATAACCTATTCTTTTCTCTCTCTACCAGAATTTTGAAAGGAAAGAATACCATTTTAACAGGTTAGTAAATTTTAACTTTAAAATTATTATTTAATTTCTTCTACTCAAAATTTAAAGAAAAAAATGGTTTCAATTGTTCACTTTCAATACAATTTCCAGAAATGATTGTATTTCATCTTGAGCACGATAAGATTTCACAATATGTATACCTTTCAAAAAAAATTTGGTACATTTCAATTAGAACAACAGGACGTCTTGGTGATTATGTACAATCGAATATTCTCGTCGAGTAAATCTACATGTTCTCCTATGACTTTTTTTTAAATGCTTGCTATCATCTAGCCGGTGGGAAAAAAATAAACTAGTATGTGGTCCAGGTTTCAGAGCATCCTACACAGCAGCGCGCATGGCAGGAAGATGTCGTTGCTCTCTGAAATCGGCGGTTTGTCGCAACCTGTCAGCTTTATTGAATTCTCGTCACTGCAGCTGGTCTCATCCTGGGAAGATGTTATTGCCTTTAGCCTGATTGCGTGTTTCCAAACGTAGCTGCTTTCGACTTCGTCTTCTGGCTTCTTATCTCACAGAATGTGGACATTCTCAACCATCTGATGAGCTGGAGAAGTATTTTCATTCTTGTACCGCCTATCCTTCGACACTGGGAAGATTTACCGCCAGAGAGTGACAGAATCATTTTAAGTAATACGATGTCTACGCCATTTCTGGCTGCTCTGGTTATTTCACGGAAGATATTGCATTCTTTAAACGCAGTTTGATGAATTATGTTTTCTTTCTTGAGGCAATTGTTCGTTTTTTTAAATTTTTCTGTCTGTATTTACTAGCTTCATCGACTCTTCTTCTTTCTCAATCATGCAAAGATGTAAGAACTTCTGAGTACGATAATGTTGAGATTATCAATGTTGTATGCCATAATATCAAATGGGTCTATTAGCAGCACTCGGCTTTCCTTCAAAGAACATTTTAATAAAATTTGCATGGGATGTTATAAATCAACAGAGCTTTTCTATACTTTTTGTCACTATTTGATTGTAGTTTTTAATCGTGAGGATCATGATTCTAAGCTATATAAGTCGAAAAGTAGAAACTACTAACATGTTGAACTATGGATTTAAATGGACTATATTTTTAAAGAACGACAACAACAAACAAGTTTGATCACATGTAAGCAATGAATTTACTTTCATTAATAAAATTAAATATATTTACACTATAGATATAAAAATTTCAGAGTTTAAGTTTTTTGCAATTAGTTTTTTTTAATTATACGTTATTTGTAATAAAATATTAAATTATTAGGTTGAATTAATAAATGATGCAAGTAAACAAAGAATATTTATATACTAAAGAAAGTCAAAATTCGTTCTTTCATTAGTTGTTTATTAAATCGCAGAAACCTTGAGGATTATTGTGTACATAATTTTAGAAACATCATCAATGAAATAGCTGTGCTCCAGTTCTCTAGATTTCCTCCACCACATCAAAATGAGAGAGTTTAGCAGCAGTTTGTGCTCTTCTCACTTTATCGATAAGTTAAAAGTGGAGACCAACACTCAAATAGGCTGGCGATAGTGTCACTCGATTGCATTTGCCAGCGGCTTTCTGTTAGTCAATTTAACAGTTGATTTTCTTAAAAATTTATTTCATATATATCACTTGTTTGAATTTCTTATATGAGCATTTCTGTCATCGAAGAATTAAAAAAAAAAATGTTATTTTCATTTTAAAAAAGTGGGAGTGGGGAAAGAGAAAACGTATCACTAAAAAATAAGTTCACCAGTTCACAAAAATTATTTGAATTTGTGGGTCATGAATAGAGCGTACTTCTTTTAGATGATTTAATGATATATTTTTCGGATATTTGAAAATATGTTGAGTTTTTAATTTGGAAATATTTAATCTCCAATATTGTGTGATACAGTACTTGTATATCTGTATACAACAGACGAAAAAGACGGAACTGGTGATCCATTCTGAAACGTGATTGTATTTTCTTGTATTTCCGGTTTATAGAATACATTTAAGTTTATCAACTAACTTATTTCTATGTTATGCTCTATTTACGAACTTTTGAGGCGCGTTCATTTTTATAGAAATTATACATACAAATACCTTTGAACTCCGAACTTCCAATGCGTAGAACATTTTATTTCTTTCGAGAGATTTAGTTTCACTCAAATACAACCTAGATTTCAACAACCTACTATTTCGTTCCAGAGCTATCCAAGTAAAATAGCAACAGATTATTTCAAATGCCAGTAATTATAAAC
>BMAW01023055.1:243141-324945 GCA_019974015.1 Nephila pilipes | reverse complement strand
CAGAATTTAAATTTATTAATTGTTTGTGTGTATGAGAGAGAGAGAAAAATAAGTATCCTGGTGTATATGATAGCCTTATTAGAGAATATATATATATTAGCCAGAGAGCTGTCTTGCTGGACTATACGTATATATTATTGTGACCTTGTATTAAATTATTAATAACATAATGCTGCTTTCTATATTTATAAAGCTGTTTATTACTACGAATTAAACCATTAACACATAATTGCGTGTTTACCACCAAAATTCTTCGCACATCATTAAAATACTATTGAAATCTAAGAAAACAAATTATAGTTTTAACTAAATGTAAATTCACAAGTTTAAAATCTCAAGCAGAGTAACGTTTTTTTTTTTTAATACTGATTAATATATACATTTTTTCATAAATCAAATCTTAAAATAGAAACTTGTTTCATTTCCTAAGAATATGTTTCAGTATTCATCATCACAAAGACGCGAATACTGACAAGGTTTCTTCGCATTTATAATAAATTTTAAATAAAAGAAATATGTAAAAAGAGTTAAATAATTCAATAAGAAAAGAGAAAGTTGGGCTAAATTTTTGTTTTGCTTGGTATTCTCTCTACTTACATACGCATTACTTTTTATATATATATATATATATGCTATAAATGTGATGTGTGTGTGTGTGTGTGTGTGTGTGTGTGTGTGTGTGTGTGTGTGTGTGTGTGTGTGTAACCGATGAAAATTTCGTCTCTTTTACTTTTTGCTTAAATGTATATTTACAAACAAATTTTAAAAACTGTTGTTCAAATTAAAGAAAAAAAACAATAATCAAAGAGTATGATTTAGCAGACGATCTATTTCCACAAAGCTTTTTCACAGCAGACTTCTCTAGAAGCGCGAGATGCATCAGGTGACACAATACGTAAAAAAATTCCAACCGGAAAAAAACCAGATATTACTCCCATTCCAAATTATTGCATTGGTAAGCTTTCAACCTCTTAAAAGAGTTTAACTTTTATTAATAAAACTGAGAGAAGTGATACGATACTAAAGATCGGGAACAAGAAATTTGATTTAAAAATGAGATAGCAACAAAAGAGAAATAGTCCCCCTCATATGATATTATAACCTCCAAGAAATATTTTTGAAAAGAATAAGAGTCTTGAAAATCTTTCCCATGAAAAAAATTCACAACTCCTGAAACAAATAAAAAAAAAAAACTACTCTCCGAAAGGAGAAAAATACCCTTTTTTATAATCACAATTTACAGAAGCGCTCGCGCTTTTCAATATGTGCTAAACGGATAAAAAAATCTTTTCCAAGAAATCCTCGTTAACTAACTTCTAGAATCAGATTTAGAAAAAGGAAAACGCTGGTTAATGTAGTTCAACCAGTGACATATTTCAGATTCTATCCATTTGAATCACAACAGTCCATCGGGGGGGGGGTAGCAGGGTCCGCATGGGGCTCTCCCAACATGATCAAGAACTAAAATAATGTACTCTTGCACACGAAAAACTTGAAAATATTCTTATCGTTGCCAGTAAGCTCATTTATAGTAAACATTATTATATTAAATGTATGAATTTCAATAATTTTCAAACTAATTCTTGACGATGCGAATAGTTAATTTTCGTTATTTGGTCCGGGGAACTCCCGAGTATATCTCCAACTAAGCTGAAATTTTTAGTCAAGCATGTGTGCAGAATGCGTAAATGTACATGCATATCAAGCATGGAAAAAGAAATTGCAGGGAGAAAAAATTGTAATTTTTAAGAAGTAATTAATGTTTTGGCAAAAAACAAATCAAGGAAAAATAAACATACATTAGGTAATACATGTATGTTCGTGTTTGTAAATTGTTTTCCTTTACAAAAACTTTAAGAGCCCCAAATGGTTTATTGCATCCAGGCCACTTTATAGCGAATGCCGACTCTGGTTTCAATCACATCATTGGAATCAGTGCTGTTCCCTTCACACAAAAAATTCCTGATGTGTCTAAAGGAAATTTATGCTTAGATTTAATGCTTCTATGATTTCATAAGTGTAATTTCAACTGGCATCCTTCTACAGCTACAAGATGGCTGTTAATGAGGGATCTCGTAATTGTGACCAAAGTCCACTTGACAAATTCTTAACTCTACTAACGTCCATTTAAGCTTCCGCGGAAAACCGTATGACGAATGTTGTTTCAGTAGAGTCGTAGTTTCGAGTCAAAATTCCACTAAAGACCCGTCGTGTAGAGCAATGGTATTCCCTTTTTGCTTCTTTGGAATCTTTGAGCTACCTTTTTTTTGAGGAAGGCTCCCTTTGATTCTAGAAGCAGAAAAAAATGAGGATAGTCAAAGACTTAATCCTGCACAGTTACAACCAAGTTTATTGCATCTTTATTTTATCCACGAAAATACAAACATCTTAATAAGATAATAAATGGAAGGTAGGCTCTCTCTCTCTCTCTCTCTCTCTCTCTGTATATATATGCATATATAATATTAGATTGTTTTTGCTCTTCTGTTTTCTAAAATACGTTTTATTGAATAGTAACTAAAAGCAACAATGTTTTTAAATTACTACAAATTAAAAAAGAATTTTTTTAATCAAAGAAAAAACAATTCAAGCAACTGTATTAATAAAAAGATTTTTTTTCAATGACTTGGCTGTGATTGTTTTATTAGGTTGTTGCGAAAGATGGAATTAAAAAGAGAAATACTTGAAAAAGAAAGAAAAAAAGAATGAAAGAAGGTTAATGACTAAGAGGAAACAGAATAACGGTCCCGAGTGAAAATTAGTTTCCCACTTAGTTCAAAAGAGGAATCGATTTGCTCTATATAGGGCAGGAGCGTGAAACATTTAATAAAACAATCATTTCGCTAAACGGTTGCTTTCTCTAGTGACTTTCAAGACCTGTGATCAAAGAGATGAAAACTTATTACTGGACACTTGAGAAACAGGGAAAAGGAGGGAGGGGGGAGAACATTAACGATTTCTTTCGGCATTTTTTCGTTCTTTGTAGGCAGCATAATTATCAAGATCTGAATGGGTTCCCCCCCCCCCCTTCGCCTTTGATATCATTGATTGTACTCGGTAAATCTTCCGATTTATTTCCGAAATCAGAACAATTTTATTCTTGCTTACGGTACATTCCGTTCGTGACTCGATTTTAGCTTGAAAAACTTGTATTTCATGTCGGTTAATACGATTTCGATTTGCTATGATCGATATCTCTTCATAATCAGATATAACAGTCGCAAAGATAAAATAAACTGCTTCAAGCAAAACTTCATAACGAGGTATTTAAGCTATTAATGCAAACTTAAAATATCCATAAGCTATGTGCACTTATTATTATTTTTTTTTTTTTAGGATTTAACATTTTATATATTACTAAATGAAATGTCTCGTTTATTAAATTTAAACGTATAATTAATTTAGCTGGTTCTATTAAGGTATCCCACTATGTTAAAAACTCGAATTTCAGAGAAAATACCGATTTTTTTTAAAATTTTATTTATCCATTAAAATATTTGAAATCTTCTATTTCTAAAGCTACCTTCCATTTGTAGCCATTCCACCACCATTCCATTTCCATACGGTACATAGAAATAAATTATAAGTATTTTAATATTAGACATTTCCTTTGTTTTCTGAACAAGTTTTAACTTTAAATCCATTTTCTGAAGAATATAATTTTCAGTATGTTTACAATTTTCGAAAGGTAATAACTCGAATGTTTTTTTTTGTTGTTGTTGTTTGGTTTCTTTATATTGATGGAATTTAGTAGAAATGTTTTTCATATTATTCTTAAGATTCTAAACTAGGATTTTTGTAATATATAGTATATAAGTGGATTTATTCACATTTTAATGCATAAGAGTGGAGGAATTTTTTTAAAAAAACGCGTGTTGTTACTTCGATTCTTAATAACTCTGCAAATAACGTGAATTATTAAGAAATCCTAGTTCAGGCTTTGTACAGGTGTCATGTCAGCTGAATAACATCGTTTTAGAAAGATTTTTCATGAAGAAAGAATATTTTGAAAATGTGCAATTTTTCCCTCATTTTATGCATTTAAAAATTTTTTTCATTGTAATAAAACTTTTGAAATGCTTTCTATATGTACATTCTAATTCAGATGATACTAAATGTAAAAAAAAATTATTCATTTATATGTCGTTTTTTTTTTTCAAAATTATGATTCCGAACGTAGTAGGATAAATTAAGAGTCCTGATTTTAAAATTTAGATGATGCTGATGATCCGGAAATTTCAATTTATCAACCGTATTGCACAAATCAATTTAAAAAAAGTACATATTACAGCGTTACTCAAGATGATTCATCTGATTTCAAAATGCTATATTTTCATAAATAAGCGACACAGAATGATAAATAATAGATGAATGCAAAGGGAAAATATGCAAGTTTTTTTTTTCCACAAGTGTTGGATATAAATTCCTTTAGTTATACGTTTAATGTTAATTCGACATGTAAATTTCTGTAGAATTCTTTGTAAAGTATGAGAGGTAATTTATTGTGCAGAAGCAAAAATAGGTTAAGTTCACATAAATTTGTAGGCAGTGATGACTTATACACCTTATCTTTTACAAACCCCTAAAGGAAGAAATCGCATGGGGCCATATCAAGTCTTTTTGGTGGCCAGCTGTGTAACATCAAGTCATCTGGTCCACTGCAACTGATCCAAATATGAAATAATCCCGTGAAAGCTTCTAAAACAGCTTTCATGATATAGCTTCACGAAGAACTCACGAGGGGCACCTATTGTTCACAATATAAGACTTCCACAGTTTTCCTTTGTATTCATGTATTTCTTGCCATTTATTTTTGACAAAATGGAATGCTGAAATCGGATGAATCATTTTGAATAAACCTGTAAAACTATTTCAGTTATTTCACCTATACTTGTTCAAAATTACAATATCTCGCATTGTAGAGTGCTAAAACTAGATTTCACAGTATAGTTAATTACAGATAATAAAATGGCGTATATGAAAATATTCTGGATAATAAAATGTTGTTTGATGGTTTTATCGTTATCAAAATTAAAATAATGTGTATCAAAACCTATATTGAGATAATTAATTTCTAATGTAATAAATGAAAAAAAAAAAAATTTAAAAAGAAAGAAAAGTTTGAAGCGAACGAGCTTTGTTTCACTAGAAGCATAAGTAAAATGCAACAGAATCTGATGTAGTAAAAATAGTTTTAAAAAAATTGTTAAGATCCGAATAAAAAGACGACTTCTTTGCAATAATAATTATTTTTGCTTATTTATCAATGAGTACAAAAATAAAATATTTATTTGACTGTCACATGAGTATTCTTTAGATATAATCTATAATATAATACAAATTTTCCGTTTTACATTCTGAAATTACGCGAACGTAATTCTTGCTCAATAATTTCTCAGTAATACCAGGAAGATCCATTTTGAGGAAGCATTATTGATCATTTATCAAAGCTGTGGGACTCGCGTTTGTTTTTCATACGCCTTTTCGTTCTATCGATTGAATTTTTTTCCAAGGAGCCCACGTTCATTCTTCGCAGTTTATGCAAATAAGTAAAAACTGATACGGAGTACTATCGCTAATTTCGCGATACAAGCTTGTTCTCTAAGCAATGGAAAAATTAAAAGATCAGATTAAATATAGGGGAAATTAATTAGGTTGAGATCATGCAATGTTTTAGTTTTGTTTATACGTCACTGATATTCAAAAACCGAGATTAAACATGGGTTAGATTTAGTTGTAGTTCAAATTTGTATCTTAATTTACGATCAATGTATTCTGTTATCATTTATAGCAGGAGCATCTTACCAGAAAGGTTTAAAGTACTTATGTTAGATTTGGGGATTTAGTTTTAGTTTTTATTAACGTTGCGCTAGAAGCAACACGAGGGCTATTGGCGACGGACCTCGTAATTTTGAACCTCGGTCAAGTGACGAGGACGACACCTGAGCTGGCGCCCCCCTCTCCTAACATTCACACCACGCCAACGAGAGGACTTTGGGCCCTACAGATTTAACATGCATCAGCCCCGGCTACACGGCGGGTCTTTGACGGCCAAGGATCGAACTCGCGACTGACCGAAAACCGCCGGCCGCTAGTCCACGATTTTGACCACTAGGCTACCGCGGCCCTTTAGATTTGGGAAATTGGATATTAAGAACGGGAAATGAAAATGGAATAACTTCCTGTCGTGTTGTCCAGCAATCATTTTCTCTTTTTCTAAGTAGTCCAAGAATATGCCTTTCATATATCAACATATCGTCGTCATAATGTTTCTAGCTGATGAGACCGTCTTCGTTTTCTTTGGAGCAGATTCATCGGATTGATTGTATGTTTATTAAGTCGCACTTTGAAGCAACACAAGGAATATTGACGACAGACATCGTAATTTTGAGTCTCGTTCAAGTGACGAGTACGAATCTGAACAGTTCTTTTTCTACAAATTCACATCACGCTAACGGGAGGACTTGGGACCTCGACCAAAATTAACGTTCATCAGCCCCGCTATAAGGCGGGTCTTTAATGGCATCAGGACTCGAAACCATGACTCGACGGAAACAATGCCGGCCGCGAGTTCGCGACCATGACCACTAGTCTACCGTGGTTACATTTCTAGACAAAAGGAAGCAATCCATGACAACACGATACGGTAGCAAAAAGTTAACTTGTGATTCAGTGTCACATATATTTAGCGCCGTTTCAGTACACAATCAGGACACAACTTGTTTTGCAAACACCACCTACTGTCAAATCTGTGTGCTTTTTAAACTACCTACATTTATACCAAAATAATTTGTCCAAACAATACGTCCACCACATTACTCCGATCTGCTATGAGATTATTTTACTCATGCCATAAAAGTTTTTATTTTTGATAAAAGACTGTAATAATAAATGTACATATCAGAACTAAACCTTTTATAAATTAATGATAAATGTTTACATAATAATAATAATAATATGCATACGAGGTGTAGACATTAAATAACGAGACTGACGCTGCTACTGCTGCATGTGCCAAACGCCAGCGACCGACAGTTGTTTAGCGTGAAGCCTTCTCTTTCGAATGCAGTACTTCTCGCTTCTGTAAACAAATCTGTATAGCTGTAGTTTTCATTCACATTGGAGTTTTTTTCTTTTCTTCTTCTTTCTTTCTTTTTTTTTTTTTTTTTTTTTTTTCGCCGGAAAAATGGTAAGTGTAACAATTTTTTAAAAGTGTTGCAAAACTTCACATGAAACTTGGAAAAATGCTATCGAAGCTTGTAATTTATTGAAAGAAGTGTATGACAATGAATGCTCATCGCCTGCACGTGTTTTTGAGTGATTTAAGCATTTTCAAGATGAACGAGAAGACACTGAAGATTAATCACGTCCGGGTTGCACTTCCACGTCAAAAACGGTTGACTATATCAAAAAATCGGTAATCTGGTACTATCTGGCAGCCGGTTAAGCATTCGTGCGATTGTTGAGACTGTAAGAATTCACAAATAATCCGTGTGGCAAATTCTACATAGCATGGAAAAAAAGAGTGCCAAAACGGTGCCTAAAATGCTCACATTTGAACAACAAAGGCTCGCAAAAATGTTTGTACTGACACTTTGAATGCCATTGAAAATGGCCCAAACTTATTGGAAATAATAATAACGTGTGACGAATCGTAGTTTTTTTTTTTTTTACTTATGATCCTGAAACGAAGCGCCAATCCATGAGCCCCTCTACATCGAGAGCTTTAAAAAGCTCGAATGAACAAATCAAAATTCAAAGCATTATTTTTTATATTCATAAGATTGGGTGTCTTCACTGGGTTCCTGAAGGTCAAACTATTAATTAACATTACTACCTTCACGTTCTTGCTGAACTCCGCGAAAGAATAAGGGGGAAACGACCCGAATTATGGAAGGACAAGTCACCCCGCATTGTCCGTCAAGAGATTCCTCGCAAAACACAGCATCCCAGAGTTAAACTATCTACCTTATTCACCGGATCTTGCAGCATACGACTTCTATATCTGTTTCCTAAGATAATATCTGCATTGAAAGGAACAAGATTTGAAAGAGAAAGAGGCACGCGTCCTGAAGGAGTTGACAGAAGACTTCCAGCACTGTTTCGAACAATGGAAGATTCTCATGGAGCGTTGTAGGGATAGAGGAGGGACGTATATTGAAGATGATTCCCACATGTATTGAAGATGAACTCACTCGAGGGCACCGCACCTGTATAGAAGGTGCATACGCGAAACAACGGGGATACAGAGCTGAGAACCGAGTGAGGACTACAAGGAAAGTCCATGGGATGTTGCGGGAAAACCGTGTTGGTCAGATGAGAAGTCCAGGTGACGCAGCTAGGAAGCGAGCATGGACGAACATTGGGAAGTCCAGGAGACGCTACTATGATATAGAGATTGGTGGCAGTCATCGAGAGCAGAGGAATTATAGAAGACAATTGGTCTATCGGGAATTAATTAAGATATTGTGAGCGCAAGGGTGCTAACACTTTATAAATTCGTATTACCTTCGTGTATGCCATCGTCCAATTTGAAATACTTATCGTCCTACGACAGGTAAATAAAAGGTGATTTGAGAATAATTAACGCATCTACATTTAATCATACCTCTAAGACACCGCTACAAATCAATCATTCACAACCCTCAATATATATATATATATATATACTAACACTCTCCCTCTCTCTCTCTCTCTCTCTCACACACACACACATATATATATATATATATATATATATATATATATACAAAAGGGTATCAAGAGTTAGCTATTACTAAGAAATAACCGAGATATCTGGATAAAATTGATTTTGCAGATTAATTTACCATTATGTTCATAATGTGAAATACAGCTATTAATGTTGATTTGTTAGGTTTCAGAAAACCGTTGCCAAAGTAACCAATAATATCACTTTATCCTGGACTATTGTAAAGTTTAATTATTACTAAAAATAGTCGCCATTGAAACCTAATTTTTTATTTAATATACTTAAGACTTCCCAATATAGTTACCATCCACAGTTGTGCATTTCTCCCAGCATCTCTTGACCTTTCGAAGACCGTCATTGTCGTCAGAACTCAGAAAATTGAATTCTATTTTCTCCATACTGCGGGTTACTTCAATCTATGGCTTCCTTAAGCCAAACAAATCAACATTAATAACTGTAATTTGCAACATTAAGTACCTAAGGATGGATTAATACGCAGAATAAATTTTATCCAGTTATTTTGATTATTTCTTTTTAATTAAATCTTAACGATACCCTACCTACCACACACACATTTATATATATATATATATATATAAAATTGTTGATGTTTCATAGAATGATTAAATAAACATAGTTAATTATAAATTACAAAACTATAGAGAAAATAAACTAAACAAATTTAAAATGTAAAATTAAAACTAGTAAAAGAATACTATTATTATAAAGTTAAAACATAAACTTATTGAAACATATTATTCATAATTCAATAAAAGCTAGGCTATACAGTTAAAATATGAAGATTGAGTCTGAAAATTAAAGAAGTCAAAAAGGTCAAAGAAAAAAAAAAGGAAATTAAGTATTTTAAATTTTTGTATAAGTAATATGAAATCATTAGTGTAAAAGAATATATAATATAAACATGTATACATAATTTAATAATAAATTATCTAACTATTTCAACATAAAAATTAATTTTTATTTAAAATGTAAAACTCAAAACCAGCAATAAAATGATTGAATACAATAGTCAAAAGGACAAATAGTCAAAAAGGACAAAAACACCACTCATATCTACTTAGCAAAAATCAAGAAAAATAAGACATTAAAATAAAAAAAAAAAAAATGGAGAAAAAGGCTCTTTATAATGTTATCTAAGGTATGGGGGTGGGAATGCGTTGCTTTTCTAGTATTATGGATCCATCCCATCCCACTCCACATAAGTACTTTATATCCAAATGGTAAAAAAACCAATTTCAATCAAAAATCCATACTTAAAAAAGAATTAAACCAAAGAAATATAAACAAAAGAAACACAATTCAATTTAGCCAAATTAAAATAGTCCATGAAAATTCAAATATAAATCATTTATGCACTTTTTAAAAATCGCGAAATTTAAACGGAGTTATAAAAACTCTTACCAACATTAAATCCATGTTCTCTAAACAACTTGCAAATCTCAAATGGTGTGTATGTTTAAAAAAAAAAAAAAAAAAAACTTAATGTAAGGCAAAAAAATAGAGACTTATCGAAAAAAACTTTATTATAATCTTTTGATAGGTAATAATTTTAATTATTATTTACAATTTTTATTTAAATTTAAATATTTCATCACAAAATAATATTTTTTTTTTGTTTAGGATCATAATTATAAATCAGTAAAATAATAAAATAATTCCCTTTTTTAATCATCATAATTTAAGAGTACAGTGGATGTTTAACTACTGTCTCCGGTGTGGGGGCGAATCAAAATTTTTTTTTTAAAAAAAGGCAAAGCGTTAAATGCTTACAGCAATAACCTCTCATCCAAAATTCGATTTTACTTCAATTCTTTCTTGTCGATGAAAACCTGAAAGAGGACTATTTACAGAAAGTAAAAGCTCTCGGAATCATCAAACAGCTACAGAGTACACACACACAAAAAGAAATCTGATAACCTTTCTATCCAAACTGCCTCTTATCAGTATGAGCAGAAATTCATCTGAAGAAACAGAAACCGAAAACAAAGCTGTGGTCATCGCTGTTAATACGTTAATATCCTTATCTCTTCCACTGGGAAGAGAGCTTAGGACAATCAGAGGAGACAATATATATGTGAGACGATAGCGAACTTATAAGAGAATTGATTAGGCGATATGAGAATGCCATCGTTTCCGGTGTTCACGGTCATTCCGTGTTGCCTCATCGCCAAAAGGTTAGCGAACTTTTACTTTCCATTCATCTCCAATTTCGATGGAGACTTTCGTGCTGCTCTCTAGGGAGGATGGGGAGAGTTTCATTGCCAGACAAGGATTAACTAGATTAGAAGACGAATTGTTAACTTTTAATTAAGCTTGATAAGATTGTAAATAATTTTTGTTTTCAGAAAAGAAACTGTCGTATGTGAAAGGAATATACGATAACAATTTTTAAAAAAATAGGTATCACGAGATGTATCAATACCTCGGATATCAGAAAGATGAACTTTCTAAGGTTATCTTCGTCTGATGTTATAAATATTAGGATTCAAACTTCGTACATTTTTTTAGATTTAAAACTGCTTCAACACTAATATTAAATTCATTATCCTATTGAGAATGGCGTATTTTAATGAATGTTGGAATCAGTCTATTTTTCTTCTTTTATAAACTACTTTTTCAAGGTTTGTGTTTTAAATTGGAATGTTAAATTTATAATTTTACTTGTAAATGGTGGTTTTCCCTTAATGTTAGAAACAGGGCACAAATTCAAAACATATTTTTAGATAAAAATAAAATTTAATATTAAAATAAATTATTCTAGTTCTGATTCATATATTCCTCCATCGCACTTTATTTTTAAATTTTGAAATATTTTATAAATACACCAGATTTAATTTTAATTGATAAAGCTGTGTGTCAATTTGGCATTATTTTACCAGTGACGAAGCATGGAATTTATTTTATACAAAACCATAAGGAATGCTTAAGTCCTCCTGTTGGCACAGTGTGGAAGTAAGGAGAGGGAGGTGCCAAATCAGGTGTCATCCTCGTCACTTGACCGATGCTCAAAATTACAAGGTACGTCGCCAATAACCTTGTGTTGTTTCTAGTACGACGTTTATAAAACCAATCAATCCAACAGAAATAAATAGCACACACATAACGAAATCCACTGTTCCTCATAGGATATAAAAGTCAGAATGTAATACGGTGGTTCTAGTATATCTGTGTTGGACGACAGAGGGCATTGCTTTAACAAGTTGGTGTCATCATTGTGTTGCTGCCATCTGTTAAACGCTGCCAAAACAAATATAGCACTGATTCATTAGTTAGTTTTGATTTGGCAGCTAACGGCATCCAAATCAAAATTCGTATTCTTCCGCATCGAGTTGTCACCATCGATGAGACCTGGATCAATCATAAGACACCAAGCAATAATCAAACAATGAGTTGTTTCCAGTGAATCTGCCCTAAAGAAAGCGAAAACGTTTTTGAGGATAAGGTCTGCTGATCTTCCCGTAAGGACCTTAACAGCATCTATTCCACCGGCATATGCAAATATTTCCTCCTTTCTTCGACCTCGATATTTAAAAGAATAGTTTAAAGATAAATTAAAATGAATGTTATTATTTCCACACATTATAGTCAAGTTAGTGTAACCGCTAAACACCAGAAAAAATACTATTCCCAGTGCGGACCACTACGCGACGGTAGAAAGAGAATCAATGAAGTTCTGGAAGGTATTGATAGGGATATGGAGTCATGCCGAGTTTAGTTTTTATTAACGTCGCACTAGAAGCAACACGACGGCTATTGGCGACGGACCTCGTAATTTTGAACCACGGTCAAGTGACGAGGACGACACCTGAGCTGGAACCCCCCTCTCCTAACATCCACACCACGCCAACGGGAGGACTTTGGGCCCCGAACAGATTTAAAGTGCATGCACTCCGGCTACATGGCGGGTCTTTGGCGGCCATGGATCGAACCCGCAACTGAACGAAAACCACCGGCCACGAGTCCACGACCTTGACCACTAGGCTACCGCGGCGCTGGAGTCATGCCGAATCCGATTCCATAGAAAACTGCCCTGGGTGGCGCGGTTGAGAACCCGTGGCGCAAACAATCCGATCAAGGAGGTATAACAGATTCTCGATTGAACTCATGTCCGGAGACTCCATATCCCTATCAATAGTAATAGGGGGCCAGGGGAGTACAATAAAATCATTCTGGCGCTCTTCAAACCACCCACCTACACTATGAGCCGTATGCATTGTCCTGCTGGAAGATACTATCGAGCAGAAGAAAAGCAATCAGTATGTAGAATTAGACATGATCAGATCACACTACCGTTGATCTATTGTACTTTCCACAATGATTAGTGGACCAAAAGAATACCACGAAAACATTTTCAAGACCATAACTCTTCCTCCACCAACTTGGACCCTTCCAGCAATTGTTGCAGGGTGTTTGTTTTTTGACGTTTCTCTCTCTGTATACGCCAATATCAATCTGTCCTATGAAGCACTTGGAGCGATTCTCTTCTACAACAGCGCCAGAAGTTAAAACGCCTTACTTAACTAGCCAGAAGAGATGTCTTTTCAGCCTAGTTGTTTAGGGCATGACAAAAAAGCGACCGGTCAACTTTCCTTCGAATCCACTGGATCAGTGTTCGAAACAACGCTTCCACATTAAGGCCAATCGACACTCTCTACCCACCCCCAACGGGGTCGGAAAACCACTGGCCGCCGAAGTGGGGACTCAGGACTTGAACACCACATGACAGCACAGCCTATACCTACTGATTGCATATGTCCCCGACGCAAAACACTTGCCTCTGTATATCTACTAAGACAAACACACACACAAATCACGACTAGTGATATTCTGGCTCTGGTGCACGTGTCGACGAAACCCGCCATTCAACACGAGACAGCCAATGACTCAAGAAAAGGAAAACTGTCCTAAACAAAAACTCAATTCAACAGGGAGGGGATTTATATCAATTGCCTTAATGGTCGAAAACAAAATAAAAAAAAAATCTACACAAAAATACCAATCTCTCTCTCCGTATCATCCCGATGATACTGGAGGGGGAGTAAGCAGCGACTCTCTTCTATAACAGTGCCAGAAATTAAAACGTCTTACTTAAGTAGCCAGAAGAGAAGTCTTTTCAGCTTAGTTGGTTAGTATACGACAAAAAAAAAAAAAAGAAAAAGAGCGACCGGTCAACTTTCCTTCGAACCCACTGGACCAGGGTTCGAAACAACGCTGCAGCATCAAGACCAATCGACACTCTCCCCCTCCACGCTGTCGGAAAATCACCGACCGTCAAACACTAAGCAAAATTCACCGGAAAAAGTAATTTGTCGCCCCTCAGTGGAAGTCCTTTTGTGATCCTGGCGTGCTAATTACAGCCTTAGTCGCCATTGAGCATCCATCAGCATAGGTGTATTAACCAACAATTGCTAAGATGCCCATATGCAACGCCGTCCACTGAACTGTCGTTGAGAATGCACTTTAAGTAGCCTCTTGATTTATCTAGGCGGTGAGTTGGTTGACATGTGAAGAGTTCACAAAATGAGCCGTTTTGGAAATGTTATTACCCGAAAACCAATAATCCTACCTTTTGGGAAATAGGGTAAATTCCTGCGATTTTGCATCATTCCAATGATTGCAATGTTGTGTATTTGAAATCTATCATTTAGAACTGAAATTTTATTCTGTTTCTCATTTAATAATAATAATTAAATAAGAGACCGGGGAAAAAAAGTATAAATTATTTTATTAAAAGTATTAGAACAGAAATTTTTATTTTGTTTCTCATTTAATAATAATAACTAAAGCTGAGACAGGAAAAACAAAGTATAAGTTATTTTATTTTATTTCATTACTTTTTGAGTCAAATGTTATTTTTTCTCCAACCATACTAAACTACCTTATGAGTGAGTGAGTGAGTGAATGTAAAATTTATTGGCGCAAGAGCAAGATATGGCTATGCTGCGCCAAACAAGATTAAACTGTGGTCTAGACGTGAAGATGAAAAAATGGTTGACAAGAAGGAGGGTCGAAAATAGAGAAGGATCGCTAGGGTATCCCGGGAGTGCGTCACCCGTGTTTACCAAAGACAGTAAACCCCATGGGAAAGAAAAAGATCACTAGCGTGCCTCGGGTTCATAATGCCCGTACTTACCTGAAGAAGGCAAATCCCCGAGGTCCCCTGATATAATCCCCAGGGGCAGGGTACCCGACTATACCCCCAGACGCTGGGTACCCATTTTAGTCGCCTCTTACGACATGCATGAGCTACAGTGGGACTACTCTGTCATTCCCGGTCACCACACGGGTCTTAACTACCTTATAGTTTTATGTATGTTTATTACAACCATATTTAATTTTCAGGTTTTTCCTAGCTTTAAACAACTACCCAAAGAACTTAAAAGTGAAAACGGTTCGGGTTCAATTTGATACTATATGGTGAAAAATATCACGGTATTAAAGTGATCTTTTAAATATGGGTTGGGTCAATCTAAAAAACCAAGCCCATGCAAAACTGTATTTTGAAATCAAAAGTACCTGTCAAGTTAAATACGAATAAATATGCATTCTATTCACATCAAAATGATATCATCAACATCAATTACAAATGTATTATACATATATGGGTGTTTGTGTATAACATTAATATATATATACTTAAGACATACAAAAGTTATATTTGATGTTTGTCATCAATATTATTTTATCAATGAATCAAAAATAAAAAGAAAGGATTATTTTGTCAAAATTAGTAACATCCATAAAATCATAATAATTTAATCTAAGACACGTAAATTACCTTAAGGTTGCATATTCCTCACATCCACCCACGTAGAAAGATCGTTTGGTTTGACCTAAGGGCTACAATTAGCAAAATTGAGCCTATCACTCTTTCAATTACGGAAAAAAATGTGTCTGTGATCAAGAATAAATTCTGTAAATGCAAGAAATAAAGGAAAGGGAGATGGTAGGATTAAGGAAAGGTGTCTAAAATAGAGGAAAATCGCTAGGGCATCCCGAAGACACGTTATCTGCGTTTATCAAAGACAACCAATCCCATTGGATAATGAAAAGGGTTCTTCGCGTTTATGAATCCCGTACTTTTGTAGAACAGGTAAGTCTCTGAAGAGTTGAATATGTCGGATTTCATGAAAAGCTCATTAGTTAAAAATTCAATATCATGATTTTATTACAATTTTGCATTAGATCACTAGATATTACTTTATCACATTTTCCCATTTTATTTCATTTTATAGTTAATGTAAAATTTTATATCTAGATAATTTAAAATGTGTTCTAAATAAATATGTCTATAACAGAATTATTTAAGTGTATAACATATTATATAATTTCTGACTTTCCCCCTTCATAATGTATTCCTTACTTTTCTTTGTTCAGAATTGTAAGAATAGAAATTCAAAATACAAATTATTACACATTTATACATTTCATGATCAATTTTGCTTTAAATTAAATAAAAGAAATGTTAAAGAAAAAAAAAATCACAATGTATATTTTAATTTTAATTTCAAACACTTCCCCTCTATGATCTTTTTCTATCAAGCATTGAGACATAGAATAGACCCAATATCTTAATACCTTTCACGCAAATTTTTACTAATATAGGCTATAAACAAGACACTTGTAATCACTAGTTCATAACAGTGTATATTTTCGGAGAAAACTAAAAATTTCTCCCTGTTATTCGACATGCATGTGTCATATAGTCCCATTAAAATGGTTTCCTTCTAAAAAATAAGCTTCATATCTATAGGAAACCATAGTGCTTCATATGAGGCTTAAAGCAACCCAAGGTTGTAGAGGGCAACTTCATTAAAAAAAAATAATAAAATTAAACAAGTAATATTAATAAAATTCCTTAAAAATAGTTTTGTATTATCTTTTTTAATATAAAATGAACAGGGGAAAAAAATAATGATCTTGCAAACAATATACCCCTCCCCCATTTTTAGGAAATCAGAAATCCATGTATTTGGAAATATGCCAATTGATTAGTTCTCTAAAATGCTACCGGATGCGTTTTAGAAGAAAATAGTGCATGAATCAAACATGTATGCTAATGCAAACATGTATGCTTACATGTACATTAAAGGGGAAAGAAAGTTTTGCCTTTACTTTTCATGAACTGGAGGTATTTTACAACGTTTTTCTGAATTTCACTTGGTGTGTGTGTGTGTCATCAAATTTTCGATCGTTAATTTAACCAACTTCCCATCAAGCTAGAGCTTTGAAATTTTGGGAATCGTTCGTATTCGCCTAACAATGCAATATTTACACGTTTGCGACAAGTTTTAACTAATATTTCAATAATTTTAATAAGTCAAAATATTCTTTCCCCTCGGCGATTTTAGAATTGAGGAAAAAAATTCTTTCCCCCTCTGGGAGCACCGGGCACTCCCCACGCAGCATGCGGTATCGTAAACCTTTTGTACTCACAAAGGGGAGATACTATCTCCCCTTTACTATCTCCGAGATAGTAAGGGTTGCTGACTTTTAGTCAGTAATCATTCTCAAGAAAGAAAGTTTCCAATATTTGGCGCCGTGTCTTATCACAATAATTTTTTCTGAATTTTGGTTCCCATTCTTTTTTTAATAGAATGACTTACAAACTTTCAAATGCATGTTTTGATTTTATGAGTATTATGAATTTTTTAATACTCTCACAAATGTCTCTTTTTAAGTGAATTTTAAAGTTAAAAATAACTAACAGTTTTAACTAATATTTCAATAATTTTCTCTGATAAACTTTGCCACCATATAAAAACGTTGGTTTTTATATCGAATTTTTACAACGTTTTTCTGAATTTCACTTGGTGTGTGTGTGTGTGTGTCATCAAATTTTCGATCGTTAATTTAACCAACTTCCCATCAAGCTAGAGCTTTGAAATTTTGGGAATCGTTCGTACTGGCCTAACAATGCAATATTTAGAAGTTTGCGAGAAGTTTTAACTAATATTTCAATAATTTTAATAAGTCAAAATATTCTTTCCTCTAGGCGCTTTTAGGATAGAGGAAAAAATTTCTTTCCCCCTCTGGGAACACCGGGCACTCCCCACACCGCATGAGGCCTCGTAAAACTATTGTACTCACAAAGGGGAGATACTATCTCCCCTTTACTATCTCCGAGATAGTAAGGGTTGCTGACTTTTAGTCAGTAATCATTCTCAAGAAAGAAAGTTTCCAATATTTGGCGCCGTGTCTTATCACAATAATTTTTTCTGAATTCTGGTTCCCATTTTTTTTTAATAGAATGACTTACAAATTTTCAAATGCATGTTTTGATTTTATGAGTATTATGAATTTTTTAATACGCTCACAAATATCTCTTTTTTAGTAAATTTTAAAGTTAAAAATAACCAACAGTTTTAACTAATATTTCAATAATTTTCTTTAATAAACTTTGCCACCATATAAAAACGTTGTTCTTAAAAACGTTGGTTTTTATATCGAATTATTTAGGAATAAATTTTGTTATGACATATCTTCAATATTCCAGAATAAAACTTTACTGGGCATCAAAACATGGCATGAGACTAAGCATAATTGTTGATTATATGACGCAAAGTAGTTTCTGTTAAAAATGGAAATACCTTCATTTTGTTCCAAGTAATGCATCTCATGACAGTTAAGATAAGCTGTATAAAATCAGACCAGTATGAGACCACTTTTCCAGAGTGTTTGCTAACAGTTGCGGAAGAATATTTATCTCTGAATGAAATGATGATTCTGTTCAAAGGAAGATCAAACATCAAACAATACATATGAAGTAAACCCCTTCCGTGGGAGATTAAATTCTGGGTGTTAGCTGGAATAACTGGATATGTTTATGCCTTTGAAATTTATCAAGGTACAAATGCTGAATCTCGGGAACTTTGTAAAGAATTTGGAGCAGTTGGAGGTGTATTGAGACTTTGTAAACTTAAATTGCATAAAAATCACAAAGTATTTTTCGACAATTTATTCACAACAATTTCTCTTTTGATGAAATTTGTTGAATGGAAAAATTTTTCAACAGGAACAATGCGCACAGATAGGTTACAAGAAGAGTATCAAAAATTCTAAACTTTAAGTTGACATGTAACATAACAGAATGAAATTACTAAATTGCCCACGAAAACCTTACTTATACCAAAATACTTATTATTACACAATTCAAAATGTTAATTCTAAAACGCATAAAAAATATTAATTATCATAGACTTCAAAATGGATCACACAAAATAAAATAAAAAAAAAATATCTTTAACATAACGCAATAATTAAAACAATTCAAAAAGTGTTATTAAATCCAGTTGACACGAAAAATAATATCTTATCCTTTGGTAAATACTTAAAAAAATAAATCATTTCTTCAAATGTTCCTTAAAAAATAAATAATTCTTAATATAATCAATCAATAATCCTTTAAAGGTCAATTAATAATCCTTAGAAAAATCATTCAATAATCCTTGAAAAATATTCAGTGAAAAAAATGAATCCTTAAATTCAATTTGAGATAAAATTTGATGAACTAATATTCATTAAAAATTTCATGATGAATCACAAAAAATAGCAAAAAGGATTCGTAATAATGCAGACAGAGATGTTCCTTCTTTACAATTCAGCCTCTTATTTAATGTCTCTAAGTTCTGTTTAAATCATTCTCTGTTTAAATTTTTTAAAAAAATTAAAAATGGAATTTTCTCAATACTTTCGCCTCTTTTAGGCTTCCTTTGATCATCCTCTTGGGGGTGGGGGAAGGATTCTATTGTCCTTTACCGACACAATCTAGATCTCACAGGTTCCTTAATTAGTTTACTTCTCTGAGTGGGGGCGTTATCCTGTAATCAGTCTGGCATCTCTTTATATTATCTTTCGGCTTTTCTTAATTTGGGGTAAATTTGTTTGCTTCGGAATTTATTCCCCCCCCCTCTTTCAAATAGGATCTTTCGCCCTTTCTTAAAATTTGATTTCCCTTTTTCTAACCATTTTGCATATCGTTGAGAGAGTCTTCCGATGACATTCCTTCTACTTCCCCCTTTCTTTCTGTGTTATTAAATCTCCTAAACTTTTGCATTTCCCTTTCCCACGCAACTTATACTTAAAATGCTCTAATTCTTTTTGAAAACGTTATACTCTTTTATTTTCATTACTTTTCTTTCCTCCTTTCTTAGAATTTCTGTTCCAAACCTTGATACATTTCACCTTCTTTTTCACTTTCAATCCCAACATTCTTGCCCTTTCCTTTTCCCCTTATATTTTAAACTGTATAACTTCTTTCTCTTCATTTAAGGCTCGGGTTTTATTTGCTAATTTTATCAAACTGATTTAACAGATTAGAATTTTCACTTTCTTAGGAATTTAGTTGTTCACCAAGCGCTGATAATCCTTCTTTTTCTCCAATAATAACATCTTATTCCCGTATGTCTTGAGATAACTTCCAATTTATTTCCTTAAATTGTTTAGCTAATTCTTTAGACTTTTCTTCTTCAGTTTAGAATCGAACTCTAGAGATAACTTCTTCCTTTTACCTTGACAAGTTCACTTTGTATAATAGTTACTTGCTCCCATCTTTCTCCTCTGAGCTCTTTTGTCATAAGTTTTCTAATATAAAACTTCTTTCCTTGACCCTTTCTTTCCTTTGCTACTTTTTAATCCTATCTTCGATTATTCTTTCCAGGATTAATTCCACAAATTCTTGTCTCATTGGTTTTTACGTTTTTAAATTCAGAGTCTGAGGGGCCGGGGGAGCTTTTCCCTAATTCTATCAAATCACATTTGAGTTTTTTGTCACGGAAAGGCATTACATTATTTAAAGACTTCAGTTACTTAATAAAACAAAATTTTAATCTTTTCTTGTTTTTCAGTTCATTTCGCAGCCTATATTCAATGTAATGCTTCGAGAAATGAATGAGTGGTGATGTTTATGGCTATGCTGAGTCAAATAAGGTGAAACTGTGGTCTAGACGTTCAAAAAAATGGGTTGACAAGAAGGGTAAAAAATAGGGAATGTGAGTGAATGTAAAAGTTATTGGCGCAATAGCCAGATGTGGCTATGCTGCGCCATACGAGATTTAACTGTGGTCTACACATGAAAAAATTGGTTGACAAGGATCGCTAGGATAACCCAGGGTGCGTCACTAGTGTTTACCAAAGACAGTAAACCCCATAGGAAAGAAAAAAGACCTCTTGGATACCTCGGGGTCATGATGCTCGTACTTAACTAAAGAAGGTAAGTCCCCCGAAAATAGGGAAGGATCTCTTGAGTATCCCGTGGGCACGTCCCCTATGTTTACCAGACAAACTCTGTGGGTAGGATCACGGGTCATGATTCCCGTGCCAACAATGCTTTGAGAAAAACGCAAATATTTTTGGTAATCAAATAAGTGATTCAAATAAGTCAATAACGTAATAAATAAGTGATTCCTTAGTTCATTGTATTGAAATGAAATTCGATTACTGGTAAAAATCTTAAAATGCCGCCAAAACTGGCTAGGCTGCGCCAAGCATTTGTTGAAAATTCCACAATTTCTTTCTTTTTTGTAACATCAAATTAGAAATTATATGTATAACGAAAAAATAACGACATGTATTTCGAAATTTATTTAAAACACTATAAGAGGGTTAAAATTTTAAATTTTTCCGAGATAATACTGTATAAAAAGGCAAACGGGTTATCGTGGAGGTTCATCCCCTCCAGGAAGGGGCAACTTCCTCCTACCTTTTTAAGAAAACTATTTCATTCCAATTTAGCCGCCTTAAACTAGAAATTATAAGCAAAATCTTTGAAAAAAATTCTGTTGTCTTATCACATAATTATCTACCCTTTTGTTTTTCATTATTAAAAAAATTATGGAAATATGTACAAAATGTAATGCAATGCTTTGCATCATGGCACAGCTTTCATCCACACATCGCATCTGTTTAATAAACCACCGCAGCAAATAGTGGAGACTCACACTTGCAGAGATAGCATGTGCTAAATGGAAGGTAGCCAAGTTGGATGAATGTATGGAAGTCTATGTCAGGCAAAAAGAAAGGCAATGTTGTTTCGAAATAGCCAGACAGAACATATGATTCTGAAAAAGTTAATTTACATTGTATACTTTTTTTTTTCTGTAATGTAATAAATTGTATTACTTTGAACAATTAAATGTTATTTAGCACAAGTAATCTAAGTATTTTTTAAAAATTTTCCTTTCAAATTTGTATAGTATAACGGTATAAAACGAAATCTTCAATAAACTCACTGATTGGATTTTGGCAAATTGTCCTTTTTTGGTGTTTATTTTAACTTTTTTAAATGAAATCATCATTGATCCCTTATTTTTCGAAATACACCTATTTAATTGTAATACATGTGCAATATTGCTCCATTGATGAAAGTTACATAGGATGATATTAATAAATTTTTTTAAAAAAAATACATGCAAGTATTAAAATAAAACCACAGTTAAGTTGGTACAAATTATCAACTTTTATATTTTTCTATCCAAATTCACTGAGAAAATATCAACCATTAACTACAAAACTTACCATTAACTACAAAACTACTGTGACAAAATAATATTTCTATTTGCCTCTTGTGCCATAGCTAAACTCAATGCACTAACACTAAAAGTCAATAAGTCATTCAAGAAGACATTAGACAAGATTCTCATACTATATTTGACAACTTGCTACTATAACGACAAATGTATACCGACTCTTCCCAAATATCGCCTTAAGTATATTCATTTGCTCCACAAATATCAAATTAACAGAGTTTTACCAATACCATGAAGTTGAGGATGTCTCGACTTCTAGGTTTCACTAAGCTGTCGATAATTTGTAGCAATTCTCGACCCCGTCTTCGAGTATTAACAAACTGTTCAACGCTAGAGTCACTCGATCTCTTTCACGTGTCTCAAGCTTAGTTTATATACTTCCTATCTCCCTCCCTTCACTTTATTTCTACCTGCCTGTAATTTAAATATTCACGTTTCATTTTTGGTTGGGAAGAAGTTGCATAAAAATAACAATCAATCTTAATTAAAAGTCCCCAAGGTTAGTGAAGAGAAAACTATGAATAGCCCAATGTCACACTACCACCCACAAAACTTACCATATTGTAACTAAATTTTAAAATTTTGTGTACCTGTGTCTACCCCTTAAAACTCCCAAATTTCCCTATTTTTTTGCAGTTCTCAGTTATGTTTTCTTTGCAAAAATGATGATACAGTTATGACAAAATTTTCAAATAACAAAACTTTATTCATCATCTATCATATTTACAAGAATAAATATATGAATAAAATAAAAAGATAAATTAAGTAGGAAAATGCTTTCATAAATTAAAGCATCTTGTAATACTCTATGTAGTATTCAATGTATCAAAAAATAAATAATATGAAGTAATGCAATTGCAAATAAAATAATTTGATAATTAAACTCAACAGCTCATAACATGGAACAAATGAGGGATACATGTAACAATAATTATTTATATGCAAAACAACAGTCTTTATCAACAAAGACACTTAGATTTTAGTATATAAAATGTTGGAATGACATATTTAACACAGGTAAAAAAATATAACAAAATTTACAACATTTCTTAAAATAATTTATCTAATTTATTTCTAATATCTATTTTTAAACACCAAGAATATATTTGAGTGAATAAATAAAATTTACATTGCACCATCAAGATATATTTCTATTGATATTGAAACTGTATCATGTGAATGAATTACCACTACAGAAGCGCTGGACAATAGTTGCACTCTAAGTGGAATTTATCAAATATCCAGATAAAACTTGGAGTTCAGTTTTGGGGGGTTCATAGACTCGAAATAGGTAAGTCTTCTTGAATAATCTTATAATGAATCAAAACGGTCAAGCTAGAAATATCCAATAACTATTGAAGGACATGTATAATATGGTTATTTATAATCCAAAACACTTAAGATGGAGAAAAGACAAGATTGTAAGGTTCATTTTTTTTGTCTAAACAGGCATTAATGCCAAGCATTGTATTTTTTAATATAATTATTGCTGTCACAAAGTTTTGCATTTCAAATGTAATTCCCTAGGTTAAAAAAAATAAGTTACCCAGTAAAATAAAAATAATTAAAGGAAGTATATTAACAGTTATAACTCTATATTTAGTGCACATTTTCTGATACATGCATCACATCTTTTTATCTCCAAGATTTTCTATACTTTTTTTTATAATACAGAAAATAGTATTATTGATTCTTTTCAGAAGCAATAAAAGTCTAATTACTAACAATTACATGATTTTTCTTTAAAAACACACCACTTTATTATATTAAAATTTAAAATAAATGTTTTAAAAAAAATATTACGGATAAAAAGATAAACTTAATATTTGGTACTAATTAACTTTATTAAAAAAATGACTAGAATAGGTATTAAATATGGAAAATATAACACTATTATAAATGAAATATTTATATAACATTTACCTAAAAATAATTATTTGTAAATTATTGTTAAACATGGAAGAGTTTATGACATAAAATCAAAATACTTATGTATAATTTACTTAATACCCACAATATGTTTAAAAAAATTACTAATTATAAGTATAGCATTTTAAATTTTTTACTAAATAATAAAAGTTTAATATTTCAATTGGGCTTTAAGTAATATTTAAATTTCAAATATTATAAATGTAACTCTTATCTAAAAATATCTGATATAAAACAAATACAATTTTTTGCTAAATTTCTCAAATTGTAATAACACTGACATGGCAGTCTAATATAAGCATATACACAGTACAGGACTGTTATCAGAATATCATTTAAAGTCACAACCTCACAGCCTTCTTATAAATTTATGCATTAATTTTTCCTGATTCCAGAAGTATAAAATAATTCATAAATTTTGTCAAAATATATATGTAAAATTTATTTTCTCATGAAGTGAAGTATATTTATATAAAAAAAGAATGCATTATTAATAAGAAATCACTACATATACTTTTTATAACTATAAAAATGTAATGAAATCCCAAGAAAGTGATTACATTTTATGAAATTCTGAACTTGAGAAATAGTAGAATTTTAATTTTTAAATAACTAGGATCATGCAAATACCTCCTTCATAATAAACACCCAAAAACTAATAGTAAAAAGATTTCTTTTGTTACAAAAATTGAAATTTAGCTGAAATGAATGTTCATATAAAACATTAGAAGTTTATTTTAAAGTAAAAGAAATTTTAAGGGTAGCTATCCAGTTAAAACATCTAAAAATTACAGCATATAATGAGACTCCTCCTTAAAAACTATAAAATATTACAATAAATTTAACCACTATAAATTATAACAATACATTTAATGAATATTTAAAAAAGTTCATGAGATTCAAACACATTTAATAGGATTTTTTCAAGAAATATATTAATTATTAATAAAAATAATTAATTTCTACAGATAATTAGGTAATGTAAAATTAAAAAGAACATTAAATTAAAAATTGGCCCATTTTTTTTTATCTAAAATAAAAACACATAAAAAGAGCTCTATACTTTCAGAAACCATCAAATGTCTCATTGTCATTTCACATGAGCAGTAGATTCTCATAACACATAAAAAAGAAAACTCAATATCATCAAATACAAGTATGATAAAAACTTAATATCATCAAATACAAGTATGATACTTAAAAGTACAAAAAAAAAAAAACTTTTATGTAAAGAAAATTTTAAACTGAGTTTTTTTCTTAAAAATAATTTATATTACGCTTCAAATGTAAGATATTTTAAATTTACTTTAGTAGTAAATTAATTAATAAAATGAGTTCAGTATAAACACAGTCACATTCACTGATGTAGGAGAAAAGAGACAAAAATAACAGCAACAATAAATGAGATTTAAAAAATATTTCATTCAGTAATCAATATGAGCAAAGATATGATTTGTTACCTTCATGTGATCTTTCACTAAAACAATTATTTCATCCACGTTTCTGTAAATGAATCTAAATCATAGGAAGTAAATATTCACATTGTACACTAGAATTTGAACAAAATCATTAATATTTTGCTGAATCAAATATTTGATCTAACAAAGCAATGTGCAATATATTATGATTTCATTCCCAGAAAAATGATAATTTAGCATAAATCTGGATTTTCAGAAATGGTCTTTTTAATACGAAGTAAAATATTTGTATACCAGGAATCCAAACGAGATATGGAATCATACTCTTTAACAGCATCAGTAAATCCATCTACATCTTGTTCTTCTAACTTTTCAAGAAGTGTCTAAAAAATATGTAAAATTATAAAAAAGATTAAAACTTCGCATAATCATTATATTACTTAGAACAAGTCTTTAAAATACAGAATTTCACATCAATCTATGAGTAATTAATCTTGAATACTATCATAGCTGTCCTTACAAATCAATCAATGAGGCTGTGAAGGATAATACATTGATAGCAAAAACTACAAACTAAAATAAAATGGAGTGCCTGATGCAATTTCTTTTAAATAATTTAAATTGATTTTTTTTTCAAAATAAAACATTGGTTTTATTTCAAGAAATTTTATTTTCTCAAAATATTTACATTACATCTTTAAAACAATACAAAACATGAGAAATTATATTATCAAAGCATAGTTATGGTGCATATTACGCCACAGTCTATGAGTGTCCTTGTGACTATTTATTATTCTTCACAGATTCTTTTTAAGAACATTATATTGATTCATCTTGTGTGTGTTTGTTTATTTAAAATAATACTAAAACACTTTTCAAAATTTTTGATTGTTATGGGTATACATTAATTGCGTATTTCAGTTAAGTATTTTTCTTTTATTCTTTAAGTATTATTTCTTGTTAAATATAATTTTTTTGACACTGTCCACTAGCTATTTTAGAGTGCCTGAGCCAAATCAGCACTCCTGAAGCTGGTATCGGACAGAAAAGCTTTGTTTAGATCATGGGTGTGGAAACTATGACCATTTGAGGGCCACATTTCAAAAAAAAAAAAAAAAAAAAAAAAAAAAAATGCTGGGACACATACAATATTTTTTCAACAAATTTAAATAAAAATTAACTCTATGTAGTTTTATTAAATTAAATTCTTTTTATCCCATTTTTTTAAAAAAAAAATTGAATTAGACATGCATAAGTACATATTTATTTTAAATTTGTATAAGTTTCTTTTCATTTAGTTTGGATTTCATAAAATTGGAAAAAAATTCAAATTAATGAGATAGATGAATTTGCTTTTGTTGAACAAGCAAATCAATATCGGGTTCAATAGACGAGGTTGCAATTCTTGATGCATTTTCAAAATGTTTTTCAGTGATCTTCATCCTATTTTTGTTTTTTTGTATTCTTCATTTTGGAAAATAATTGTTCACAAATATAGGTACTGTCAAAAGCTGAAGATATTAATAAAGCATGATTGTGAAAATTAGGATATTTATCGCAGGGCAGGTAATCTTTTTATAACTCCAGTAAAGAAACATTCCCAAATTTTTCTTTCAGCTGAATGTCACTTTGCAGTTCAATGCCTTCCATTTGAATATTTGAAGGTAGTTTATTTATTTTTAGAGAAAATGGGGAAGAAAAATATGTTGAAATACTCTTCATTTTTTCGAAAATCTTGAAATCTATTTTCAAAATCTTAATCAAAAATTACTGAAGCATATTTTGTACAATTCACAGGCTTATTTACAGCCAAAGTACTGAAATATGTCAAACCTTTTACTTCTTTTTGATTGTGCCAAAATTTCAACTTTCTTTCAAAAGCTGTTATTGTTTGGAACATATTATTAATAAATTGATTTTTTCCTTGAAGTCTCAAATTTAAATCATTCAAATGTTCAGTTAAGTCTACTAAAAAGCTAAATCTAAAACCTAATCTTCGTTTTCAAATTCATTCACAGGTTTCCCTTTTGTTTCCATAAATATTTTTATTTCAGTTCTCAAATCGTAAAATCTTTTGAGAATTTTCTCCTTACTGAGCCATCTTACTTCTGTATAATAAATAACATCTGCAAATTCAGTGCCTATTACCTCAAGAAACTCTTCAAATTGTCTTTGATTAAGTCCTTTTGCTCTTATAAAGTTAATGGTTTTTTATAACAACGCCTTTAATACACTTTCCATTTTTAAAATTTTTCCACATAAATTGCCCTGATGTACAATACAATGATATGACGGAACGTAAATTCTCAGGCATAATTTGAAATATAAATTCTCATGGCAAACTAAGATGTTTTTATTTAAATTTTTACTTCAAAATAAATGTCAATGAATCGATTATATATGAAAAATATTGCAAACATTTATTTTTTTAATAAAAATGTGTAAATTTAAACATTTTCATAATTTGCATTTGGGCCACATTTTAAAGGCTTTTGAGTCACAAGCATGGTTTCCCAATGGTTGAAAGTATAGGGGCTGTTTTCCCACAGGTTGTTGGAAGGTCTGGGAAAGAATTTTGATGCTGCTTGTCAGATACAGATGTTGCTGAGAGAAGATTATCCTATTGGCTGATTTGGTGCAGAGGGAGTTGGCTTTATTGGCTACCTGGATGGGTATTATTTTATAGGAGAGGTAAATGAGTGGAGCAAATGCTGTGTAAGACTACATAGCCAGCAAATAAGGATAAAGAAAATTTAAGAAAAGTTTAAAAAGACATTAGGAATAAATTTTGAAGTTAAGAAATAAAAATTTTTAGGAAGGTTTTCAAATGTGTATTACTCATCAAAAATACTTGGTCATCTGATTGTTAAATTTTTAAATTAATCTGCATGAAGAAATTAAATGTAATGTTTACTCTTATTGAATTTTATTTTCTGTTAAACTTAATGTAATATTTCTTAATTAGTTAAGCTTAATTAAAAATTTAAACCTAATTTTTTTTTAAAAAAAAAAAAAAAGTCGAAGGCCTTAAAAAATTCCTTTAATTAAATAACTGCATTCTTCTTTATTTGAAGGCTAGTTGAAGTTAATTTACATTCACTCAAAATATTTAAAAATTGGTCTTATATAAATATTTTTTCACACTTTCATCAGAAATGTTAATTTTCAATTGATCTATGTGAAGAATGGGTATACCAATTAATTTAACAATAAATTTCATCAAAGCGTTATATCAATGTTCATTTGAGCACTTAGACATTTAATTCATGAATTGTTCATTATTAAATTGTACTTAATCCTAAACATTATTAGACTAATTACTATTATAACACTTTAAATTACTAATTATAAAACAGTTATTGAAATTTTTAATATTTACAGCATATCTATAAACTCTACAGAGAATTTGTAGTTGTAGATGCAATATCAAATACCTTTCATCTTTCAGTTCAAAGCTTTACAACTGGAAGCTTAAATTTAATATCTTGTTTCAACTTAGAAACTGATGATTGAAATTATATTGTTTAGCGACAAATGGAATAAGAAACTCAAGAAGAATTTTTATCAATTACTGTAAGATAAGTCTACACAATAAAAATATAATGGTCCAAGCAATTGAAAAGAGTAACAGCACTAAGAAAAGGGAGATTATAAAATTGCAGTGAACTACCTTTTTCACAAGAAAACTCTTTCTGTCTACCTTCTAATGATTAATGCTCGTCACACAAATAAAACAGAATCTAAAAATAAACTGTTCAGAATTCCCATTTCTTTTTTACACCAAGGTTTAGTCTTTCTCATTTAAGAAAAATCCAGAGATAAATATTCAATAATTTTTAGGACAAATAGTATTAATAAAAATTAAATTCAATGGTTTTTATTAGATACATTTTTAAACGATCTAACTGAAGTTAAGAAATTTAAAAAGATATTTCAAAATCAATAATTGTAAAAAAGATTTTCTTTAGAAGAGTTTAAAATCTGGCAACTCTGTTATCACTCCCTCCCCCCATGACAAAATTTAGTCAAAATACTTACCAACACAAATTTGCATTCCCTTGAATCATGAAAAGAAGGACATATTTCTTCATATTTTTTAATTGCATGCTGAAAGAAATAAGAAATGTTTATTACTATACGTGTAAAAAATTTTAATCAGAAATGTTTAAAAAATGTATTTTCATGATAAAATATAAAATTAGACAATTTTTTTCACGAACACTTATATACAGTAAAATATTTTGAAGAGGTTTCTTTCAATCTCTAATAATTGAATTAAGCACCAATTATATATATTGTATTAAAAAAAAACTTCAGGACCATATTAATCCCTGATAAACTACCAATTATTTATTCTGAGTCCTGACCAATATCTGATAAACAAGTTATAACATCAAATATTCAGAAAAAAGAAATGTTATTTCTCTCCTACCCCCAAAATCAAGAAGCTTTAAGTTTCAGCATTCAGTTTTAAGAATAACATAAATCTAAATATGTCATCCAAAATAAATTTTTATAATTTATAAATTAAAAGTGAAAGCATTTTCAATCAGGCAAACAAAAATCTAATTCTAGAATTTGAGCATAAATGACAAAAATTTCATCATCTTACCTGGGCATTTAAGACATCGACACAAGTATGAAGCAAGGCAGCACAAAAGTAATATTCTTTAGCACTATACTTCATCAAAGGACTTGCAAGTGAAGCTTCACCAACCTAAAAAGCATAATTTATAAGAAAAATTTTAAACTCTGAAAACCAATAAAATCCTTAAAATATTTAATTGTATACTAAGAGTTATTATTTTAAAACAAATATTTTAAAAATTGCTATTTTAATGACTTTAATACAAAAACAATCAACAATACAAATTTGTCCGTAAAGATATGACTAAGTTTGCTAATTAAATATAAGCCAACAAACTACTACAACTTGTGTAATTACAAACGTTGATGAATTGCACACAATTTTATATTTTACCTGCTCATAGATGTTTATTGCTTTTTCATACTGTTCTAATTGAGCAGCATATTTGGCAACATTCAACATACATTTGTTTGCAGAGCTGTGGGGGAAAAAAAAGAAATATATAACAGAAGAGGCATCTTATTACATAAAATACTATTAAGACAATTACACACATATTCACAGTAAAAATATGAAGTTAGAGGTATTTAAACTTATAAATTAAATTGTAAAGGTACATCTAGAAGGGGGGAAAAAACCTATACATCTGCTAAAATGTTAGCATAATTAATAATAACAATGCATTTTTGGTCAACTTGACAAATTAAATTCTTGATTAAAAAATATAAAAATAAAAAGATCAATTTTCATATTTTTTATCATAAACTAATTCAGAATAGCAGAAATTTATTACATATGTAATGAATTATATTTTTAACACTAGAATTACTGATATTTTGAATTACCCAGTTGACTGTCAGTGGTCATTTTGACCACAATAAAAAATCAAGAGTAAATGTTCCGACTTGAAAAGAAAATACCATAAGAAGTTATTTTAAACAATTAAAACATGCAACCATTTTATAGTAAAATTTGTACTGCATAAAATACCATTGTTTTTAGAAAAAAAAAATCACTTATTTTTCAATGATGTTTTCAATGCATGATTCACAATGAAAATGTTTAACACATAAGAAACATACTTATTTGAAGTTCTTTCGGCATCACAAGCATTGACAGTATGAATTATTCATGATTATAGAAAAGCTACGAAAGCATGCAGTATTCTCACATTGTTTATGAAAATCTTAGCTAATAGAGTTCAAACAAAGGATCAAAGAAATTTGCAAGGTCATGTGCTTTAAATAAATCCAGGTATTTTATATTAGCAATATCTAGTATATTGCAATAAATATAAACGGATCACAAATCACATTGTATACCATTGGCTCATTTGATCAAGTAAATCTATGTCCCACTTAGTGAAGTTGTAAAAATTTACCAGTTTCTGGGATTTTTTTTGGAATATCAGCTATCTTAAGGTTTATATATAAAGTGCTCAAGATAAAAGTTTTTTTTTTTTTTTTTTTTTTGTTTTTTGTAGTTGCATACACCAGTAAACAGTAATAGATTTTTGGATATTCACCAGATTTTTTTTGATAAGACTAACTAGGGAGTTGCATCTTTGCAAACTAATGGCAGTTCTTTGATTCAGACAAATTGTACTAACAACAGAAGTTTCTTCTGGCAACAAAATGTCTGCAAGTTTCCGACATATAAAACCAATAGGTGTTGTGATAATTCTTTCCTTGAAAAGAAATGGATACATTAGTTTCATAACATCATATTCAACAAGTTGTACACTTTTCCTCCCCTTAAGATTAATTTGTCCTATTTAAGACAAGTTGAACAAGTTAATTTATCATCAATCACAGGAACTGTAAAAATTCTTTGAAATGGTTTTACTATCATGACACTGAATACAGGAGGACCTCCATGTTTTGATTATTGAATCTTTAAAAGTCTAGAATAGCACATTGCTCCTATTGAATACATTATTACAAAGCATTCAATTCTTCCCAGGAAATGCTCCATGAATCCATTTCAATTGAGCTTCTTCAATCTTGCTCCTTTTTGAATATGCTTCAATATGAATGTGGAAAATTGCAAATGCCAAGATTAAGCTTCATTTACTCCAATATTTTTCTTTGCATACTGAGTAGTTTCGATTTTTTCTTTCAATACCTTTTCTGAGGCATATCTTCAAAACATAATAGAGTTAGAGTCAGTAATCTGCGATTGAATTCCATCTGAAGCATGAGTTGTTTGAAGAATCAATAATATATAGCTGTGAAGTGTAATTTATATGACAACTTTTATTACTTGTAATAATGTCCATTGGTTCAGGCTATAGTCAGTAGAATTATAATTTAAATAGAGATAGAGTTGAAAAGATAATTCTGCTGCCCTTATTAATTAATAGTTAATTATCTAAGAGATATAGAAGCATTAAAACATGGTGGCAGATTAATAAGTATTTTACTGAATTGCTCTTTCAAAAAATTCTCTGAGAGTAAAAGAAAAGGGGTGGATGAAAGAGGAAATGAAATGGAACCTGCTAAACCTATTTCTGGAATTTGATCTCCTGGTCTTTTGATTTTCAATAATATTTTGAATTCTAATTGGAAACTATTTCTCCAGAAGTAGAAGAACTATACTATTTTGATAGAGGTAAGTCAAAAAAAGTAAGGAACATCAAATAGTGTTATTTTTACATGCATTAAGAGATGAAGCTTTGAAGAGGTACAATGGCTTTAAATTTGAGAATACTGAAGAAGATAGTTAGTGAAGAAATTTAAATGTTTTACCAGCATATTATTGGTGAAACAATTATGAGAGATATTTCTTTAATAAAAGACAAGAAGAAAGTAAATCATTTGATAATTTTTAACAGCTATTCATATTCTAATGAAAACATGCAGATATAGTGATTTAAACAGATTCATTATTACATGATACAAGAACATATTTCTATGAAAGGGAAAGAAATACACCCTGACATTGTTTATAATACTAAAAGTTTAAAAGAATCTCACAAACATTTATCAAATGTAGATAAAAAAAAAAAAGTTAAATAGGTGTAGACATTGTAGAAAGTTGCATAAATTTTAAAAATAATCTAATCTTGCATGAGGCAAAGTGTGTTTTAACTGTGGAATAAAGAATCGTTTTGCAAAGTTTTGCGACAAAAAGATGTTGAAACCTAGTAAAGTACAGGGGTAAAATGATAATGCAGAAATTTGGATTAATAAAGTGAAGCATAAAATCAGGGATGATATTAAATGAATGGATGTTGATAAACAAAAAGAAAGTTAATCTTCAAAATAGACACTGAGTTCATATAAATATATTACCAAAACAATTTGCTAGTAATATCTCATCCACTAAACAAACTCTAAAAATGTAGAATGGAAATACTTTCAAGCCATTAGGTGTGCATAGAGAGCATGTAATAAATCCTAAGAATGATAAAAAAAAAAAAAAAAAAATTACAATATTGAATTTGTTGTTGTGGAAAAAGACAGTTAATTGGATATAAAGCAGCAGTGACAATGAAGCTACTCCTTATTGAATTTGAATGAGTAAATCAAATAAATGTAGATGAGTATCAAATTGTATTTGATAAGGGATTAGAAACAATGCCTGGTGAAGTTCATCTTGGAACTAATTAAACTGTACAACCTTCAGTCATGGCAATGCAAAGGATACCCATATCTTTAAGAAAAGGCCTTCAAGATAAATTGAAGAGACTAGAAAATATGGGAGTAATTGTAAAAGTTATTGATTCGAAACCTTGGGTCAGTAACATTGTGACTGTTGACAAATCAGACAGGTCAATTCAACTGTGCTCAAATCCCAAGGAACTAAATAAAATTCTTTTAAGATTTTATGGCATCATGCCATCATTAGAGAAGGTTTTGCATGAAGTTAAAAACCCTACAGTATTTTGCAAATTTGACTTAAAAGATTGATATTGGCATGCGAAATTGGATATAGAATCTCATGACAACATTTCAAACACTTTTTGGAAGATATTGCTGGTTAAGATTACAATTTGGCTTCAAAGTAGGTGGAGAAATATTTCAAATGAAGATGAAAGAAACCTTTCAGAATATTCAAAGTCTGATAAATATCGCAGATGACATTGTAATCAATGTAAAAGATGAAAGGGAACATGATAAAATTCTTAGAAAGATGTAAAGAATTGAGAGTAAAGTTAAACAAAAAGAAGTTTGAGTTCGATTGAGCTGAAATTACTTTTAAGGGTCATAAAATTTTGTGTGCTGGAATTTCACCCAGATCCAATAAAAACTAAAAACGTTATTGAGATGAAAGAAACATCCAATGTACAAGAATTATGAAGATTCTTGAGATTGTACAATTATGAAAGTAAATTTATTTCTGTATATGCTGACCTAACTGAATGATTGATGCAGCTTTTGAAACAAAATGTTTCATGGAGTTGGAGTAAAAATCAAAGAGAATCTTTCCATCAATTAAAGAAATTATTGACTAATATTCCTACATTTCAAATGTTTGATTTACTAAAAGTGTATAGACTGAATGTGATGCTAGTCATTATGGCCTTAGTACTGTATTATTTAAAGGTCTTCTGAGAGCCAGTCACTCATTGAATACAACTGAGAAAAACTAAGCTCTGATTGAAAAAAAAAAAAAAATGCTTGCAGTAGCTTGGAGCTAAGAAAAATTTCATCATTATGTGTTATGACTGAGAAGTAAAGTTTATACAGAGCACAAGACACTTGAGTAAGCTGCTTCACAAGGCACCCAAACACTCACAAACAATGCTTATGAGATCTCAAAAATATAATTTTGAGTTGGTATACAAACCTGGCAAAAACATTTCTATTCCAGATACACTCTCCACAGCTATTTGGAAGAGAAATCAGAATAATCTGATAGCATTGATGATATAGTTCACAGTATAAATATTTTGCCTATAAGGGGAAGTTGCTTGGAAATAACTATTATTCAGTATTCCAATGAAAATGAAGAAATATTGGTATTAAAAGATGCTATTCTCAATGGTTGGTCTTTGGATAAAAAAAACAGCTCAGTTCTGATAAGACCCTATTATAATTATAAAGATGAACTTGATTTATAAGTGGAGTTGCAGTCAGGTGCAAAAGAATAGATATTCCTAAGAAATTAAGAAAAGAGCTAAAAAAAAAAAAAATCCATTAAGGATATCAAGGTATTAATTATTGCTTGAAAAGAGCTAGTGAACTAGTATTCTGGCCAGGAATATCTTAAGAAATTTGACAATTTGTAAGTAACAGCCTTATTTGTCTAGCATAAAATGACAAATCACCTCAAGAGCCTCTCAAATGGCATGATGTCCCATGCAGACCATGGCAAAAAGTTGGAATTGACATTTTTAACGAGAAGGATAGACATTACCTAGAGGCAGTAGGGTACTTCAGTCAATTTATAGAGGTAAATTTCTTGAAAATATTACCTCCTATACAGACATAAACAAATTAAAACACAATTTTGCAAGGCATGGAATTCCTAATATAGCTGTGACAAATGGTGATTTTCAGCTTCAATCCAAGGAATTCAAACAGTTTTGTAAAAATTTAGCCATATACACAAGCAAACAAGCCCATACAACAATAAATCGAATTGACTAGCTGAATCGACTATGAAAATTGCAAAAAAATATGATGGAAAAGGTTGCAGCTATAAAGGAAGATCCCTATTTAGGATTGTTAAATTACAGGAATACATCTCTTGATAACATTGGTAAGAGTCCAGCTCAGTTAGTAATTGGAAAACAAACAAGAACAATAGTTCCAACCATGTGCATGCTGTTTGAACCTGATTTATATAATTATCAAGTGAAAGAAGCCAATGAAGAAAGAGATAAAAAATTTCACAAATGTATCAAAGATCTGAACTTCTTATGTAAAAATTGAGGGACAATGTTTTCAGGAGTCCGCTTCAGAAAGGACTGCCTAGAAAACAAGGGATTGTTATAGAAGTTATAACTCCTAGAAATTACAACTGATGAGGGGAAGAAATAGATTAGAAATAGAATATTCATTAGAAAACAAGACAGTGATGATAAGGAGCCCACAAGGAAGGCAACTGATGAAGCTTACACTGAAAGAGCAGATGTACCATCGAACAAGTTCTCATCATATTGTACACGTTCAGGAAGAGTTGTCAAGCAGCCTCAAAGACTTAACCTATGAATTTTTTGAACTATATTCAATCTAATTATTCCCTTGATTAAGTGTTAAACATTAAGCTTTGTTAAAAGGGAAGAGGTTAAGTGTAATTTATATGACAACACTTATTACTTATAATAATGCATGTTGGTTCTGGCAACAGTAGAATTATAATGTAAATAAAAATAGAGTTGAAAAGATATTCTGTTGTCTTTATTAATTAATAGTTTATGATCTAAGAGACAGCATTAAAGCAATAATGCATGATTTTCATCATCTATTTCTACTGTGGAGTCTGAGCTCTGTTCAGGAATTTTGCTTTGGGAATGAATATTGAGAACTGAATCCCTGTTTTAATCATCACTGCATATTTCATTGTGTTAATGAAAAAGAGTTAAATCAATTCTCAGTCCTTTAAAACAAGATATTGAAAAGATATTTGTCAGATACATGCACAAGTCATTGCTTCAAACAATATTAATGATTCACATTCATCTTCAAATAGCTCTGAAAATAAATGCACATGTGAATGGAATAAACAAAGAAAAAACAAGAGTATTTTAATAGCAGATGTCTGAAACCTATAGCAGTCTTTTTGAAGGCTTTGGTCATTTTAGGTAGAATAATAATATATATACTTGAAATACAATATTGAAAAAAAAAAGTGTGAAATAATTAAAGAGCTCAAAAATATAATAAAAGTCACACAATTTCAGTGAGCTGACATAAACAGCTAAAGAATTGCTTCTAAAATTGCTTTATGGTCAAAATGTCCATTACTATAGTTTTCGTGTTAAATAAGATAAAAATATTTTATCTTTAATTTCAAACATTTATCTGCAGTAAAAATAAAAAATTAATAGCATGCAAAGCCTTTACCCAATCATTTTTCATTTCAAATATATTCAATTAAATTTTATAAACATTGAGTCTTACATACTATATATATCTGTGAGTGTGTACACCCATTATTATACCTAAATCACTTTTAAATCTAATTAAATAATTTAATTTGTATATTCAGAAAAAATATTTAGTTGGTTTTCATGATTTTTTATTACTATTAAATTTAAAAAATAAATAATTTTAAATGTTATGCATTTCCTTAAAATGAAGAATAGGTTGTATCTCAGCCTGAAAAAACTAAACTAATAAAAGGTAAATGGATCTACTCAATAAAAGAAAATTATTCTTGTGAAAGGAGACACAAAGCAAGGGTAGTAGTAGCTGGTTTTAATCAAATTAAAAATATAGACTTTTCAGTCATATTCACCAGTTATAAATATAGAATCTTTCAGATTATTAATTGTACTTGCACCTAAATTAAACTTAACTGTTAATTTTTTTTATATAAAAAATGCATATTTATATAGTGATTTGGAGGAATCAGTATAATGTCATCTCCACCAGGGAATGAAAAGTAATAGGGGATGGAAAAGTTTGTATGCTTAAAAAGAGCCTTTATGGATTGCTGTAATCTGGTAGGAACTGGTACTTGATGACAAAAAGTGAAATTACAAGATATAAGATTAGTTCAATTAGCTTCTGATAATTATATGTATTCATGAAAGCAAATGATAAATATTTTTATGTTATGCTAGTATAACTTTTAATAGTGAAAAGTGTGAAAATATTGTTTCTAAAATTAGAAATGTATTTGAATTGCATGAAAATAAGAACAATAAATTTTTGGGTATGGAAAATGTAAGAGAAGAAAATAGTATCAGCTTATCACAGACTAATACATTGAATCCTTATCGATTAAACATAATTCAGAAAATTGTAAATCAGTAATAACACCATTTTTAAGGGAGAAGATAACAGTTTCCCTCTTACAAATGAAGTTAGCTATCTAACTATGTATTGAGAATTAGTAGGTGAACTTTTATATTTAGTTAATAGAATGCATCCTGATATATTATTTATCACAACTTAGTTTAATCATAAACCAGAAAAAGGCATTATCTTTAGGCAAAAAGATTGTTTAGCTATTTAAAGGACACAAAAGATAAAAAATTAATTTTTAACAATGATTTTGTTTTTTTGAATGCTTGTTCCGATGCTAGTAGGGGAAATGCAAAAATTGGTGAAACAATTTTTGGTAGAGTAAGTTTTAGGGTAATAACCCTCTTATCATGGAAATATCATAAACAATAAAGTGCAAGTCTTTCTACTTGTGTTGAATTATTTCCTAGCTCAGAAATTTGTAAAGACATTATTTGAACTGTAAATTTATTGTCTGAACTTAAACGCAAACAATTTACAAAAGATGCTGTAACCATGAATTCTAATAGTCAAGCAGCTATACAGAGAATAAATGGCATGATATCATTCAATAAAACAAGACACATGAACTTACGTTTTCACTTTGTGAAATATTCATTGATGGGAAATGTCATTAAATTAAAATATGTCCAGAATGATTTCATAATAACAGACTTTCTGACTAAGGCAGTGAATGAAGATAAACTGATATATATTATGAAAAATGTTTTGCTAATATCTTAATTTTTTGTATGTAAGTATTACTTTTGAGTGTATATGTGTTTGTCTTTAAGGTTGTTTTGTACAAAAAAAAAAGTGTCATTCACAAAAGGGATGTGTTACTTTTGGAGAGATTGAACTATTTTTTATATGCAGTACTAAGAACATCTACATTCATGCTTCTCCCAACAGACTCCAAAGAGACGACAGCACGGAAGCAATGACAGAGGCCATGAAAATTATGTGTGCATAAAAATTATTATTCTGTTTGCTATGTTGTCTAAGCAAACAGAATAATAAATTTTCTAAAACAGGTTATTATTTTTTATTCTACTTTTTTTTTATGTATCAATAAATGTGTTCCTCCAAAAACCACGACTAATCAATCACATGAAAAAACATCAAATGTTTGCCAATTAAACCTTAAGCTTTAAAATATAATTTTTTTTCATTCTTTAAATCCCAGTCAAATAATTAGTCTAAAAAATGCCAGAAGTTGTAATTAAAATGTTATTTTATAAAATACCTGTTTGATTCTTCACCTCTGAAAAAGTCAGCAGCTTGTTCATAATGTTGCATAGCCTAAAATATATTACAAAATTGTATTCTTGGGTTCAACAAATAATGCTTTCAATATATTCATATATTCCATAAAATTGACAGAATATTCAAAACATCACTTAACACACTTAGACTTTACAACCATGCATCCTATACTCATATGCAGTGTTTGTGCAGAAAAACTGCAACATACAGATGATATTTTGGAGAGACTATATATAGTGTAAATTAGAAATGAGAGATGATTCAGTGTGTTTTTTATCGAGAAAGTCAGCTATATAATACATAATTTTTTGAAGTACTACTAACTTACTTAGAGCACTTTAATTAGTCCATAATCAAGAAATTTCAACAGATATATTCACATATGTGTAGGGCTTTTAAAATGCTTACTTCTCTTTTTACTTCAATATAAAATTCATCAATTCTAATTAGCTTTGCTGGTAAAAGAACAAATAAATATATTTTCATATATCATATTAACCCTTTTGGGATGAATGCATCATATACGCATCACTCACAATTGTTGATCACGGCTGAACGTACCAAATATGCATCACTAGAGAATGAGCTCAGGGGGTGAATGATGTGTATTCACATTCTAAGGTGGAATATTTTCTAAATATCTCTAGATGGTATCCTGTGTACATGACTTTTGAACTGAATAGTAGTTTTAAGACCTTGACATTCAGTTTGATCACAGTCTGTCTTAATTCAGCATTTTGCTTACCAGCTGTTGTGGAGGAGGAAGAAAAGCGTAATGTAAACAAACTGAACTTGGCTCTTAAGACTTCTGTGTGATGTACATTAATGTTTCTGGTTTTTCATCGAATGTTTTTTTATTGATTTTTGCTATGTATTTTTATATCTTTTTTCAGCTGTACTCTCAGTTTTGTTTGACTTTGCATTGGATGTATTTTGTTTATTTCCCTTTTTATTTCAGAAAGCCTTGACTCCTGTTTCTAATTGCGAGGAAGCGTTGTTTACCAAAATAATATACTCACATGGTCAACAAGCCAATTAATGATGAGAATACGATTAATTTTCTAAAAGGTTTGAATATTTCTAGTGAATGATGTGGACATTTTGTCAGACATGAACAAAACAGAACCTTGCATTTCTTCGCGCTTCAAGAATTACCACCCTTGATCTTCACATTAAGTTTACTACTTGTAAATAGTCTCGATTGTATATTTTTTATTAATTTTAAGACTTATTGATGTTTTTGGTAATAAAGCTTTAGAAAAAATTTCAATAGTGCTTCTGAAAATTATTTCTCAAAGTAAGAACTTCTTTACACACATTTTTCTGTAAATTAAAGGGAAAAGATTAAAAATATTAATTAAAAAAAATATTAATTAGTAATCTAAAATTTTACCAAAAATTATAACAATAGGATGAAAACGTTTTTGTTTTTTTTTTTTAATTTTTTCTTTTTCTATAGTTAGGCTTATCGACACCTCCCCCCAAGCCCGTGCGACAGTTTCTTTCGATTCTCCTCCTTCTCTAGGGAACGTCTTACATCAAGACACACCATCCCAAAAGGGTTAAAGAATTATTATGAGTATGGAAAATATCTGCTGCAAAATCAGTGCAAGGGAAAAATATGTATTATTGTAAATCATTTTAAAAATTTATAAAAAATAAAGAAATATATTCAGAATTAATAAAATTAAAAAAATTTATGTTATCAGTTTATATATAAACAAAATAGAGAAAGCGATTAAGTTATGACAAACTGCAAGATATATTGAAAATCCTTTTTTCAAATTTCCAAGAGAATGAATATTTTTTTAAGAATTATAACAATATTCAATAAATATTTTTCTACTTCAATAAAATTTTAAAGTATAAATACTTTTGAAAGTCTCATATTCAAACAGCATAATTTTAAAGAAAAAAAATCGAGACAAATATGAGCAGAATCTGAAAATATTTTGAAAAAGTTTCAAAAGTTATGCTTTAAAAAAAATTTTAAGAATAATTATTCCTCACATAGATTAATAATATTAGTTTGCAATTTTTATGTTCTTCGTAAAAATTGGAAAAATTCCAAATAAAATAGATGATTTTTCAAATTACAAAACACCACTAACCTGTTTTTCAATAAAAGTTTATTAAAAAAAATACAATAGCTTAATTACCTTTTCTACATCTGCCAACTCTGTTTCATAAATCTCAGCAACAGTCATGTGATGTTTAGCAGCAACAGTGAAACGACCCTATGAAAAGGAGGGAAAACAAAGTTTTTTTTCCTTCAACTTTAAATTTTAATTTTAAGAAAATGAAAATATATAATTCAAAAACACCTTACCATGTCAGTATAATATTCAATAGCCTTGGTAATGCACTTAATAGCCTCTAAAAAAATATCATGGTAATGAACTACTCATATAAAACAATGGTTTAAACAGTAAAATATTTTGTTGGACTCTTTTAATTTACTTGATCTTAACTCAAAAAAAAAAAAAAAAAAATCAATGAGTCATCCTTCCTAATTTCAATTTTCAAATATTTAAAATATTGAAAAATATATAATTATACAAACATCATTAAAACATTTTGTAATTTAGAATATAAATTAGGTCACATAAAAGACTAGGCAATTTTCTTGATTACTGTAGCTTATCAAGAATGAAATTGCATAAAAAAAAAGGAATAATAAATTCTCTAACATTAACAAATTTTCCATTTGATACTCAATCAAGACAATATTTAATGTTTCTTTACAATCACACATCACATAAAAAAATAACCTCAGTACCATAAAAATCTTATCCATTTTAAAACTTATTTTAAATATAATTGTATGGAACAGTAAAATAATCATAATAAAATCTGATTAAAAAAACTATCAATTAAAAATCAAAGATTTCATCATTTAAATTTATTTAACACATAAAGATAAGTCCATAAATAATTTTAAAGAATGCTTCATTTAATAAATAAAATGAAAAATTAAAGAAAATACACAACAATTAAAATTTTATAATAATCCAAGCATTTTTCTGTTTTATTCTCTACCTCTCCTAAACACACATTTTCTTATTTCTAAGAATATTTCTACTGTATTACAATACTTTCTGCTAAATAAATATTATACAAAAACTTCTTTACATTTGATTCAATTAATCACTTCATTATAAAAGTTGTAATAATGGTAAAAATGATGGTAGGCTACATAAAGCAATATTACTTGAGTATCCAGAAAAAAAATATTTAAATTATGTAAATTTATGTTCATTTACATTGAATTCACTTGATTTCTATACCGAAGAAAATAAACATGTTAACACCTCCTATAAGTAAAAAAAAATCTAATTATGAGCTTAATTATCAAGTCTAAAAAAAATTATACCATGGGCATCTGATTTCTTATAACAATTCCCAGCATCAATTAAACAAGCAGCAGCATCATGCCGATTGTCCATTTTCAAACGTAAATTTGCAGCTTCTGAGAAGGCACTGCCAGCAGCTACAAACATTTTTCATAAATTAGAACATGTTTTCAAAATTAAAAAAAAAAAAAAAAAAAAAAAAAAAAAAAAAAAAAAAAAATCATGTATCAAATTGCAAAATTAATTATTAAATTATTGCAAAACAAAACAGAGCATTATTATAAACAGAACAGAACATATTATTCAAACCTATACTACAATAGATTTCACTGATTAAAATAAGCTCTTTTTAGTTCTAACTCATTTAGTTTAAAAATAGAATACATAATAAAATATTACCATAAGAGGACTTCTTGACTTTATTATACTTAACCAGAAGCCTTTCTACCCTAACATCATTACTTAGTATCCAAGCAAAATAAAATAAAATATAAATAACATATAAAGAATTTTGAAAACCATAATATAGTATGAATATATTTAAGGTATTCAAGAGAAATTTAATTACATATTTTTTCTAATTTGTACCGTCAAATTTCATCTAACACTAAAGTTGTTTTTCTAATGAATACAGAATGAATTTTTAAGATTAAAAGGAATTGACTCTACATTTAAAATTTTCTAAATATATTGGGGTGTGATCAAACTCTCAGGTGGCTGTTTTAACTATATAACTGATGTGAGATTCTATCTGAAAATTGATGAAATTAGTTTAAAATATACAACAAATCATTTAGTAAAAAAGTATTTCAATACATCCAGACAAGTGAAAAATAAAAAAGCATGCTTTTTTTTTTTTTTGTCAGATATTTCATTTAAACAGACTTCTATTACATTAATTTGAAATTATATTGTTAATTCTAGCAGCAGTTTGTGAGTCAAATGCAAAATTTTGTAATTATATTGCAACAAATGCAAGATTAAAAAGAAATAAATCATAAGACATTAGAATACAAGATATTGATTTAAACAGAGAAAGGCTTAATGAATTATCATTTAAAATTGAAATACATTCTAAAGCCATGATGCCATAAAGTTATAACAATTAATTAAAAGATGAATCTGAACATTTAAAATACTATATAAGGACACAAATATTTAAAAATGAAATGAGTATGACATTACCAAAAAGCAAGACTTTCATAATTTGCTAAATTTGGTCAAATGAGGAAAGATTTTGCAAGTTTGGAATCAAGTAAAGTTCCAATTATGCTAAGGAGAGAAGTGGGATACATGAAAAAGTTGCTATATGAAATAAATACCAAAGAAATAAAAGCTACACTCATAACTTCTATTACATATATATATGTGTGTGTGTGTAGGATTTGTCAGCCATTTATCAATTTTTTATTTTTTTCAATGATACTGTAAAACTAGTCCCTCAATTTCTCGATAAATTGCACCAAGAATCAGCATCATATGATAGCTCACGCAGCGCCCCCTGTTCCTGAACAATACTGAGAAGTGTTTAGTTCTCACCCTCCCTATTCTGCCTTCTCCCAATGTTGTTAAACTCTGAACACCTATCACCGATATGCAATAAAATTGGGCTGCCATTTATCTTTCTCCCAGGAACTAGTTCTGAAAATTGCAATAACTTGTATATAGTAATATTGTAAATATTTTTCATCTAGTTCTGTCCACAAAATAAAATATTGATTCAACAAGCCTCATCAATGAGTTGGTAAATGCCATTACCTCGGCAAAAATTAATAAACAAGTTTCTGAGCAAGTCTTTTTTACAGAAACTATACTACACCATCTTACACATTAAAACTGACATTCGAATTCATACAGAAATATTTACATATAACTCACAATAAATAATATGCACATCCATAGAATAAATACCATTTACCAAAAATATTCACTAAATCAACATAAGGTCTGTAAAAATTACACTAAACTGCTCTCTCAAGTGCAATTGATATTTGTGAGAAGCAAAAGATTAAATGGATATACATACAGCATGATAACACAAAAATTTAAAGTAAACAAAATTATTAAATAAAAAACATACCACTCCATTTTTTTGCCATCTTGAACATATTAGCAGCTTTTGTATACATTTCACATGCCTCTTCTATCTTGCTCGAAGATCTTGAAAAGCAACAGAACAAAAAATTGATATATTCTATTTAGAATAAAATGAAGTGAAAATCAAATTCAGTTACATTCATCGAACGAAAATGTTCCCTATATTGAGATGAATACAATAATGAAATAAAACAGAGAGCATTTAGTATATAACTTCTTACCGAAACAAACCGCCTAAAAAGCCTTGCGCAGATTTAAGCCTTTTTTCAGCATCAGCAACTAATTGCATCGCCTTCTGTTCGTTATCAGCCATTGCTTCTTAATGGTTTACAAAATGAAATGAATTTTACAGGCAAAATAATAAATGAATGAATGGGATAATGACACACGGTTTAACAGTACGTTTTGGTTTCAGTCTAGCAGACAAACACCGCAATTGTTACGAAATGTAGCGTTGCCAGTCTTGACATATGAATTTGATTATTAAAAACTAATTTTGATGTAAATACAATTTTTAAACTTTCTTTTTGCTATGTTAAAAGTAAATACAATTTTTAAACTTTCATTTGACTATGTTAACGAACTTTTCAGCTGGTTAGAGGTAAGCAGACAGAAATTTTCGATGAATCAAAACAATGCTGTAAGTCTATTTAAATTTTCCTATAAAAATGGATTAACATTGACTTTCTTTGTTTGCTTTAAAAAGTTTTTCATAATGTAAGCAATAAATGTGTTCTAATAACTGCTTATTTAACATAATCAAAGACTTTCTCAATCGAAACTCAAAATTATATATCCAGGGCTTTCTCTTAAGATATCATTTCCGATAGAATGAAAACACCATAAAACATTGAATAACTATTGAATAGAAATTCATTCATTGATTATGAAGTTGTTTTTGGTAGTTAAAAGGTAATTGCAATCAGTGTAAAACTGTGTATCATAGAATAGTTTCATTATTATATTTAAGAACAAAAAGTACAGAAAAGAACAAAACAACCGTCATAATGATTGTTATATTGGCAACGCTCTTGAAATAAACGCTTTATTTACAGTCAATCGCGATGTTGAGTTATGGTAACCTTAAAACTAAGATAAATAAACATTTTAAAATTTTTCTAAATCATAAATCCGTCGCAACTTTTGCTGTGGCTTCGTTTTGATATTCTGGTTTCAAATGACGTTGTTGAAAAGCATCCGGTCCAATGAATATGTGTCCAACATATAAGCGTAAATTACCGCCAGAATTATGTTTGAAAGGGCAGATCTTTTTTATCCTGTCAAATTCGCAAAATTTTCAAATCGCTCTAGAAAAAATCCCTTTACTTGGCGGTAGGATAGATTCGTTTCTAAGCAAAGACATCACTACAATTCTTATTGAAGATGTTCATATTTTAAATGCTCCTTATTTGCCCAATGAATTAGATATTCGATCATCATATAATTCCAGTGGAATAATAGCTTCAAATTTTAACCATCCAAACGTTTTATACAATTTACCTTCTACATCAAGAGGTTGCAATTTCATAAGTGGACCAACTAGTTATCCGTATCGTGTTATTTTCTTTGCTCAACAATGGGGCATTCAAGTACTTGGTATTGGATGCTTTTTATCATCAATTGAACCTCTTGTTAAATCTATTGTCCACCAAAACCATCATTCTAAAAAGAATCAAAACATTTCGAATCTCAATGGCTGTTTCATAAAATTTGAATGCTATCAGAAAAAGTTTAAACCATGTTATAAAATATTTAGCAATGACCCCGAACGCCTAATGCCATTGAGAAACGCCAATATTTTAGTGAAACCAGAAACTTGCAATGTGATTTTAGATAAATCTTTTGGACCCAGGCAACTTCATATTAATTATACGGACAGAGCATTGTATAATATTCAGGACTGTAAACCGCTTGTGAAAGGTGATAAGAAGTTTCAGAAACTAAAACCAAAAGAAGAAAACAATTACTGTGAATGTTGTAAGACTCATTTCAATGATTTAAAAACTCATATAAAAAGTTCTAATCATCAGAAATTTGTAGCAAATGAGAAAAATTACGAATCTGTCAATAACATCTTAAAAATGTTGCCATCACCCCAGGAATTTATTCAGAAACATCAAAAATGTGAACAATCTTCGGATTTATTGAAACTCAATGGTGAAAAAGTTTATAATGCAGCAAATTCTGTGACAGGCTTTTCAATGGCTCTTAATCTACAAGTTGAAAAAACTGATTCTCCTTTACAGCTTCTGCCTCTTAATTTACATGTGAAGAAAGACCATCATTCTGTAGATATGCCAATACCTTTAAATTTACATCTTGATCAACATAAAGAAATCAAACAAGAATGTACAACAGCCAATGTAGAAAGTAATTTGTTTACAAAGAATGATATCCATTCTGTTTGTAAGTCTGAAATAGATGTTGTTGGATTAAAACCAGATTCTCCTCCTATAGGAGATACAGTTGATTGTAAAGAATTCTGTATACCTGAAATGACCAATGAATTACTTTTCGAGCAACCCATTTCAGATTTGTCATTAGATAAAACAAATACAGCTGCTCTGGCACAGTTATGTATAAAAAATTTAGAAAATTGTTGGATGGATAATATGGATAATTTGCCTGATATGGACGATATGATGTTTGATGATAATATATTTGACTTTGATGACAGTAAACAAAAAACAAGTGAAAATGAGTGTCCAAAAGAGGAGGAGTTTTCACCTGATGTTATCAATTCTCCTGGGTTTGTTTCTGGAATTTCAGCAAATTTAAAAGCAGCATCTAATGTTAATACTTCTTTACTGTTAAGTACCTCAGTTGACATTAAAGATATTGATGTAAAACTTGAACCTCATAGTCCACTTGAAACAGAATTAACTGGTTACTCTCCTGTTTGTAAATCAGATCCCAAATTTGAAGATACTCTTTCCCCTTCCAATCTTAGGATTAACCAGTCGATTATTGATGATAAATTGAATTTTAGTGGAAGTTTTGATATCAAAACAAACACCAGCCATTTTTATTCAGAAAAACAAAACTTGGACATTAATACACCATGTCCCAATACTATGCCAGTTAAAATATCTGAACAAATGTTCTCAAGTGAAAGTTCAGATGATGACAATGGAAATGTATTTATTAGTAATGTATTGAATATAATTACTACAAACAGTGATAGTGAAATGAAAATTGATAAGGATACTTTTGTTGATGAAACTGTAATGAACTCTAAGTCAATTACACAGCAAAATGAACAGAAAATTTCTGGAAATTCAGACCAGAATTATGCCAGTAATATAGAAATAAGTGATTTGAAGAACAATCATCAACCTTGTATTAAGAGTACAGAAGCTCAAACAATAAAACCAGAAGTGTCATGTATTAGTAAAGCAAAATCACCTTGTTTATCTGAAACTGTTATGAATATTTCAATAAATAATGAATTTGTTGAAAGAAGTAATACAGATATCACTTGTGCTAACAACACATTGCTACCATCTGTTAGTTATATAGAAATTAATCCAAACCCTATTGAAATATCAAGTGTAGCAGCTTCAACAATGACTGATGTTATTAATAATACAAATGTGATTGGTGAAAGGAACTCTGTTGCGTCTTGTGTCAGTAATAATCCAATTTCTAGTGATTGTAACAATTCAGCTTCTAGTGCAAATAATAATTTTATGTCTGTTGTAAATGATAATTTGATATCTGGTGCAACCAACAATTCCATACCTGTCAGTACCAGCAATTCTGTCTCCTATGCAAATAATTCAGTATCAAATTCTGATAACACTCGAATACCTAGTATAAGTCATAATTCAAATTCTGTTGTAAGTAATAATTTAGTGTGTAATACTCAACATTTTCCAATACCTGGTAATGATATCATTGCAAGAATATCTAATACAACTAAGGAACAAAAGGGTTTTGTAAATAATACTTATAAGTCTAGCATAAATGACAAAGAAATACTCAAAACTCATCCAAACAGCTCAAATAAAGAACTTTCTTATAAAAATGAGTCAATTTGCACAAATGATTCCAAACAACGTTTTAAGAGCAATAACAGCCAAGCAACTGTAAAGCATTACAAACAGGGTTTTACGAAAAATTGTCTCTCAACTTGTGTTAATAATACTCAGTCAACTTATGTGAATAATAAAGAATCTATATACGACTACTGTGAAGAAAAAGTATCTCCAAAAGCTGAAAGAATGACATATATTGCAACTAAGGAAAAATTCTACAAAAAAGGATTTCTTTCTGTAAGTATCTTGCTTATATTATTATGATCTTACATTATTGTAATCTAGTTTAATTTTAGCCATTGTTTACATTTATAGGTTAATGTCTTTGCATACATTTTCTTTATTTTTTTTTTACTACAAAAGAGACATCATCTACCTTTGTTAAGGATTTCCATTTATGATATAAAATATTCCCTGCAAACTCAATTCTCTTCTGTAATTGTCTTAAATTCTTTATCCATTCCGTAACTTGATTTTATTGTATAGCCTTTTGGCAAGTTTTTACCTTTGAAAAAGTATGTAGAAATTCTGAAAGATTTATGGCTGATATATCTATCTGCTTCACTTTTTTACCTCTCATTTCCATTATTCATTATATAGCTGAGAATTAGCATGAAAAAAGTTTTTTAAGATTTGCTTGTAGAAGCAGCTCTGTCAATAAAAAGAAGGAATGAAACACATTTCTTTTCATTGGTCAAAATCGTTTGATCATACTTTTTCTTCTTTTGAAAAGTAGGTAGGACCATAGCTAATCAATAATACTAGATTATTTTATTTAAATGGAAAAAAATATTTCTAATATTTTTTATGTATATTATATCTTAATACTTTTTTAAAAATCATGTATTTTGTGACACATAATTTCTTCCTGATTGCCTGATAATATTTTCGTCCTGCAAAAAGTTTTGACTTGGAGGCAGTATGTGGCTGAACTAACTGCAAGTTCATTTTCTCTGGTCACTTAATATGTACAAGATTTAAACTTAACCTTTGACAATTAGAAGAATCGTAAGTCTTCGCTCTCTTATTTTTGCTGTGTGTCAATGAAATGGTTGCCGAAAATGGCAGCTTTTTTTCACTTAGTTTTTTCTGAAGATGTCACACTCTCTTAGTCTTTTATAGCTTGCTCATTTAAAAATAATTCTGTTAAGCAGCAGCTCCCAAACTTTTTCAACTTGTAGTGGATTTTGTGAACTAAGATTTCTCTATGGCAGCCTATTCTTTCTCAACCCATGACTAATCATAAGTAAGAGATAAAAATATGTGATTCCACAGCATCCCTGTGCAGATACCATAGCTCCTGGGCACTTTAGTGCATACATTGTGTACCAGTGCTTTAAAGAATTATTTGCAATATATTTAATGTATTTGTTACACTTTAAAACAGGTAATTGCTCATAATGGGCATTAGTCTTTGCAAAAAGAGCTAGTTTCATTGTGAATTCTTTTTCAGTTGTACCAAGTTTGTTGTAACATATCATACATCTTCTGGTTGCTTATATTTTTTGTTGAATTAATATCATTCTGAGTGGCATGCTTTCAGGCCTAAAATGTTATTTATTGAATCAACAAATGTCTGTCAGTATAGGCTTGAAAACTTACATTAATTTTATGTCATTATCTCATACTTTTAGAAATTTTCATTTTTGCTTGATTCTTCTTCTGAGCTTCGAAAACTATCACCAAATTCTTCATCAGGTACAAAACTTAATAAACTATCAAAATAAATTCTGAAAACATTTTAAACTTCAAAATAATCTAGCTCTCAATTTTGAAACATTTCAGTAACAGAGTCTTGCCTGAATACATAAGAAGGAATATCGGTACTTGTCTATTATAGTGGCGCCCGATATCTATTTGCCAAGCAACTAAGAACTATTGCCAGGTAGGTTATATTAAAAGATAGGCTTCACTGGTTTGGCAACAACTTGGCGTAATCATAATTTGACGAGCTCCGCTATAATAGACAAGTACCGGATTATCTAGATCATAAACATTTTCCCTTATTATGCAAATAATCTAAAGGTATCTGTACTATCCTGCATGTATTCAAACTATCTAAATTTTATGAGCAGATATCATTTGAAACTTGAACATTGTAGGATTTTATTGGTGAATAATATCATCTCATCATCATGCTCTGGAGAAAAATTTCACAATACAAATAGGGTCTACATGCAATTATTTTTGATCGGAATCGCTAATATGAGGTGAATTCGTTTGTTTACATTATGATACATGACTTGAACGTTAGCTGAAATTATTCATGATTATCATTGTGTTAAGATAGTGGTTAGCATTCATGAAATTTGACTTTAAACACCTCATCACCCCCCCCCCAAAAGAAAAAAAATTAAAGTGGTGCTTTCTGAGCATATATTGGAACAGCTCCAAAGTTTTCATTAAGTTATTACTTGGTAGTGTGAAGAGGTTATAAACTATGATAAGTTTAAGAATAAAATGATTAAAAGTATGAATGAAAAAGAGAATTCTTCATTCTCTCACTTCTCTCTTTGAATTATCCTGAATATTTTATCTACATTTCAAATTCTTATGTAATCAAAGTTATTTATAATTTACTTTGATTTCAGCTGTTATATTTTTAATTATATATTTTATTTTTGTTATTCCCAGTAATAATTTATATTACAAACACAGAAGCAAAATTAAGCAACATAACAGCTGAGTGGAGAAATTTAATGTCTAAGTGTTATCCTTTTTTAAATTTAAAATCTTTTAGACCTTTTTTTTTAAAATCATTCTTAATATTTTTACCTGTGGTCATTACTTAGGAAAATCATTTATGGTGTGTAATTTCTTATTACTTAAAGTAGGATTTTAAGTGCTTGTAAATTATTTTGAGTTGCAATTTGTAATTGGCAACAAAAAATTCCTTGATAATGTATATTTTTAGAACTCATTATGGGTTCATGTGGGGCTCTAAACTGCAGTTCTTTTGTAACAGATCAATTGAAAGGTTCCCGGCCTGACACATAGATGGCACTACTAGAATTAAATCCATATGTTTTTTAGTTAGCCCTAACCCTCAAAAGATGGGTGTATAAATTTGACAGCTGTTGGATCATTAGTTTGTGAATTATAGCATTTTGAGTGAAGTAACTTTTGTTATTGTGAAAAAAATGGATAAAAAGGAATTTCGCGTGTTGATAAAATATTGCTTTTTGAAGGGAAAAAATACAGTTGAAGCAAAAATTTGGCTTGATGCCGAGTTTCCAGACACTGCCCCAGGAAAATCAACCATCAAGGATTGGTATGCTAAGTTTAGACATGTTGAAATGAGCACCGAAGACGGTTTACATCCAAAAGAGGTTGTTACCGACGAAAACATTAAAAAAATCCACAAAATGATTTTGAATGACCGTCAATTGAAATTGAATGAAATAGCAGACACTCTAAAGATATCAACTGAATGTGTACATCATATTATTCAAGAATATTTGGGTATGAGAAAACTCTGAGCAAAGTGGGTGCCGCCCAAGCTCACTTTTGACCAAAAACAACGACAAGTTGATGATTCGGAACAGTTTTTGTAGATGATCAAGTGTAATAAACTCGAGTTTTAGCGTCGATATGTGACAATGGATGAAACATGGCTCCATCATTTCACTCCGAAGTCCAATCGACAGTCATCCGAATGGACTGCACACGATGAACCCGCTCCATGGTGTGGGAAAACGCAACAGTCGGCTAGCAAGGTTATGGCGTCTGTATTTTGGGATGCGCATGGAATAATTTTCATTGACTACCTCGAAAAAGGAAGGACCATCAACAGCGACTATTACATAGCGTTATTGGACCGTTTGAAGGACGAAATCGCCGAAAAATGGCCACATTTGAAGAAAAAGAAAGTGCTGCTTCACCAAGACAATGCACTGTGTCACAAGTCAGTGAAAACGATGGCAAAAATCCATGAAATGGGCTTTGAATTGCTTCCTCATCCACCGTATTCTCCAGATCTGGCCCCCAGCGACTATTTCCTGTTCTCAGATCTCAAAAGAATGCTCGCTGAGAAGAAAATTTCGTCAAATGGAAGAGGTGATCGCCGAAACTGAGGCCTATTTTGAAGCAAAGGACAAATCGTGCTACAAAAATGGTATAGAAAAGTTGGAGGGTCGCTATAATCAGTGTATCACCCTTGAAGGGAATTATGTTGAATAAAAAAAAACTAATTTTGCCAAAAAAAAATGTGTTTTACTATGGTAGGCCGGGGACTTTTCAATTGACCTGTTATATATATGCTCTGCCCATGCCTTTTAAAATTAATTTTCTTTATTTTTGATACTACATTCTAATGATCAAAGAAAATGCACTGTAAAGAATATTCAGCTGTCAAAGACATCCTTTATGAAATATACTACCTAAGTTTTTTTAAAAAATTTTTAATAAAGCTTACGTATTTTTTCGATTTACACGAAAAGTTAAGAGCTTTTACAAAGGCATTTATTCAAACTTCAGAGGAATTGATGAGCGATTTGAAATGTAATTTAAGTCATTAATTTCAAAAATATTTACTCATATTTTTTTCTGAAAAAGAAAAAATGAGGTGAGCATATAAAAAATTTCACAAAATGTATTTGTTTCCTATACATAATTTTATCATGTTATAACCATAAGTGAACTGAAGAGATTTTGACCTTAAGCGTTTTCCCCCTCCCTTTGGTATAGATTAATGTTTACCTGAATGTTATCTAGCAGAGATCTACAGTCTTTTTATTTATTTAAATATTATTATTCATCTTCAGAGTTACCAGACTCAAGCCAAACCACTATTTTGCAGTCCATGTTCCTGTTGATCAGTAATGCCAATATTATTTCTTATTACACCACTTAATACAACCTTATATCTGAAACCAAGAGTAAATGCAATTCGCCCAGATAATTTTCTGCTTTTAAGAAGTTCCAAATCTTCTCTCATAAATAATATTACTTTTTAAAAATTTAATTAAATTTGCCTTAAAAAGGTTAGTATGAAGACCATTTCTGTTTCAAATATCCTCTGAAATTTGAAGCATTGAAAATTTTCAAAGTAAAGATCTCTTTATATTAATGTATCTTAATATATTTTTGTTGATCTGAATGCTTTTGAATAAAATAATAATAGTACTATAACATTTTTGTAGAAAAATTAATCTTATGAAATATTTTTCAATAGAAGTAATTTTAATACATTTACTTTGGCTTATTGACTAATTCTCCCTTTCTTCTTTAAATTTAATTATTTGTTGTTTATGTATATTTCAAACATTTGTTACAAGTTTTCCCACTTTTAGAAATTTAAAAATGCTAAATTGTTATTAGGATCTCCTTTTTTTAAGAGTTTGTATCATAAGCATTGTTGATAATTCAGTGATTGTTAGTGATAAAATTTTAAGTTTCTTTGATTCTAGTCATTTTAACTCTCTAGGTCAATCATTTATTTTTCTTGCATTTTCCAGTTGCATGTGTGTATCTGATATATCTTCTTTTAGGTTAACTCCTTGATGAATAGCTTAATTCAAATAATTTTTATTTGAATAAACGTACTACTTCTACTTGTAATTACAATTAACCCAGATTTTATTCCTTTTGTATTGAATATATTTCTGAAATTTTACAGTAATAATTCTTAGTAATTCAATCATCATCATGATTTATACTTCTTTTTTGAGTCAGAATTGTTAATGGTAGAAAAGAATTAGATACGAAATAAAATTTTGGCTTATGTAAAATCCCAATAACCAGTTTCCAAACCAGAACAATGTCATCACTTGATGAATGGATTGGTGCTAACTGAATTGAAAATGGTTGGTTAAGTTTGGTTGGAATTGCAACAACTGGACAACAGTTGCAACATTTGATGATTACAGAATTTTACACAAGTACCAAAATATTTATTTATGCATGATTTACAAAGAGAAAATGGAAAGCTTTTTTAAGAGATCAAGATTCACTAAGAACCAGGTATCAGATGGGAAATATATTTTCTTTTTTTGTGAATCCAAACATTAATTATGAAAGAAGAAAAAAAGCTGTACAAAGATCCTTTTATTGCAATAAAATAGCCAATAAATATTGTTACCAATGTTAATGTTTTTTTATATGACAATATATGTAATTTCTTTCAAATCAATTACTTTTTTTTATTAATTACTGACGAAAGTTTTGTGAGCTTTCCACAAGCACTCAAATCCTCAAATGTAAGTAACATTAACATGATGTGGAAGGGAGGAGAATGGGCTGTCATTTCAGGTGTCACCTTGGTCACATGACCAAGATTCAGAATTAAAAAGTTTGTTACCAGTTGCCTTTGTGTTGTGTCTATGTATGATATTAACAAGCAATCAATTAATCTACCAAATGTAAGTAATGTTTTTTTTTTTTTATTAATCTAAATTGGAAGCTCAGAGTATTGCAATTTTTTTGTATTCATTAGCATTTTCTGATTGGAATAATTTGGAGGATTTGATTAGCAAATTTTCTCTCTAACCTGGTCGTAAGTAGAGGGAGACATTCTTTCTGGCCAAGCAAAAACGTTTTAACAGTTTGGCCAATCAGAAAACTAATTTTAGTAATTTCAACTCAGCAGGAAGGTCAGGTCTCTCACTGCTTTTTGAGAATACTTATATGAAACTGACTGTTAATTATTTCATATTTACTTTAATATTTTAAAACTTATTTGTATTTTATGTAACTTCATAAAGATTATTTTGAATGCATTACTTACAAAGAGAAGATAAATGCCATAAAGGCATAGAAATTCTCTAACAGATATGCATTCACCTCTAATAATGAATTTTACAAACTAGTTAAATTAAAAACAAACATTTAGAGGGATTCGGGACTATTTCAATTTTTCAATATTTAAAGGTATAGAATCTTTCTGAAGTATCTATTTATCACCAAGATAATGTCTGTGAATGTATACAGTTAGTATATTATATTGATAATTGGTATGAATTTTATGTGCCCATTAAAAACAAATTTAAATGAAAAAATTTTTACTTACATTTAAAACTGTCCCAAAAATTTTATTTTATGAAAGCTTGAATATTTCAAACATTTTTATTTGCAAACATATGATATTTTTGACTCTAGTTAAGTTTATGTAGAATAGGTTTTCAAAAAATATAATTGTGTTAATATTTTTATACCATTCCATTGAAACAGACTCTTCATCATTATAGCTTATCTTTTGTGCTGCTGTCAAACCTTAGAATTTGTAAAAATAAATAATGATGAAATTATTATTTATTAATAATCCATATTTGTTTCTGAACTCATTTTATTTGGTGAATATTATGAATCTCTTTGAACTTTTTCATAAATTCTTTTTATGCATTTTTTTCAAACTTAGTGGGGTTGATAAGGCTGAAACTAATCACTAATGTTGTAAAGCATGATTAATAAATCTTGCATATGATTATGCAATTAAAATTGTCTTTTTTAACATTTTCTTTTATGTTCAAAATTTATCTTTATAAGAAAGTCTTTCGCACTAAAACACAAGTTATCACTTGATGAAATTATGCAGACAAATATAATTCATGAAAGAATCGTTATTATTATTTTTTTTTATGTATTAAGAGTAACAATAGTTTTGAATTATATTATGGTGATAAACATAGCTTTTTGTCATAAAATGTTGTATTGTGTGATTTTTCAAAAGATGCCAAAGCTATATAGACAACCTGTCACTGTCTACATCCCCTGCTTTAAATGATGAAATAAAATTTCTTGAAATATATATTTAGCTGTTTGAAAGTTTAAATCCTTTCTGAAGTACCGTGTATTTCCATTTATATGAAATAATTTTAAAGGACATGTAAAAATGGCATTAGGGATTCATGATTGTAATGAGAACAAACATCATTACTAAATGAAATCTATTTATTCCTTTTGATGAGAGAGAGACAATAAATATAACAGAGAAAGGATTACATGATGAAAGGCATAAAGCCGGAGATGTAGCTTTCACAGTCTTAGTTACAGCAAGAGCCAAGAGAAAGAATTTTACCTTATTTCGTATTTATATGGAGGAATTTCTTTAGGTCATATGATATAATAGAGAACGCTGTTCGAAACACATTTTAAAAACAAAAACTGCATGAATTTATAATATAAATGTACTTAAGAATCTGAATACTGATTTTCAAATAAATCTGCACGTATTCTTTTTTTATTCCACTCCGGAACTTCGACCGGAAATGGACATAAACTCGAATTTCCGACAGAAGAAAGATTTTAATTCTGTTTTTTACTTTTAGAATTGCTTCTATTAATGGAGGACATTATTCTCTGTCGTATGATAATCACATGGTTTTGGATGAAAGGATTTCTTGGGAGATGAACTGTTTAGTAGGAATTACCCCTATCTGTCTGCGACCTTGGAAAATTTGATTTAGCAGATTTTATGAGCGTGTGATCGCATAAATTAAAGGATAAATTAGAATTGTGTTAAAAAATAAGAATGAACTTTTTACTGTGAGTTAGAGAATGGGAAAAATTATGAAAGTAAATTTTTTTCAGTGAAATTATTACATTTATATATATATTCAATATGCGTATTCCATGTTGAAAAACCAAATTGTTTGTATTGATATGAACAAAAATTGAAGTTCATTTAATTTTGTTTGTATTTGAAAAACACATTTAAAATATTATGTAGATTCTCATCTTTTTATATTTTTATTTTTCGCTTTAGACAAATCACCATGAAGCATGTATAAAAGCCCAACAAGATCCACCAAAAAGTAAAAAGTTACTTTCAAAGAAGTCTGTTCGAAAAATGAGGAAACTACCTTCATTATGGTCTGCTAGCATTCTTCCAGGTAAAGGCATTAAATTAAAATTTACATGTCTTCAACCAGAATCATTTGTAACTATTGAATCTGATGAAGATGAAATTGAATCTGCAGAAGAGTCTAATTGCCAATGATATTTTAATGTTTCATAATAAGTATTTATTATTACATAAAATTATGTGTGAATCATAGAACATATTTAACAGTTTAATGCCTAGGATTTATAATGGGTGGTTAGATAATTCAGTATATTGGTTTTTACTTATAATGACAAAAAAATAACAAACATATTTTTAGTGTAGTTGTGCTTCTCTGAACTTTTTACAAAAAATAAGATGTTGAATATTTTTATAAATTCTGTGTTTTTCAAGTATTTGTGCATATTACAGACTTCCTGCTGTGTAAATTTTTTACAAAATACTGTACTAACTGAATGCCAAATCTCATCTCTCAATGCTTTCTATTCTAAAAATAAATTTTTCAAATGTGATATATGGAATTTAATAAAGCATTTAGTTTCAAAAAGTTTAATTATTTAATATTTTTAATTATAATGAATAGAGTTATGCTTTAAAATATATTAATAAGTTTAACACAGAAATGAAATGTGTTATATTTGTGAACTACTTTTAAGATCATTTGCAGTAAGAAAATTTTCCTTAATGTGTATGTCAAGTTTTTGAATCTTTATTTTACCACTTCAAAGGTGGGCTCAAGCTAAATTAACTTCATGGATATTTATCTCATAGAAATTATCAATATGTTGAATTCATTAGTCTATGAATTAATGTAATGTAAAATTAGTTAAACACAGAATGCTGTGTTTGTTGTAGATCAGATCCTCTGTAAAAAGTTATGTACCTTCTGAAAAATTCAATATTTTTGAATGTGGGAGAAAGTACACTTTTCCAATGTATACATCCTTTCAAAATTCCAAAAAAGGGGAAAAAAAGGGTTTCTTATAATGTAGTGTGGTTTCACGTAATAAAGTTGCTGCTCAAACACTAGTCATAAAATATAAATACTTCGGCAGTACTAGTTGCCAATGAATGCAGCAACTTTTTTTTTGTGTGTGTTATGTTGACTTTTTATTGATATATATAGACTACAAATTTTTAAAATGTTTAATTTTTTTGTGGAAATAGGATTATATAAAAAATTGAATTTTTATGCAAATTTTATATATGCAACTTTTTAATTCAAATATGTTTAATTTTATCAGAGCTTAAAAATACCTTCAAATATCAGTTTTTGATTATTCAGAGTGTGTTGTGCCATTTTTTGAACTTTGTATTTTAATTTTTTAAAAGTATGACTATGATTACATATTGAAGAAATTTATATCAATAAAGTTTTTGAATTCTAATAGAATTAATTATAGACAAATTATGATGAAGTATAAAGAAAAGGAAATGTGAATGTTTAAATAAAAAGTAAGCAGGAAATAAAAATATGCTCAATATTTTTTTTTTAACCACTTAACAGTTTTTTTTATCATGTTATGTCATAAAATAAGCATATTTTTGAAACACAATTTCTTATTCCTTTTGATTATATAAACTCAAAACAGCAGCCAAAATAATTTTAGACATTGATTTTAAGAAATTATGCTAATTTTTATTTATAGCGAAAAAATTACATTTTCACTTAAAGTTGGCTTTTTTTAGAAATAATAGCCGAACTGGTAAGAAAACTTTACAAAATGGGGCGTTAGAAAAGGGAATGAATTTTTTTTTTGTTTTACTTACTTTTAATATCCTCTTAAAATTCAGCTTTTTTATTATAAATTTTAAAACAAGAAGACAAGCATAGTCCAATATTACAATTAGGACAAAAAATTCTTGCTTCTTTTCTCACCCATTTTCCAAAATAGTTTCTTTTCGAGCAACACACAAAGCACTGTCTTGTCAGTCTCAACTTCTTGTCAGTGGGAGCTATCATTTCTAAAAAATGTCTTTCAGTCAATCGTAAAGGATTAGGTAAAATTCCCAGTCATCCTTTTTTCTCATTAATGGTTCCATATCTTTCGATCAGCCTATCAATTATGTCAAGTCTGAAATTCAGATGTGAATATTTTCCTCCTCACTTCTGGTATAAGACAAAAACATTCCAAAGCGATATATCTAAGAGGTGGAAAAATATCTTTTTGTGATATTTCTTCCCTCTTTTCTTTGTTATTGGCTAATTGGTAAGTTGCTGATCCATTCGGTCTACTCCTCCCATGGTATAATTATATTCCATTACTACTTTAAGTTTTTGTTTTATTTCATCCTTGTATGATGATAATTCTTTACGGTTATCATTTCAGGATTGTGTACAGTAGACAACAGAGATACTACTTTCTTATCCATCCATTTGAGGATGCACACCTTCCCTCATTGGTAGGCACAGATTTCGCCTTTTTTTAGTTTTTTTTATTGCATTTCTTTTGGAATGTCTATTCTTCTAAGCTTCAGTTTTCTATACATATCTGTTTTATTGCTGAGAAGGATGTCGGCCAGTTCTGGAGATGTATAATAATTGTCCTTTGTTAGTCAGTATCCTTCATTCAATAGTGGCTGCATAAGAGTCATAACACAACTGGAGACGACTTACTCAGGTGCTGTTAATTATTATCAAATAGTGTTCCTTTCCCAGTGTATATAATAAATTAAAATACATAACCTGACTTTGATTCACATAGAATAAAACTTTTTATGCCGAATCGTGATCTTTTTAACAGTATGTATTGTTTCCAGTGTAACCTTCCTTTGAACAGCATCAAACTCTCATCAATTAATATATCTCTTTCGGGTGTGCTAGTGTCTCGATAACGAGTATTCAAATACTTGATTACCGTCCACAGTTTATGTAATTTAGGACACTCGTGTGTTTTAGCGTTGTATTTGATGTCATCTGAAAATTGTTAATATTGATGAATAAGATGAAAACGTTGATAAGACATTATTTTTGAAAAAAATTTGATGTTGAATGTCTCTTACTCCAATAGTGCTCAACTTTAGGTTTTTTCACAATTCCTTGTAAAATATTCAAAGCGATAAAAACTTCAATTTTGTTTTTCGTCATTGGTTCCCATTTTCTTGTTCTGCTGTTTCTTTGTAGATTACTTTTTCTAATAATTCGATCTGCATATTGATTAGTTTCAGCAATTGGATGATATATCATTTCAAGGATATATCATCAAAGAAAATATCAAGAAATTGTAGGGTTCCATTACTTATATCAATATTCAAATGAACAGTTGGATTCACAATGAAAGGAAAACATGGTGGTGCTAAAGGAGGATTACTAGTATCAATTTCACAAAAGTTCCAAACTTGAGTAAGGTCATGCAACATTTTTGTTTCCTCATTACTTGAGAAGTCCGATAATGAACTTTTGTAACTACCAGAATCGTTCATTGAAATTTCAGATTCACTGTCTTCTCTGAAATTTCAGATCCAATATCAGAGTTACCTTCTATTATAAGTCTCTCATTGTCACTCATTCTGTTTCTATTTTACCTCCAAATTAAAAAGTAATATTATTTACAACATGTGATTCACCAAGCAAGTGAAAACCAAATTTGCGTTTCTTCCCGCAAAAAAAAGCAGTAAAATTGGACCTAGAAACCAGTTCAAACTTGTTTTATGATCTAATCTTTACTGGACAACTAGAGCCACCTATTAGAAACATTGCAAATTAAAAAGGAGGGGGAAACCGGGCGAATCAGTGGATTACCGTCGAAAAATGTGTTGCCCGAGCAATGTTCAGGCAAATCAGAGAAGGCCCATTTTTAAATACCTGAGCAGCATTTGGGCAAAACTGAAAAGTGGTTAAAGGAAAAGAAACTTTTATGTATCTGACTAGTGTAGAAAGAGAATAGAAAGAAACCTTTCATTATAATGGTAGTAATAAATATTTTGTCTCTAATTTTGAGGATGTTTTTTCTTAAAGAAAAAACACATGATCACCATAGATATCAAACTAGATTTCAAAATAAGCAACTCATATTTTGATTGATTTCTTTATTTATAGTATGCAGTGTATGAATTTTTACTACTTTAAACATCTAAAACTTAAAAAAGTATAGAGATTTTGATGAAAATGACACTATAAAAGCACATAATTGAAATACGGTTTGCAAATTAAATTTCATTGATACGCAGATATTTATTTCTGTTTCATATGTCCCACTTCCTCAATGATATCACAAAGGCAACTTGGTTAACAGTTTGAATATGAATATATGTTAATTTTTCAAAACGGTCATCGTTAAAAAAAGTGTGCCGTTTTGATTCTTATCTCGAAGTAAAAATTGGAATTTTTTCTATCATTAAATTTTTACTAGAAATAATTAAAATCTGAATATAAAAATTTCATGCTAAAAATATTCATTTTTTCATGATACTGAATCCTGGATTTTAAATTCTCATTAATTGATACCAGTGGAAACAAGAAATTTTTTAATTCTTAAGAATTGAATTTAAAAAGAATAATAAAATTTAGGAAAATTGAAAGAAGGTAAGGGTTTAGTTCAATGAATAACAAATAAACTTGCTCAAAGTTTTAGAAACAAAAGCATTTCCTTTGATTTTGTTTGAGAAACTGAGGTTAATAATGAGGCAAAAAAAAAATTATAAGCACCAAATGATGAAATTATAGAGGTAAATAATCTTAGGAAATAAAATTAAAGCCACGTAAACTTAAAAAGAAAACATTGTCACTTCATTTGGAAAATTTACTCCTATCAAATTTTAATACTATTGATTTTTCATGTACCGTGATTTGTTGTAATTTTGGATGACAATCATTTAAACTTACTTCTCCCATGAACTGTAATGTTTTTAAAATAGCCTAAAATTGAATTGAAATTTTATTTTTGCCATTCTTTTTTTACAAATGCAGGTCATTCAGTTTGTAGTCTTGATGTGAAAAAATTATGAATCCGTAATGTTATTTTCCTAGTGATATTAATTATGGGGACATCTCCAAAACTGAAATATTTAGTTCCCATGGAGTATAGATATTGATGATATTAAGAGAAGTAATAACTGGTATCATTTTGACTGGCATTATTTTCTAATCTTGTGGAGTATTTGCATTAAAATTTGTCAGCCAGAGATGTGTGCTATTACTGTAATTATTGGATTGCTTCCTAATCTGCCCTATCTAGACATTCTAAAAATAATCTAGATATCTGCTAGATATCTAGATTATTTTTAATCAAGATATCTGCTTGTGAAAAGGAAGGGATGTTTGATCAAATAGATTTTTGTTGCACCTGCTAGTTTATAACAAGTGATCGGACGGATGGGAATTAAGGGTAGACATTTCTAAAACAATCACTTTACTGACAGCTCAGCTACAAATCTATAGAACAATCAAACTAGAAATCTATACTATTTATTTCCCCGCTCAATCCCCCCTTTGGCTCCGCTACGCCTGGCTTGCCTTCTCTTAAAAGCGTACGCTATATATACCCACATAATAGTCTTAATTTGCATATCTCCATTCTCTTCTTCGGAGGAAGTCCTCTGATACAAATAAGTGCTAATTCCCTAAGAGGACTATTAGTGACAAGGTCGCTGATAGACCCGTCACAAGTTTATTATCATAAGTTAAGTCCAAGTATCGAAAATGTTATCTATGATGCAAAATAAAAGAACATATTTGCAGAAAACCTAGATTCACAAGGTATTTGGTTGGTAGAGCATACTGAGATTTCATTTGGGTTTTTCTCCCTTCCTTTAATTTGTATGTGGGATCCCTCTATTTCGAAGATTTTGCTGAGATGCAAGAAATACTTTCAATCTTATTTAATTAAATGTCTATTATAATTAATTATTATTCCATCATCCTTATAAATATTTTCTTTTCTAAGATTGTCTGAAAAGAAGTGAGCATCTTTCATGTTTTCTGTTATACAGTGCTGCACATTTAAGCCCTTTTGAAATGCCTGCAGGTATGCATTAAGTATGTTAGAGAATTTTAATCTTAGAATCTTCTCAGTGCTTCCCTCAAAGTTAAATATAGCTGACATTTTAATTTCAGCATTCTTTTTCTTTATACATGCTGGAGAATGTAAGAGATTAGCCAAGGGATCTGCTTTGCAGTTTCTGCAGCATGATGTAAATATGCACTGCCCGAAATAAGTCATGCAACAAATTATGCATATCGCAAATTTTTTCCAAAAAAGGGAAGCAAAAAAACCCATAACAGTTATTACATTGTGGAGCATTTGTATTCACTTTCAGTGCAAATCAGGCTTTAATAATTTCGGGTGATATTTTTCCCAATGACATCAATACTGGACAGAATTTATGAGCTCTAGTTTTTACTAATTGCCTCATTTCAAGGATTTCAAAATCTTCAGATTCTTGCAGTTTTGATGGAAAAAAGAGGATTCTTCCCTTAGAACATTTGTCTTGACAGAAACATTAAGTATTTTGTCTACAGGCAGGATCTGTGTAACACACTGGGTTTGAAGTATGGGGAACAGGGATTTGATAAAACCCATCAATTCCCCATAATTTCCTTTCAGAAGGTGTGTGATAGAACTGTGAGAGGCAAAAAAAGTACGAGATGCAAAGAACTATTCATTTATTTCAAACTTAACAATCATAACTTTAAAACTTTAACATTCCAACTTTAAAACTCGACCTTCACACGTCCGGAATCTGTGAAGCAAGTGAGTGGAGAAAAGATCGTTTGTTCCTTTTCTTCATATCTCCTTACAGCTCCGCAGTCAAAATGTCATAGGAAGCCGCCACAGAAGTGGTAAAATCTAATTGTGCCATCACAAGTTAATGACTTATTTTTGATGTTTTCATTTCTAGAAACTTTTGATTTGATTCCTTTAGAAAAAGCTTTGCATTTGATTTTGGAATTAATGAAAGTTTTTGCTAATTATCTAATAAAATGTTAGTTTCTGTATTATTACATGCAGATCTGATCCTAAAATGAGCTCCCTATCTCATGTTGGGATCTAAAGTGTTTTAGGTTAGTAACTTTCATTATGGAATTATTACTAATAAAGTTTAATTTCAAGTTTGAAACATGAAAAATAGAAGGCATCAACTGTAGGCATTCTTCAAATAAAGTGAGATAAATAGAAACTGATAAAAATTGGTTCCTCTCTCTTCTTACCAAAGTTCTCACCAATAACAAACTAAGAAATGATCCTATTTCATACTAATAGAAACAAAAAATTTGAAAGTCCAAATTGAAATCTCTGTGAAGAAGAGTTGGCAGGAAGTTCAACCTACACTCACTCGGGAACTCGAATATCGAATTTCTTATTGGTATATGGCTGCGCAAATAGATGAAATAGACATGGTGTATAAAATTCCACTTGCAAAAGTGAGCATGATTACCCATGCATATAAAGTGATTGTTATACACACACAGTTATATTTCCCCCTATGTATCCCAAAAGCATTTGGTACATTACAACATCATTTCATTTAGGAATTAAGCAGAAATTTCTGCCCTAAATATTTTAAATTTTGGTCAATATTTTATTGTTACATATATTTAATGCTGAATGGAATTCCAAAATTTTAGTAAAGGAGCAACAAATTTAATTAATCTAATTATTTTATCATTTGTTATCAAGAATTAATCAATCTCATTATCCTTGAACTCCACTCATGATATGTCACAACATATGTCAAAGTTGTCAATATAATCTTGTTGGCTTGTTTCACATCTTTTATGTTAGCATCAATTTTGAGAAAAATAGATTTGCCATCAAAGCAATTGTTTTCATTGAACTAAATTCTTAATTTTTTTTAAAAAAAATATAATTGATAGGCATCTATTACAATTATATATTAATAGATCACACTTAATTTCCAAGAGCTGATTTAAATTATCCAAAGTATTTCAACTTACTTAAAAAGTTTTTTTTCACAAAAACAAAACCATATTCTTATATAAATACTTAACCATAGTATTATAGAGTTCATTTTATATTTACACTCTTAAGTTTAAGAGTGTAGAGATCCAGAGTGTTTCTCGTGATTTCTTAGAAAACCATAAGAACAACTACACAAAAAAAAAAACTACATCTAAGCATACGTACGAAAGCCAAAATTAAACATTCAATTTCAAATTTAAGACTAAGTGCATAAATAAATAAATATAGCAGAACAAGACAAAAGTTATGTATAAACATACTATTTTCTATCCAAGGTATATTCTAAATTAAAATTTTAAAAAATATGATAAAATTTATATCAGAAAATATAGTTTAAGTTTTAGATATATAGATATCAAACAAATGGGAATTTAGCATGATAACATATTGCAAATGCTATTAATTTTGGTAAAGATTCGTATTTGTCACTGTATATGTCTGCGAGTATCCATTAATGCTTTTTCTGTGGATGTTACTGTTCTTGTAAATGAACTATGTTCTAAGTTTTTTTAATCATATTTTGATAAGTTCGCAAATTTCTAAGTCAGGTTTTCTCAAACAAATTGAAGCAATTTGTTAAAAAAAAGAAGAAAAAGCATCACTTTATATTCAGAGGTTTCATGTTTATGAATATAGACTCAGAACAGAATTTACCTTTTGCAAACTTATGATATGTGTGTTAACAGCCATTGGGGTGTGATAATTTTACAGAGCTTTCCTTTCAATGGGAAAAATTCCTTTGTGGTTCTATTTAATTAAGTGCAATATTTAATTACTCATTTTAATTATTCTTACTCAAGTTGTTTGGGATGCAAACTAAAACCAATAAATAAAATCTAAGTATGTCAAAATAAAATTGAATGAATACCTAATGTTCCCAATTTATTAAAAATAACGACAGTCAAGAATTATTCTAAAAGCTCATTTTCATTCATTTTTCTTCCCTTCAAATTAATTGATAAAGCCCAATTAGCATTTCTCCAGAACAGAAATATACAACTATTCCCTTACCAACTATATAAATTCTTTTATCATACTTTTATCATTGTTATTTCACTATTCATTTGCTTATAGGATCCGTCATTCTATCTCTTAATGCTATGTTAATGCCTCTCATTCTAGTCACCATAGCTTCATCATTTTTATTTATTTTGCTGTCAATTTTCATTATTCAATCATTCATCTTCATCTTTAAATATTAAAAAAAAATTCAAAACTTGTAATTATGATTTAAAAGTTTTTAAAAAAATTAAATACATTCATTTCCTATTAAAATGGGATTTCCCACCTGTGTATATGCATCATATATTCATTTGATTAAAATATTCTGTTATCTTCTCCTATCAAAATTTATTGAAAATCATATTAACAACTTTGCTATGCAGCATATGCAATGTATTTCTTATTTGATTTTAAATTTGGCACTTTGTAGTTGAATCTAAGCAAGCAATAATAGATTATTGAATTTTCCCTCTGATTTTAAAACTATTTTTGTGTTGATTATGAAATATATTCAGTTGAATTTGTATTTATTTCAGTACCTAAAACTTTTAGTTAAATTGTGCAAAAAAAAAAAAATTTCCATGAATTACCAAATCAAATTTCCAGCAATCATAGACACAAAAAAAGTTTCTTGGTATTTTTAGTTTTTCATTTACATCATATGTGTGTATCGATAATGGAGAAAATAAGTGTCTGAAATATCTGAGCGTCTCATTAGCAATGCATGCAAATTTCAATTTTTTAGTTACCATTATGATTTTAGATTATTAACCAACCATAATAATTTCTCACATTTCCATATGTTTTCTATACAAAGGTATAAAATTTTCAGAATATTTATTGTGATATTACTTTTGAAAGAAAGATTTATCGAAAAAAATTGGCATGTAATTTTTACAGAAACTGATAGTAAAATTATCCTTTAACTTTTAACTATTGCATTATTTTAATATTAGATGTGATAAAAATATAATATAGATAGCTATGGAAGAAGTATGCATTTGTTAAGAATGTACTTATTTCATGAATGGTGGGGTTTAAATAGATATTATTTACTTTATATATTTATTTACTTTTTATGGGTTCAATATATGCTTTAGGTCTATTGTCTAATGCATGAAATTGGGGTTATACTTTCATTACTTAGTGTTAGAAAATTGTATTACTTTGTGTACTCGTATGTGTGGTGCACTGAATCTTATTTTGCTTTAAAAAGTAATTGTATGTGTGTGAAGAATAATTTTGTTTGCAATATAAATTGAGATAAACCTGTAATCTGTAATTTAATATGAGTAAGATTTTCACAAGTAAATCAATACTTTTTAAAAAAATCTAAGGAAGTATTTTTTGTTAATGTTTTTGTATGAATTATTTCAATTGTGGTATTCTTTTCTTGTACTTCATTGCAATTAGTTTATAGTAACTATTACTTTATTTTTATGTCATCCGCAATGTTTTTTTAATTGTCAGGGAATTAAAAGTACAAAAATTTAAAATTTTCAACATTTTTATGTATCATGATATTTTCCTGAAATTTTACAACTTTTAACTTTGTATGACTAATCTAGTGTCTTACCTCTATTTTATGTAAATATTTGTGTTATGTTAATGTGATGAGTAAATATTTATTTGCTTTTTATCAATCAGCTATTTGTATTGAAAAAAGGACATTCAATTTAATCCTTTTTTTCTTAAACTCAAAAAGTTAATTTTGGGTTTGTTAAAATTAAACATTAAACTTGAAATAAGTCATTCTTGCTTCTACTGCATACTTGTAGTACAATTACATTTACTAACAGTACTTAAATTTGAACCCACTATGTTTCTGTCTGAATGTTTGTAATGTTCATAATTAATCTGTGTAACTTAATAATGTTTGTTTTACCTTTTCATTTCTAGTCAGTTTTTTAAGGCATTTATGAATTGAATATTTCTATAATGGGATCATACTATTAGACTTCTTTTTTTTATTATATTATTTTAAATGTATAAGGTTGTGCTTTCTTACTGCAAATAGATCAAATTTGTTAATTTTATTTTACATATATATGCTTCGTTCTTTTTTTTCTCTCTCTCTTCAGTAAAAAAGTGATTCATACTCATAAAATTCCTCTGTAAAAATGGATTTGATTAAACTTGGAGCATTTATGTATATTCTTTTTAGTTAACATTTTTTAAAGTAAATTTTATAAGAATAGAACTGGTTTATAACACATGGATCAATAAGTCCCGAGACTGTGCGGTCGTTTTTTTGCGATTTCCTCCTTCAAATGCACCAGCAAGTCAATATAATAATCACTGTTTATCAATTTACCTTTTTCGAGGTAGTCAATGAAAATCACGCCATGCGTATCCCAAAAAACTGACGCCATGACTTTGCCAGCTGACTGCTGCGTTTTCGGACGGCTTTCGCCAGCTGTGCGCCACTCAGATGACTGCCGCTTCGACTCTGGAGTGTAGTGATGTATCCATGTTTCGTCCATGGTCACGTAACGACGCAAGAAATCTTTTTTGCTGCGAGTAAATAGCGATAAACAGCTTTCTGAATCATCGACTCGTTGCTGTTTTTGTTCCATCGAAAGCAATCGCGGCACCCACTTGGAAAAAACCTTTTTCATGCTCAGATTTTCATGAAGTATAGTAAATACACTTCCATATGATATCTGTGTCATCTCAGCAATCTCACGGAGCTTCACTTTACAATCTTTCATTATAATTTTTGTCACTTCACTCACATTTTCCGGTGTAACGGCTTCCACAGGTCTACCCTAGCGTTCCGCGTAATTTGTGTCGGTACGACCACGTTTAAACTCGGCAAACCACCGACAAATCGTTACTTTTGATGGACAAGAGTCCGGGTAACATTTTTCAATCCATTGTTTCGCTTGCACGGTGTTTTTACCCATTAAAAAACAATGTTTTATCAGAACACGAAACTCGGTTTTTTCCATTTTTTAAACAAACTACAAAACGACTTTACTCCAACCTTGATAACTCAGTTGTTTCTGGTCCGATCGACTTAAAATTTTGACACGTTTCAAGCAAAGGTTAGTACTCTAGAAAGACCTGGTTACTGGTTTACTACGAGTGCCATCTCTGGGTTAGTCTCGGAACTTATTGATCCATGTGTTATATTTATGAACAAGTAATACTCAGACATCTGTTATTTAATTACGCTTTAGAACTTTGAAATTATTTTGTTTAATATTGTCTCATTACTCAATTATGTGACTATAAGATGGCAGATTTATGTATATTGATTTTGAGCATGTACTTGATGTGTAATGCTCTATATTAAATTGGAAATATGAGAATGGCATATATCTTATATTTACATTTGTTTGACAAATTTCTATTTATTATCTTTTTTGAATCAGTAATATTTGCCAATTATTCAGAAAGACGAAATCTTCCTTGTTTCTGATCAAAGATGTTATATAATGTATGTAAAAGGTAATGGCAATAATTTGGAAATTTGAATCTATTCTTTCTCAACATAACTTCTGTGAAAAAAAATTTTTTTTTGAAGTATCGCAATGTTTTAAAATTATTGTGCACATTTATTAGGAGTACTGATTATCTTTCTTCCAAATATGTAAATTCTTCCTGAGAGTAAACATTAATGTTTATTAAATATTTAATGTTGAATGTGTTGTGATATTGTGTCCGTATGATTTAATGTTTTCCCCTTGTCTAATAGTTTTGCTATTTTTAAAGAATTTTTACTGGATACTTTATTTTTGTGTTAAACTTGAATAGTGAGATTTTTAAAATCTGTATGAAATGAAACATTTGCTCATTAAAAAATTGATTATTTCATTGTTGAAATAAAGTCCAAAATAAAAACAAATCAATAAATTGGATGGGAAAATATGTAGGTTTTTATATCTTACTTCATTGTGTAGTTTTGTGATGGGTGATAAATAAAAATGCCAGAAAATAGAAGTAGTTGTTTTATATAAATTGATTTTCAAAGTTTGTAGTGAATAAAAATGGGAAGTATGGATCTCAATTTTTTCTTTATATTATTGCTTAAATTTGATAATATCCATTAAATACACAAGTTAACTGTGATTTAAATATGATACATTGGTTTTTTATGTAATATATGAATTTAATGTAATGAGATTATTTATTTCAATATTTTTTACATTCTTTAGTTTTACATAAAAACAAAAGATTAGTTTTTAAAGTATTTTTAAACAATATTAATATTTTCCAATATACAAGGTATGATCAAAAACTTCTTTGAAAGAGTTGTAATCATTGGAAAAAAATTATATAACAAAGTATTCCCTTTGACTTTTTATACTTATTCAAACTGTCTTTTCTCCCCTTCTTCACTATATTTTGTTAATTTCTCATAACAGTCTGGATGTTTAAAATCATTTCAAAATAGCTATTTAACAATATTCATTTAACTTTTGCTAATAAGTAAAAATCACATGAAACTAAACCAAATAAGTATGTGGATGGCAGACACACAACACTGATGATGTTGTTAAACAATAGCACATAAATGAGTTAAGTGTCAAAAGGTCCATTATCATGATTGAACAAAATTCTTTTTTCCACTGATTCAACCATTTCCTCTGATGATTTAACTGTTCCATATAAAAAATTTCAACTCATCACTAATTTTATGAATCATTGAATTCATATTTATGCAATTAATTTTTAAAATGTTAATAACACTTAGAGTCTTCTGTATCTTTGATGCATTTTAAATCATGAAATCATTATTTGTGTAAATTATTTGCGTGTGGGACTGTATATTCATTATAAACATTTTATAAATTTTCTCTACTTTTTTTTACCAAATTTAACCTAAAATTTTGTTTTTATTTATATTTATTTTCACACTTTACTGCTGATGAGCAAAACTTGCTTTTGTCTGAATACCTCCTGTATACTTTCAATTGGTTCAAACTATTTTAAATTTAGTTTAGAGTAAGAGAAATGGTACAATTCAATATTTTGTGATCTTCATTTTTTTACACTCTTTCTGTTTATTTTTTGATCAGCCCTTATGTATGTAAATAATATTAAGTATACAGTTTTAACTGCTTTTATCGACATCATTATCTAGATATCTCTTCGAGAATTTGAAATTTTAATTCCATTTAATGTTTTGTAGAACTTGTTGATTATGCTAATCCTTTTTATTTTACTTTCAATATTACTTTTCCCTTACAATACTTTTCTTATTAATTAACATATTGCAACTTTTATTATCTTTCAAAAAATTGTTTCAAATTATATGTATAATGTCTGTATTTTTAATTGTTTTGTTGTTTTAAATTTATTCAGTGTGTTATTACAGAAAGAATTTCAAAATGCTGTAAAGCTAGTATACATCAATTTCTTTAAGGAAAATTAGATACCTTTATAATGTTTGAAGTGAGTAAAAATGTGAAAGTATATGAGAAAAAGTGTCTTCCTTATTTTGCATATTCTTGAAAAGTCACATGTTTATTGATTTGTAGATGTGTGATTCTGAATATTAAAAATGCGAAGAAAAAAAATATTCAATGCAGAAAAAAGTTTTAAATGAGGGAGAGAAGAGAATGATTTTTTTGTAAAAATCTGTTCCAGTAAATTGCTCAACAAATTTAATTAAATATTTATTGATTCGATGAATACTTTCCTTAATCTAGAACAGCAATCAGCAACCTATTATGCAATTGCCACAAGATGTCATTAAAGGAATAGATGAAAAATGTCCTGATCTGGATAATTATGAGTGAGTTTTTAAATATTATGTTTTGAGTGAATGTTGCAGAGAATTGAATTCTTTTAAACAAAACAAAAAATTTCAAGTAGGAAAGAAAATTGCATCACACAATTATATGAATATTTGGTTTGTTTTTAAAAATAAGTTTGAAATTTTTAAGATTGTCATTTTATTTAAATGTTTTCTGTTTTCCAAGTTTGAAAAGTGTATTGAATCTGTTTTTGTAGTCATTAAAACTGGCATTTTGGATTATGTATCAACTCAGTCAACTGTTTAACATACAGGTTTATCAAACATTCATTCTTGTTCAAATATGTTTTGTGGCCTGATATTAAAAACAATTTTGAAAGCGATAAAAATTACTTCTTTTAGTTATTTGGAGTTAAAAATAACTGAATTTTCCAAATTTGAAATAAGGAAATTGAAATGCAAAGATGCCTGTAATAAAATTATGGAAAATCATTGTCTTAATACAGTTACAAAAATGTTGGATTGTTTTTCCAACACATTGTGATAAATTGAAGAGTAACTTGAAATCTTTTAATTTTAACTTTTCATGCTGGTACAACAGGCAACAGTAAGAAAACATTCCCAATCATGAATGTATAGTAAACCTGTGCAATCATGAAATGCATTGCAAACTCATTTAACAGGTGAAAATTCCAGAAAGCACATAAATTTCAAAATAAGTAACTTTAAAAATTGATGCTCAAATGCATTATTAGACATGTTAATTTTTAAAAATATTAAGTTGTTAACTTCGCTTATTTAATTTTTAAACCCAAATTATATATTTAAGCTTATAATTAGTCTAATAAAGGTAATTTTCATTACATTGTACCATAATATTATGTTATCATTACAGTAATCTTTTTTGAAAAAAGTCAAGTCAACACCTATTGCTAAATTGCACTCCATCTTGTTATTGAATTTCGTTTAAAATGTGGCATATGTTCACATATAGGTTGCTGATGTCTGATCAAGAATTTCAAGATGTGCCTTTGCAATAAGCCTTGGCTAAAATTGTTAAATGCAACAGTACTTTAGATGACAATCGTGCTGTAACGTTGCTCAGTAATGTATGATAATAAATGTCTTTGGTGCTGTAATCTCTTTGATCGAAAAGTTTTGTTTTTACTATATATGAGTAAATATTGAAGTGTGCTCTTTTAGTAATTATACATAGATACTAGTGAATATTTTTCGAGCAGATTATTGATTTCTTTTTTTTATAATTCGGGTATGCTTTTGGACAATCAGATGATAACAAGTCATTTTGAATATATATATTTGAAAATAGTATTGTACTTCAAAGAAATAGGAAACAATTAACTCATCCCTTCTTCAGTTCTTGTTTAATCAAAATAATACATTTTTAATTAATTTTCTGTTATTATTCTGTAAAATTTTTCTTAAGAGTCAAAAATATTTCATCCAGCAGTAAGTTTCTGCATAATAATTTATTTTGAATTGTGTGGAAATCAGGTTTATTAAATTTGTCACAACTTAAGCCAATAATAGATTAGTTTTAAAAGAAATATATATATATAAATGATTGTTATTTAATATATTTTTGCTATTAGTGGGATTAATTAATCATCTCACCTCTTGATTTCAACTAAGAATGCCATTATGTACAAAATTAGAATAGAAATGCTTTTAACTTCCTTTCTTGGTATTTGTTCATTCATAACTTCTGGAAATAAATCGGTTTGCTGGAAGAAATAGAATCTATCGAATAAAAGCAAACAAAATAGTTGAAGAAAAGCGAATACAAATATGTTTTAAAGTTACTATCAATTGATAATCGCATGCTTGTTTTAATTATTCTTATTCAAATGAATCTGTTATTTAATTTTAAAAACTTACCTTTTAATATTTGTTTTTTCTCGTATATATAGTTTTAAAAACTGTTTTCTTTTTTTTTTTTTATTACATTTTGCCTCTGAAAATTGTTAGACAACAGTCCATATGTATGTCAAAAGTTTAGCTCACATCTATTCAAATGTAGGAACATAATAAACGTAGAATAACAAACAACTCTTCTTTCTGCAGCGTTTTATTTCTTTAACAGCGAATGGCTTAAATTTAAATTATTTATTTCTAAATTTGTAATTAATCCGTTTCTTCATTTTAAAAAAAATTCCTAATTTTCAAAATGGTTCGTTTTTATAGTGAAACCCAAGTATAATATGCATTTAGATATAGATTTTAATATGAATAATATGATTCAGGTCTTCGCTAAATGAAAGAATGCATATTGTACAAAGAAGAGTATAATTGAACGAAGAAAAGTATGTAAAATGTATAAAAAAAACAAATAGCACTTGTTAAAAATCCTTAAAAAAATTTAGCATGCCCTCAAATATCTCTTATATATCAAAATACAACAGAATTGAAATCTGAATAACGTAAATTAAATGTTTTTAATAAATAAGTTCTTGTTTTACTCTTTGTTTCAGTTTTGTGAAGGGTCCATTTTGTGTTGTTTTCTTTGCATAAATATTTTGATAAACTTCGCTGTGTTTGGAAAGCCGGAAATGTCATACATTAATTTATTGTTGGCTGTAAAACTCTTAAAACTGAGTTGTAGAGTAAGATGAATTTTTAAATTACATCGAACTTTTTTTCCTTTTTTAAGGGGTCTCAGGACCCTTAAAACTGAAAATTTTTGATTTTTTGAAAAAAAATATATATGTTAGAGCCTCATCTGTTCTGAACATTTTGGTACCAAAATTATAATGATACTTTGAAAATTCCCAGAGTTATCGAGAAAAAATTGAACTTTGATTTGAATTCTTTTATTGTTATTTTTCAACTTTAACTTCATTTTTCTCAGATCAAAATTTTTTAACTTGCGCGCAGGATTTCTCAGAAACTATTTAAGATATCAGTATGAAATTTTATGTACATGTTCAAAATAGGTTTCTTTATTACTTATACATCAAATTTTAAACAAATTATTGACAGAAAATCTTTTATGGGAATTTTAATTGCATTTGTTCTTAAAATTTCATATTTTTTTAAATAATTGTATTAAAAAAAGTTTTTTTCCCCTCTAAATTTCTCAAAAAGTTTGTATAACTTTGAAAGTGAACTTTTCTTTATAAAGTAACATAACTTTTGTAAATTTTAATCAATAAAATACTTCACAATCATGCACGCAGCAAAATATAGATTTTCTTAATTCTGAAAAAATATCCAATTTATTTTTTATTATAACTTTTTAAAAATTCCTTTAAATCTTATGAAAATATGAGAACATATGTAAATAAATATGAATATCATTTGGTAAAAGTTTCAATTGTCTGCTTTGTTTGTTTGATAAATTATATTGTTTTGAAAAATGATATTTTTTTCGATACACGGACAAGCGTTTAGAGACCTGAGACCTCTTAAATACTCAAATGTTTTTTTATTCTAAGTCCTTATTGACATCTTATTTTTATATATTTTAAAAGTATGCCTAACATAATAAAAATTTGATGGCAATAAACTATATTGACCTGAATTTTCAATCATTTTTTAATATGTTTAACGCTGTTGTAATACGTACACACACACGTGTGTGTACGTATTACAATAGCGTTATTATATATATATATATGTGTGTGTGTGTACGTATTACAACAGCGTTATATATATATACATGCGCGCACGCACTCTCTCTCATAATCAATACAATTCACTCGCTAAAGTGTTTTATTTCTCATTTATTGTAATTTAAATCTGTTATAAAAGTGATGCACCATTTTTTTCCTATCAAAATCTTATATTAATTTCAATTTCAAATGACTTTTTAAATTTTATGAATATTTATTTTAACTGAATGGCGTTTGGTAATGTCTCAACACATTCACGGACAGGTTTAAAATGTTCCTTTGAATCATTTTTAGTGCTGACAATTATCCTGATGGGACAGTTTATTTGTATTTTCTTATACTTGATCATGATAATGTGACTGCTCAAGCCATCGTTTATTTATTAAGGGAAATAATTATGACTGTAGGATCTACAGACGGGATGAATATTTGACGACTATAATCGTACTGTCAGTGAATGTGTTAATCATTTGATTGTCCAGAAAAGCATTTACATTCAGTGTTATTTTTTTTTTATTCGGAAGAGATTTAATCTTAATGTGTTTTAAATATCTAGAAGTGTTTGAGTGTTGTACAGAGCAATAACTGAAATGTTTTTGCATTATTTATAAGGGTAAATGTAACCCACATTTCTATTTTCTAATGATAAATACTGCCATTTTTGCAATGTCTATTTATTGAAAGTGTTAAGTTATATATGTAAATAAATGTGATGTAATTAGTTATTTTATACTCTGAAAAGCTTTTTTACTGGTGGTTCAGGTATACATAGTATTTTTGCTGAAGTTTGTTATGGTGTTTTTCATTTTCCCCCTCCTTCATTCTTTTGTATTATAGTCATGTAGAACCCAACAATATTCATTTTTATTTTATTTTTTCGACTTCACTTCTACTGTTTTTAGATCTACAGCAAATGGGACAACAATTTCAATCATATTTGTTGTAAGATATGTAAGCTTGTGTAATTTAATCAATTATATGTACATGATGTAAAAATTATGTATGTGGTCTGTTGATAACCGTACAATATATATAATAAATAAATCAGCAAAAAATACATTTTTGTGTGTGTGTTTCCTCAAGTGATGGGTTTTCCTTACAAATGCATAAAATTAATCGAGATCTGTAGTTTTGAAAAATTCTATAAATGCTAAAAACACATAAAAAATACATTTAGGAATAATAATTTCTTCAAGAATTACAAAGCAAATAAGTTTATTAATGACTCGTAGATGAAAAATCTATTGTAGAAACAATAGAAATTTCATTTAAGTAATTTATGACATACATATTCAACAATTTATTGCAACGCTTGCATTAAAATTACATACCTAAATTACGTTTATAAGCCTTCTAAAATGTAAGATGTTTTCGGCTTCAAAAAAAAAGAGGATAAAAATTGTGTGAACCATTTTTAAAACTTATCGTGTTTGTTTTTCTTTTTAAAAACCGCCCCTTATTTTTTTGGTTTAACCCGGGGCCCCCACTTTTTTTTCATACACCCCCCCCCCCCCCAAAAAAAAAAAAAAAATTTAAATTTTATCGATCCCTCTAAAAAATGATAACAAAAGAAAAAAAACCTTGCCTGTTTCTTAAATAATTAAGAAACAGTAAAGCCTTTTTTTTTCCCTCTTTTATATTTTTTTTCTTATTATATTTCGACAAAATCAAACTTTTATATAAATCGATGAGAAGGATGTGGTTAGTGACTGTTGGCTAGATTAGCAATATTTGGTTCAAAGTTTGTTAATTTCATTCGTACTTCGCCTCGGAACTCCGTATTCTATTTATTTCTCTTCTATGTTTAAATAGAATTAAACATGGCTCAAGCCAGATTCAACCGTACATGAGTTTGTAAATGCAATTAAAAAGGGAAATGCCGTATAACAAGTTTTGGATATTTTTGCGTAATATTTATATTCGTACAAAATTTACTCAGTTCAATTATTAAAAAGCATCTTTGCTTCAAGGTCATCTAATAATTAAATGACTTCATCTTTCAAATGACTGTCGTTATTTTCCAACTTAAGCAGAAAGTGGCGCGATAGTCCATTCTGGAATATATATATTTTTAATATCTCCAAAGCGTAAGTTAAAATCATAACTTAATTTTTGGAGATGATTTGTATGTATTTCCAATTCTATGTAGGTTATATCCAATTGTCGTAAATTTGAAAAGTATTGAAAATCTTCACGTAACAATGAAGACTTAAACAAGTTTAATTTATATTGAAAACTTAAAATAATTGTTCTTGCTTGAATTGATGTAATATCTTTTCATTGGTGACGTGTTTGAATATTATTGAAGCTTGCAAATACATCGGCCTAATTAGAAATATTGTTTTTGTTTTTTTACAATTCGTCACTTAAGGCTGTATTAAATTCAGTAAGAAATTCTGTAACTGTTTAAACAATCCAAAAAGTTTTTGTAAACATGCACCTCCTGACAACTATCGTAATTCGGTGTGTAATAATAACTGGTTTGATTATTTCCTCGCAAAGCTTATCAAACAGTCATGATTTAAGGGGTTGTGCTCTAGTTTGAGCCATCTTGTAGCAAAACGGTGCAAAAATCATTTCTCACAAGTCTGAGAATGAGAACCCGTCACGAAACACTTATACTTTAAACGCTAAAAAAAATTGTTTTAAAAATATACAGGAATGAGAAATTAAATAAGCTATAATCTATTATAAAATCTTTATACTTACTATATTGTAATTACAAATTGGATTTCAAACGGAAATTGTACAAACTGCGTTGCTGTCCATAAATTTGCGATTGAATAACATCGATATTCATTCATCGTCCCCGAATTACACTATATCGACGTAGCCTAGAGGTCATGGTTTCGGGCTTGTGACTGGCGGTTTTCATTGAGTCACGGGTTCGAGCCTTGACCACTAAAGACCCGCCGGGCTGATGCACGTTAAATCTGTCGGGGCCCAAAGTCTTCCCGTTGGTGTGGTATGGAAGTTAGGAGAGATGTGCCAGGTCAGGTGTCGTCCTCGTCACTTGACCGAGGTTTTAAAAATTACGAGGTCAGTAGCTAATAGCCCTCGTTTTACTTTTATTGCAACGTTAATAAAACCAAACAACAACTACACTATATCGACCCTTGTTCTAGAGAAACCAATTTCTTCATGTCTTAGAATGTTACAAAATTAAATTCATCAAACATATAAATATTTTTAATGTATAACGTTTCAACAGTTGGCGAGCAAGGGATTTGACTCTTAATAGAATATCTTTCAAGAAAATAGTTCTGTATCTTCACATTCCATTGTATTTTATTTTTATGTGATTTCTCCTCCTATACAAGTAATTTCATAAAAATATGCAAGTTGTAACAATCGTTTAACTCCAGCTATGATAATGTGAACGTTATTCGGAAATTTTCGTTTGTTGAGCTACGCATCTTTATTTCTTTGAAATTTCAATATTTACCTGCATGCTTTTCAACGATCTATTTCTACATTCTCAGTAACAAAGAATTGCATTATGGATCGATAATTTCCTCATATGATTTCGATCGTGGGTGTAGCCATTTATAGATGTAATGCTTGAATCCACGTCATTTGAAGGTTTGCTCAAAAGCTCATCGATCGCCGAGGTGAACGTTCGGTCAAGAGCATTGATAGAAGTGAATTTTACTTCCTTACCGAATAGTTCCCAACGTCGCCCAGATGTTTTGAAGCTAATACCACATAAATAAATCGTATCATCCAAAAAGTTCTGTCGAAGTGGTAACTTCGGCAAAAGATGCATATTATAATACATCCATCCCTTGATATATGCTCTAGATAAGTTCTTCGAAATATCGCGCAAACTGAAACCATATCAAACAAGGTACTTCATTTATAAACAAATAGGAATATATGTTCGGATAAATTGTAAATCTATCTTAAGGTAAGGAAGAGTCGAAAATATGTTCATTATTTAACTGTAAAACGGAATAAGGATTACATGAAAAAAGAAAAGAAAGAAAGAATTGGTTATTTTTATTGGTATATTAATGTTCATTCTTTTTTCTTTTTTTTTGAAAATGAAAACGTAAACATAAATTAATATTGTTTCTTACAAATAAAAAGAATAAACACTATTCCGTACAAACTATGAAAGATTTCAAACATGAACAACTTTCACAACAACTACAACTTAAAAAACAGGTAATAATCGGCTTTTCCGTTCCTTCAAAGACTTGAAAAACTAAATTTCTCCTTTTCTTTGATTGTACAGGTGAAAAAAACTATCCCGAGTCATTAACAGAAAATTCATCTACTTTTTCACAGTCATTGCTTCACTAATCGAGTTGTTAGCTTCATTTTGCACTTCATAACAGTCAATTTATTTTTGGATGGCATAAAATTATGATCAATGCATTTATTTATTTGTTATTATTATTATTTTGATTTGGCCGCGGTAGCTTAGTGGTTAATCTAACGGACTTGCGGACGGCGGTTTTCGTTAAATCGTGGGTTCGGTCCTTGATGCCACGAAAGACCTGCCGTGTTGCCGGAGCTGATGTGAGTGAAATCTGTCGGGGCCCAAAGTCTTCCCATTGGTGTGATGTGGAAGTTAGGAGAGATGTGCCAGTTCAGGTGTCTTCCTCGTCACTTGTCCGAGGTTCAAAATTACGAGGTCCGTCGCCATTAGTCCTCGTGTTGCTTCTAGTGCGACGTTAATAAAACCAAACCAATAAATTCCTTCATATTGATAAATTTAACATTAACATGATAATCAGTTAATTGAAAGTAATATAACCCAAAATAATCAAAATACATCCCCCACCCCTTTGGTTATTTTCCATTCAACCGTGTAAATTAAGAACTATCCAAAACGAGAAATGGATGAATATATGAGCCGCTCAGAAGCCAAAGCGGTTAAGTCCATTTTTTGATATTTTCTGATTTTTGGAAATTTTGATGAAATAAATAATAATCTTCTTAGTTATTAAAGGATTTACTCGTTGGTTACTTTTTTCTAGGTTAGACAGCCCTTTTTTTAATAGCTTCTGAATATATTGTATAATAATTTCAGAAGCCATTGTGAATAAGTCCACCTTTTATCAATATTTTTTTACATAAATTTTCAAATAAAAATTAATCACGACTTTTACAGGACATTAAGGACAACACGTGGAGATCAAGATGATGTTTGTTATGATGAATAAACATAAAACTTATGACAATAAATGTTATTTTATTATTTTTACATAAATTTCTTATCTTTTTCAGCTGCCAAAAGGTATAAGTCCTAAAATTTTTAAGATGCTGTCATTATTTCAATAAATACTTACGTTTTTATTTACACATCCTGTACATATCTTGTTTTTTTGCAGAGTTTACACCTCGAAAAGAGACTTTATACACTTTTCTAATTAAATTAATAAACCAAGAATTTTAAAAACTAATGTATCAAAAAACATTAATTTTCTCCATTTTTGTGTTTTGGACTTAACCGCATTGGCTTCTGAGCGGCTCATATAATTCTTGAATTCATAAAGTAGCTTATCCAGAAAGGATGTTTAGAACTACTGCTCTTAAACTCGGTGCCGTGGCAGTAAGAAAAAAATGTAAAAAAATTGTAAAATTATAGAAGGCATGAAAACATTTAAAATTTAAGTTGTTTTCTCCCGCGCCACTGTCGAAACGTGCTAAGAATTGTCCTTGTATTTTTCTCGAGGTGCGACGATCCTCTATCTGAATTCGTTAAAGTGCATCTGATAAGTTTGTTGTAGTTAAATTATGAAATGAAAAAAATTTGTTCTGAACAACAGTAACTGTATGCCTGATCACTTAAATTCTTATATTAGATATTTTGTTAATATTTTTAGCATGAAATAAACCTGTAAATCTGATGTGAAATAAAATTTACTTTTTGGTAATGTGCTGCGCTTTTTTTTTTTTTTTTTTTTTTTGCCA
>BMAW01023055.1:193677-242601 GCA_019974015.1 Nephila pilipes | reverse complement strand
TTTGTACTTCGTATATTGTAATTACAAATTGGATTTCAAACGAAAATTGTACAAACTGCGTTGCTGTCCATAATTTGCGATTGAATAACATCGTATATTCATTCATCGTCCCCAGATACACTATATCGACGTAGCCGCAGTAGCCTAGGGTCATGGTTTCGGGCTTGTGACTGGCTTCGGTGAGTCACAGGTTCAGGCCTTGACCACTAAAGACCCGCCGGGCTGATGCACGTTAAAATCTGTCGGGTTAAAAGATCTCTTGTGGTGTGTGAAGGCGGAAGTTGGGAGAATGTGCCAATAAGGTGTCGTCTTTTCATCGCCGACCGAGGTTTTAAAAATTACGAGGTCATTAGCTAATAACCCTCGTTTTTTACTTTTATTGCAACGGTGTCAAACAGCAACTACACTATATCGACCCTTGTTCTAGAGAAACCAATTTCTTCATGTCTTAGAAGATGTTACAAAATTCAATTCATCAAACATATAAAATATTTTTAATGTATAACACCAACAGTTTGCGAGCAAGGGATTTGACTCTTAATAGAATATCTTTCAAGAAAATAGTTCCTGTATCTTCACATTCATTGTATTTTATTTTTTGTCTTGATTTCTCCTCCTATACAAATTTCCTTAAAAATATACAAGTTGTAACAATCGTTTAACTCCAGCTATATGAACGTTATTCGGAAATTTTCGTTTGTTGACTACGCATCTTTATTTGCTTTGAAATTTCAATGTTACCTGCATGCTTTTCAACGATCTATTTCTACATTCTCAGTAACAAAAGAATTGCATTATGGATCGATATATGTTCCTCATATGATTTTCGATAGTAGGTGTAGCCTTAGATGTAATGCTTGAATCCACGTCATTTGAAGGTTTTGCTCAAAGCTCATCGATCATGAAATTGAACGTTCGGTCAAGAGCATTGATAAGAAATTTTACTTCCTTACCGAAATAGTTCCCAACGTCGCCGGAATGTTTTGAAGCTAATACCACATAAAATAAATCGTATCATCCAAAAAGTTCTGTCGAAGTGGTAACTTCGGCAAAGACAATATAATACATCCATCCCTTGATATGTATGCTCTAGATAAGTTCTTCAGGAAATATCGCACCAAACTGAAAACCATATCAAACAAGGTACTTCATTTATAAACAATGTGTTCCGGATAAATTGTAAAAAATCTATCTTAAGGTAAGGAAGAGTCGAAAATATATGTTTCATTATTTAACTTTGGCAAAACGGAATATAAGGATTACATGTGAAAAAGAAAAGAAAGAATTGGTTATTTTATTGGTATATGTGTTCATTCCTTTTTTTTTTTTTTTTTTTTTTTTTGAAAATAAGCAATGAAACATAAATTAATATTGTTTCTTACAAATGAAGAATAAACTTTATTCGTGCAAACTATGAAAAGATTTCAAACATAATTAACTTTCACAACAACTACAAAACTTAAAAAGTAAAGGTAATAATCGGCTGCGTTTCAGCCAAAGACTTGAAACTTAACTTCTCTTTTCTTTACAGTGTACGGGTGAAAAAGACTATCAGTCATTAACAGAAAATTCATCTACTTTTTTCACAGTCATTTGCTTCACTATTAGTAATTGTTAGCTTCATTTTGCACTTCATAACAGTCAATTTATTTTTTGGATGGCATAAAATTATGATCAATGCATTTATTTATTTGTTATTATTATTTTGATTTGTGGTAGCTTAGTGGTTAATCTAACGGATTTGCGGACAGCGGTTTCGTTAAATCATTGGGTTCGGTCCTTGATGCCGAAAAGACACACCATGTTGCCGGGCAACGATATTGATGAAATCTGTCGGAGACCCAAAGTCTTCCCATTGGTGTGATGGAAGTTAGGAGAGATAATTGCCAGTTCAGGTGTCTTCCTCGTCACTTGTCCGGAAGGTTAAAGTACGAGGTCCGTCATATTAGTCCTCGTGTTGCTTCTAGTGCGACGTTAATAAAACCAAACCAATAAATTCCTTCATATTGATAAATTTAACATTAACGTCAGTTAATTGAAAGTAATATAACCCAAAATAATCCAAAATACATCCCCCACCCCTTTGGTTATTTTCCATTCAGCCGTGTAAATTAAGAACTATCAAAACGAGAGGATGAATATATGAGCCACTCAGAAGCAAAAGCAGTTAGTCCATTTGGGTTGATATTTTCTGTTTTGCAAAATTTTGATGAAATAAATATGTCTTCTTAGTTATTAAAGAGATTTACTCGTTGGTTACTTTTTCTGAGTTGGAGCAGCCCTTTTTTAATAGCTTCTGAATATGTTAATAATTTCAAACCATTATCAAATCGAGATCCACCTTTTATCAATATTTTTTTACATAAATTTTCAAATAAAAAAATTAAACCTGACTTTGGGACATTAAGGACAATGCGATCAAAGTTTACATTTAAATAATGGAAGAGATGATGTTGTTATGATGAATAAACATAAAACTTATGATAATAAATGTTATTTTATTATTTTTACATAAATTTCTTATTTTCTTTGCCAAAGGAATTATAAGTCCTAAAATTTTAAGATACTTTGTCATTATTTCAATAAATACTTACGTTTTTATTTACACATCCTGTACATATCTTTGTTTTTTTGCAGAGTTTACACACCTCGAAAAGAGACTTTATACACTTTTCTAATTAAATTAATAAAACCAAAATTTTAAAAACTAATGTATCAAAAAACAGTGGTACAAATTTGTGTTTTGGACTTAACACATTGGCTTCTGAGCGGCTCATATAGTCTTGAATTCATAAAGTAGCTTATCAGAAAGGATGTTTAGAACTACTGCTCGACTCAGTGCCGTGGTAGTAAGAAAAAAATGTAAAAAAAATTGTAAAATTATGGAAGAGCATGAAAACCGGCCCAAAATTTAAAGTTGTTTTCTTATATAATCGAAACGATGCTAAATTGTCCTTGTATTTTCTCAGGGATTGCGACGATCCTCTATCTGAATTCGTTAAGTGCATCTAGCTAAGTTTGTTGTTGTAGTTAAGTGAAATGAAAAAATTGTTCTGAACAACAGTAACTTCTGTATGCCTGGTACTTAAATTCTTATATTAGATGTTTTGTTAATATTTTTTAGCATGAAATAAACCTGTAATCTGATGTGAAATAAATTTACTTTTTGGTAATGTGCTGCGCTTTTTTTTTTTTTTTTTTTTTTGCCATTCTGAAATGTTTTTTTTTTTTAATAATTTTTAAAAAAATTTATGATTTATTAAATAAAGTGCATGGTGAATGAAATACTAACAACAAGGAGTAAATAAATAATTTTTGGAAATTGTGGCATGTTTGCTTATATATTTTTCAATGAAGATGTGAAAGAGCCAGTCGCATTAGCTAAAAAAATCGGTCTTTCTCGTGAATTTGGTTGGGTCAAATTTTATATAATAATATAAATTTTAAACTTAGAAAATTATTAAATATTATATATGTTATCTGAATAGGAAAAGGAAGACCATCTACTTCCTAATTTAACTTATGATCGTATAATCGATGACTATGTAGAAATATTTAAAAGAAAGTTGAATCGTAAGAGCTCTTAATGCTGAAAAGTTGATACTGACTGTAAAATATAATGCTACACTATTGAAAACAAAGAATTTAATTTTTTTCATTGTAATTTCAGAAATACTTAGAAAGAATACGTGTTTGAACTTGGCAGTCACAACAGAATTATTTAGAAGTGATATGGAAAAGGAATGCATTAACATGTTATAAACATGTTATCACACGAATATTGATAACATGACCAAATTACACCAAATTTAACATTCCGCGGGCGTAAGAATACATTATCTAATTCCACCAATCAGCTTTTTTAAGTTTGGTGGTATCACCTAAACAAACCTATCACAGTTCAGCAGTAGTGTAAAGTTCTAGCAAAGGACTTGGGGTACATTTGGCTCAAAGTCATTTCTAATTCTCTCTCACACACACAGACTGTAGTCTTAAATTTTATTCTTGTCTTGAACGGACTTATATTTGTCCAGAACTACAGAAATGAAACGAATGTCTAGTTCCATGATTGTGTCAAGTAAAAGAGTGTTTTTTAATTATGATAGCAAAGAAGATTCATCTTTCTCTGACGATGCTGTTCCTCTACATCATTTCCATTTGGGTCAAGACATCTATGCTGCAGTGACGTACTTTGCTAATGTGGTACAAATTCATTTGCGTCAGTATAGAAGAGATGAGAATAATCGCCTTTTTCCAACTAAAAGAGGCATCTGTATGTCACCTGTGCTCTGGCAAGCACTTGCCAAACGCATCGAGCAAATCAATGTACCCTCTTCTCCTGAACAGACTCTCATTGTGAAAGACGCGTTGGTGATTTCTGCTGTTCTCAACCAAAACGTTCCGCATATTACATGCCAGCGTTATTTTTACCAAAAGGACTATTCTAAGAAGTTTATCCCAGAGACTTGTGTTCTGGACGAAAGTAACTGGCATGAATTAGTACGAATCCATAAGAAAATCACAGAAAGTGCCATGTCGATTGTATTTGATTGTATGTTTCGAAATGTGTTGTTGAACGAAGCTTCGAAAATTGCACCGAGTGCAGTGGTGAATACAGACTTTTCAGAAGTTGAATCGGTGTTAATAACTTCATTGATTGAACTTTTGTGTGACTATCTGGGAAATTCTATCGTCGATGTGTTCGAATGTTACGGATGTGTCCAGGACTATGCTAATCAACTTGGACATGATTGCATTACAATGAATTATGAGAGTCGTTTACAGAGGTATGGTGAACTTGCTCTTTTTTCATTGAACTTCGAACAATTGGCTGCAGATTTTTTACAGAAAAATGCTCAATTGTCAAATTATGTAAACAAATCTTTCTTAGAAAAACTAAATATGTCTGTTATGATTAAAAAAGCAAAGCAAATGTATATTGCTTCTGATCAAAGTCTTTAAATAAATATGCTTGTTTTACTTAATATTTGTGTATGTTTTATTATTCAACGTTACATCTAATTTATATGCAGTATAACTTAGAGTTTTAATATAATATTTCAAAATTTGTCTCTTTAAAAACATCAGTAAATCACATTAATTCTTTTTCATTAAAAAAAAAAAGTAGCATTTTTAATAATAGAAAATAAAATTTTAAAATAACTTTTTTTTTTATGATTAAGTATAACTTTTCCAATGTTGGAAAATAAAATATTAAACAATTTTAATGATAGAAAAATAACTTTTTCCCCTTAAAGTTAGAAAAAAATGTTTAAAACATAACTTTTAAAATAAAATGTTAAATAGTTTTAATTTAAGAAAAATAAATTTTTAAAAACAGAATATTTTTTCTTAATGTTAGAAAAATAAATTTTCAAAAATAGAATATTTTTTTCTTAATGTTAGAAAAAAAAATTGTATAACTTTTAAAATAAAATATTAAATAATTTTTATGATAGAAAATAAATTTTTAAGAAACAAAAAATTATTTTAATGTTAGAAAATAAAATTTTTAAAACATAATATTTTTTTCTTAATTATGGAAAAAAAATTAAGTATAACTTTTTTTAAAATTTTGATTTTAAAAAATAAAATATGTATTAAACTCAACAGTTTTAATACTATAATGTAAGAAATTAAAATTAACGTCCTTTTTTTTATAGTTAAATAAACTTTTTATATAACAATATTTATAATATTATAGAAAATTTTAAACATAACATGTTTCATGTTAGAAAAATAAAAATATATTAAATATAAGTTTTTAAAAAAAAACGATAAATATGAAAAAAGTTTTCAAAAATATATTTCCAACAAATTCAAGAACAAATTATATTTACTTAACAACTTAAAAGAAAACCCATCTATAATTTTATAGCCATACAATAGTGTACTTCGAATAGAGCAGAAACCATTTTTACCTACAAGCCGAAAGTGCATTACTTACTAGTTTGATAGTACTGTTAGAGATTTTTTATTTTAAGAATATTTTAATTTTATCAAAAGAGATCGTAGAAATATGAATTGTTGTCTTTTAAAAATTATGTGTTTTGGTTAAATAACGATTTTTCTCTAATAAAATCGTAATAAATAAATGTTACAAAAAATGTAATTAGTATTATTCAACGAAAATTAATCATCATATTTTGTTACACATAGTTAAAATATTACATTGTAAGTTATTTATTTGAATTCTAATGTATACTTCAAAATTTTCTGCTTGCATATATAATAGTATTAAATGCATAAGAATAGAAATCGGATGTTTTCTGCCCTATTAATATCATTCTTTTTATGAATACTGAACAGCATTCCTAGAAAACAAATCAAAGTTCCTCACGTGTTCTCATATCTCCTTCAACGTTTACCCATAATTAAGAAATTTTAACTCAATATGTCTTCAGAATCCAAAGATAAGATAGCATGTGTCGTCATGATAGTAAGTTACAATTCAACATTTCTCACATTACTAAATTATTCATTGAATAAAACTAAATATAATTAAGTAAATGAATAAAAATAATAATAGCAAAAAAAGTATCTATATAAAATCTATGTAATATATCTAAACTGCAAAATATAAAGAAAATGTAATATAAAGTGCAACAAAAAAAAAATCTTATAGAAAAATAGTATAATTATTACAGTGTTTTTAATAATGTTCAGGTAAAGTTAGCACCAACTTTCGAAAGTTTTGAGTTAAAGGCAGTTTCAAAAATAATCATTCTGTTACCATACATTTTACGCAAAAAAAAAAAAAAAAAGCTAATAATATATTATCATTGTTCAAAGTTAGAATCAATTTTTCTATATATCACTAAAAATATAGATGCAAATGTTAGCAAAAATGTTGAGTATAAGCTTGTTAATTTCAAAGAATGTAGTCAAATTCAATGAATAACAATATGACTTAAAATTATTTTCCTATTCATGCAAAATTTGCTTAGAAACTCTAAATAGATATTCAAAATCATCAATATTATAAGTAATTTTTCTATAAACTAATTGTTTATAAATGCAATTATTCTATATTTTAAGATGATCTAAATTAAACAAAAACAAACTAATTTACTCAGAATATATTAATTCAATTAATGCATTTAATTAAACTAAGTAATATCCGATCCCGCTACTTTACGTATAAGAAAAAGAACCCAGTATTAAATTTTTGTTTCAATTTATTCAGATTGTATTTACTATATTTATTTTAAGTTGTGCAAAAACTTTTAATTTATCTTGAATATAAACAAAACTCGCTCGTTCATATGTAGATAACATTCCAGTAAGATTACAATACGTCGGGCCAGACTTAAGAATTCTCTGTACAAATATGTATTGTACAAAGCGATAACTTGAATAAGCAGGGATTTCATAGGGTTTCTTCGTTCAGGGTTCACAGAAAAATTATTGCTAGAAAAAAAAATCTAACTTGATGGTTAGCTGTATTAACATTATAAGAAAAAATATTTATTATTTGACAAAAATAGTAGAGTTTGATGTTTTCATATTAAATCCATTTTTTTTGGATAGTTAGTTCAAGAGCCAAGAAAAATTGCAAAAAGAAAGAATTCACATCGTCATATACGTAATAGACAGCATGAACTAGTAATTTTCGTATAAATTTTTCAGAAGGATGTTAAAATTTTTAATAAGTGCAAAAAAAAAAAAAAAAAAAAAAAAAAGTAAAACCTTAAATTATACAGTCTGACCTCGATTATTAAATTTATTTTCGATTCAGAAAATGTATTAACTTGCTCATCATTAACACTCATTTTAATTCTTATAGAATGAATAATACAAGTGTGGAAACTTGTAAATGTTTTTTTCCCTAAAAAAAAATAAGAAGAATATAGTAAAAATAATATAATACATCTAAATAGCAAAATATTCAGATATTCAGAAATTGTATGGCAAAGTTTTAAAAAAAAACATCTCGGGTAGAATAGTGCATTCCTTACAAAGTTTTCTAAAATGACAAAATATAAAGTAATAATGCTTACATAAGAAGGTAAAAGTTCACAGTGAATTCCAATATAGTTGTGTTAAAAGCAGTTTCTTTTCAGTTGTAATAATAATAATAATTTCGGTACCATACATTTTGTGTGAAAAATAGCTAATATTTATCGTTATTTTTCAAAGCTTAAATCAATTTTTTGTTCATCAGAAAATTTATAAAGTAATGTTTCGAATAAGATTAGTACAACATATTTATTGTTAGTTTCATATAATATAATCAAAACTCATTGGTTACAAAAAGAAAAAGTCTTATATTTATTTTACCTATCCATGCAAAATTCGTTTAGAAAAGAATTGTTTGTAAAAATTCTAACTTAACGTTTTTTCAAATATTAACAGTATATTTTCAATAACCTTACTGTAGCTCAATGTAATTATTTCCTAATTTAGGGTTTTTACACTAAATAAATCAATCTAAATTTAGTAGGAATTTATTAATTCATTCAACTAAACGTTGTTAGAAAAAGAATGCATACATGAAAAAAAAAATAACTTGAGCTGTTACAATAAAAAAAAAAAATATTATTGTTGAATATTAAACAAGATTGTTAGACTTTAAAGAAGTGAGTTTTCGAAAAAGCTAAATATATATGTGTGTGTGTCACAGAAAAATACTTCAAGAAGTAATCATTAAATAATTATTACAGTAAAACATTCTCACAGTTAAACCCTTGGAAATCCCGATTCCATAAATCAGTAAACTTTCGTTGTATACAGTGATAAGATATTTCACCCCAGTAAATCCCCCATTAAAAAAATCAACATAACCCTCAGAAATGAAATCCTTCTTTGACAATATACACTAGATAAGGGGGCACAGGCTATCGGCACCGCATTTATCGGTACGCAGATGTTTCCTAGAATTTCGAAGCAAGTACAATCAAGAAAATGAGATAAGAAACGTAGAAACTCTAAATTAAAATGTTTTCAAATATCAACAGTATATTTTCGTTAAACTTACTGGTAATTATTTCATAATTTATGGTTGTTTTGTTTAATACTGAACAATTCGATCTAAATTTATTCAGTTAATTCATTTAGCTAAAACGAAATATTAAAAAAAGAATGCATATAAAAATTAACTTGTTGAATACTAAACAAGTTTGTTAGAAGTGAGTTTTAGAAAAAGCTAAATATGTGTGTGTTTGTGTGTGTGTCACAGAAACATAATTCAAGAAGTAATCATTAAATAATTATTACAGTAAAAATTGTAGTAAAATCATTTAAACATTGAATATCTTACATTAAATAAGATTGTGTTAGTATTCAAAGAATTCTATTCATTGGATTTAAAAAAAAAATTCATTTCCTATTCATATAAAAGTTTGTTTCTTATAGTATATCCGTTAGAATTTTCGTAGAATGTTTATTAATAATGTTTGAGCAAGAAGGTAAAATTCAAAAACGGTGTTTTTAAAAAGCGTTTTCTTTTCAGTTGTAAAAATAATAATCATTTCGTTACGATACAATGTACGCATATACGAAAGTTTTAAATTTCAACTAAATAATACTTAATCAAGTATAAATAATTTTACATTCAAGTTCTTATATACATGCAAAATAAATATGATTGTAAAACAGAAGAAAAAAAATATATTCGTTCAATTCATTCAAACGAAAAAAAAAGGGGTAATATAATAATATCCAGTTCCTGAACCTTATGCGAAGAAATCAAAAAAAATATCTTCCAACTAATTCAGATTAAAATATATTCATTCAAACGAAAAAAAAATGTACTAAGCAAATATCCAATCCAACTTCTCGCAGGAAAGAATCATTTATTTAAAATACATTCCTTCTAACTCATGTGACAATTTTTTTAATTTATCTTCAATAAAAATACTTTTAATTTATCTTCAGTAAAAATACTTTTAATTTATTTATTAAATTATGTTCATTTATCTAGAATAGCACTTGTCTACCAACACAACGAGCTTATCGCTTCGGAAATAACAATCCCAAAGATAACGGCGGTGGGGTCCCTTGTCAATACAGTAGGTACACATGATAACCTTATCAGTATATTCAGCCCAACGCATAAAAGGGGGGGAGTATGACGTCACTTCCGTCCCGCGGTTTACGCCGCTTACTACTCATGACTTATCTAATTAGCCTACATATTTAAATCCGATTCAAATGAGTAATAGTAGAACTGAAACAGAATAGTTAAGTGTGGGAACAGCTCTATGTCTTCGAGCATTCGATATAAACAAGCATGGCAGCGGGGGTTTGATGGTTTGGGCAGATATCATGTTGAACGGGCGCACAGAATTCCTTACCATAGTCAGAGATTCTGTGACTGCTATGAAGTACAGGACCTTTTCAGGATTTCAGTTGACCCTGATTTCGTTTTTATAGATGACGATGCTCGTTCACCTAAGCCTCAATTGTCCGACGAAATTCTGGAAAGCGAGAATATTCACAGGATAGATTGACACGTCAGAACTCCACACCTTAATCTTATGGAACATATTGCGACTAAAATTCTAGTGGCCGTGGCAGCCTAGCAGTCATGGTCGCGGACTCGCTCCCGGCAGTTTTTATCGAGTCGTGGGTTGGACCCTTGATGCCACCCGAAAAAAAAAAAGACCCGAAGTATAGCAGAAACTGATGCATGTTGAAGCTGTCGAGACAAAAATGTCCATCCGCTGGCGTGGTGGGGAAGCTAGGAGAGTGGGATATCAGCTGAGGTGTCGTCCTCGTCATTTGGCCGAAATTCAAAATTATGAGGTCCGTCACCAAAAATCCCCGTGTTGCTTCTAATGCGATGTTAATAATGCCTACCGTCCAAACAAGCAAATAAAATTCTGGGTATTTGTGAGGGTAAATCATTCCAACTATGAGGATAACGGCAAATGACACTTTACTCGCAAATCTTCAGGACAACACACTGGTAACATAGCTTAGAAGATAACAGCTCAAACAGAATTCACAGCACTGGTACAGATTAGTGACACAGATAGAACAAAAATAACACTTTTAATGGCAGTAACAATTGTTTCAGCAACGTTCAACTCACCAGCTTACGAGTTCATACTACGGACAAACATCCGCAGTAATACTCTGCTCTTGCAACGCTGGCTCCGACAGCTCCCTGTAGATATACACTGCTTCTCCGCAAATTCACCCGACACGCTACTGGCAGTCTCTCGGCAGATCCACTTTTAAGTGACAATGCATCCAGTCAAATTCCTGATCAATCTCCAAAACATATTCCAAAGACAGACAGAATGACTCGTTGGGTCTCCAGCTCTCGATGCATTTTTTCATATTCTGTCCAGGTGGGAAGTGACAGGGAAAATCCAGAAAACAACGTAAATTTCTTCCGGATCGATTTTCGCCTTAGTTTCAGCACTTTCAGAAACTTTCGATTTGTCGCTGAAGTCACCATGTTTCTCGTCAAGTCATCAAAATGGTTGCCAAGATAAAGATGATATTGCTTAAACCTTTCTTGGCTGACTGATGAAGTCTCTGTAAAGGCTTTTTTCTTCATAAGGAGCCGTCGAAGCAGAGTGTTATTTCGTGTTCGAAAGAGTATTTAGGATGTTCTTGGGAAGGAAATCGCAACTCTCCATCCCCTTTAAAACCATCCAGTACCAGGAAACAGAAAAGTTTGATTCACTTTCGCAGATGATAATAAATTGTCTTATTTTAAGCACGAATTTATGTAATGGAAGCTGTATAAATATAACAGAAGACCGTTGAACCATCTGGTAAATTTTTTAGGATTTTGTGATGTGATGAGACATGCACACAGTAATACATTTGTATCATAATTATTGTATGGTATTTTTTCTAAATATATCAACCTCTCTCTCTCTCTCTCTGTATATATATATATATGCATACATAAGCAGCAGATACATCTGGGATTGCGGCGAACGCGCACGACCATCCCTTCTGATAATTAAGAACGTAGTGGCAGAGTTTTTCCCCCCAGAGAAAAATTAAAGATTATATAGATCACATATGGTAATAGATAAAGGGAACTTTACGTACATTACATGGAATCTAAGGGTCTGGTAAGGAATATCCCTATCAGTTCAAAGAGTGGAAAATGCTGATTTATGCACTTTTTGGAACTCCAGTGATAACATAAATTATCATTGATTTGATTGATGATAATTTATGATTCCTGGCTTCATATCTACTCTGATGATTCAGCTGAAAGGGCTATTAAAATTTCTGGGGCTGGGTCTTGCTTTGAGGAATTTTATTGCCTTCTGCAGTTGGAAAATACGTTGACAACTTCGATGGTGAAATAGCCACCATCACTTTAGCCTTGGACAAAATAGAGCAGAGTAAAAAGAAAAATATTGTCTTTTTCGTTGATTTCAGGGTGGCAATTACTCTCTTAACATCTTCCTATATTTCTAATAGTGAGATCTCTGTGAAATGTATGGAAACAAATAAACTAACTATTAAATATTAAGAACCACATTGTCCTGCAATGGATTCCAAGCCATACACACACAAAGATGAGTAAAAAGAATTAAAAACATTGAGGACGGCAGGACATAAGCTGAGGTGTTCTCCAGTCATGATCATGCCATGATCGCAAAGAGGTCAAATTTCTGTGCTCGTGAATCCAATTCTATACATGTGGCTCTGTAGACAGTCATGGCCCGTAACAAGTCTAAAGCAGGCCATTCCAACTGCTCTAGGTAAGAAATAGGAAACTCTTGATGATTTATTCAATATGGATTTCCACTCTTTCCCAGAGGCCTTTTCGCTGAATATACTAAGATAGTTAGATTTGAGAGTAGAGGATATATTTCTTTTTATATGTCGCTGAGGCAGAGGTGGATTTGGTTGTATCTTTTGAGATCCATCTCTGGCCAACATATCTGCCTGCTCATTTACAGCTGACTGCTTGTATCGTTTTTCACTGTATTGGGCTGCTCGTCGACTCTTGACTGAAAGGTCGGAGGCGGGCATAGGATGAAAGAAACCCATAAATTAAAGGCATGGGAACACAAAATAACGATGAACGTTTTTCTTTGATAGTTAAAATATAGGATAAATCTGAAAATTAATTAGATTCAAGGGAAATCATTGTATATTTGTGTGTGTGAAAGAGAGAGAGACGCTGTCCCGCTGTGCTACGGCAGCATCACCAACAAGACAGATTAGCATGTAAGATCTCGAGATGTAAGCGCGCAAAAATGCGTGTCCGTCTTTTTTTCTTTTCTTTTCTTTTTTTTTTTTTTTTTTTTTTTTTTTCAAAATTTTTTTTCTTCATTTAATGAACTATTTTTGCTCCTAAAACGCTATTGGATTTTTGTAACACACCGATACAAACCTCCACATGAGGGGGCTCAACAAACGAACCAGCATTTAAAGATGAATGAAAATTTAAGAAGTAAACTGAAACTCACTATATACTCAAACAGGCTAACGGATTTGCTACCACCAACACAAAACATGGGCGCTCGTCTTCTTCACTAAATATAGACGGTACTTGTGATTGAGAACTTGTGAGTATTTTTAAGCGCAGGCAGTACTTATTTCAATGGCAAACTACGAAAATTGATATCTGATGTTATGCCGTTGTTCCGTTTGGATTGTTACAGTATTTGGGGAAAATCAATGCTAAAAGAGTAACAACAGACGATTATAACACACCTTTGTTTTGTTGTGACTGTTCAAGCATCTTTTGTTGTGACAGTATACATCTCTGCTAAACAGATGGGTATAACACATCGATCAATAACTCCCGAGTCTAACATTGAAAACAACATTTTTTTTGCAAAATTTTTTTTTATTCATCAACATAACACCTTTTGTTAATCACCTTTTAGGGTGATACAATCGTTCCAACGCTTTTCCAAATCTTTTTTTTTTTTTTTCCTGCAAGAAATCTTTTTTGTTGCGAGTAAATAGCGATAAACAGCTTTCTGAATCATCGACTCGTTGCTGTTTTTGTTCCATCGAAAGCAATCGCGGCACCCACTTGGAAAAAACCTTTTTCACTTCACTTCAAAAAACCTTTTTCAGTAAATACACTTCCATATGATATCTGTGTCATCTCAGCAATCTCACGGAGCTTCACTTTACGATCTTTCATTATAATTTTTGTCACTTCACTCACATTTTCCGGTGTAACGGCTTCCACAGGTCTACCCGAGCGTTCCGCGTCATTTGTGTCGGTACGACCACGTTTAAACTCGGCAAACCACCGACAAATCGTTGCTTTTGATGGACAAGAGTCCGGGTAACATTTTTCAATCCATTGTTTCGCTTGCACGGTGTTTTTACCCATTAAAAAACAATGTTTTATCAGAACACGAAACTCGGTTTTTTCCATTTTTTAAACAAACTATAAAACGACTTTACTCCAACCTCGATAACTCAGCTGTTTCTGGTCCGATCGACTTAAAATTTTGACACGTTTCAAGCAAAGGTTAGTACTCTAGAAAGACCTGGTTACTGGTTTACTACGAGCGCCATCTCTGGGTTAGTCTCGGGAGTTATTGATTGATGTGTTACGTACCCTCCCCTATATACCTTACAATTAATTTGAATATATGTACCTTGAATATATATACCTCCTCTTATTAACTTGAAATTAAGTTTTATTCAGTGAATGTGCAACCCGAACTTTACAAAGATGGTCACCCTTAACGATATTCCTGTTGTGTCAAACTTTCTTAAAAGAGAAAATATTAAAACAATTAAGTTGTTAAACATAATATTATTTAACGATGCATTTTACAGTATTACAAAAAAGAAAAATGAGAAGTTTTTCCTCGTTTCCCATTGATTTCTTTTTTAAAGATCGCAAGAAATTAATATCCGATTCTTTTTCTATAAATGATTTAGTTTGTGAGCTAAACGTGTTAGGTCTGGTTACTAATGGTTAAAAATAAGCACTTCTTAAGACTTTTTCAACCTTTAATGAATTTAAACGAATTGCAGGCTTTAATCTCAAAATTGTTAAACAGTGATTTTGAAATGTCTAATGACGAAAAAGAAAAAAAAATCCTATTACATCCCCCCTCAGTGATGTCCCCGGAATCAAAACATAACATGTGTGCTGATACTTTCAACCCTTAGCTCTATTTTGTTTTGAAAAATTTTCCAAAATTCTCATCGAAAGAGAGAAAGAGTTTACTGTCTCTGATACAGTAAAGTGTTGTACATAAGGTTGTGAAGAATCGTTTTTTCCCCCCATCGTTAAATGAACAGCAAAAAAATAATATTTTCCAAAATTTAATTGAAAGTTAGACAAAAAGAGACGTAACGTAACGTAATCTTATAACATGGCTTTCGATTAAGGTTGTTTCAAGCTAATGTCAAAGAATAGGGCCCAAAGTTCAAACACATTTTCAGGTAGAATAAATGCTTCAATATTAATATAAATTACTACGGATATAACACATATAATTATTTATTAAATAGCTTTCTTAGAATTTTGATTTTTTTTTAAAAAAAATAATGGCAATTTTTTGCCTTTATGTAAAATATTCAATTTTCAGTGTTAAAGTATAGGAGACGAAATGTTCGAAGTCATTTTCTACAAGAAAAAGTTTATTGATTCAAGCAGAATTGAATAAGTTAGAAGTATACACTTCTGTCTATTGAAGAGCATAACCAGAATATAGTTTTATGTCGTTATTAAAAAATTTCTTAAGGCTTCAACTTAACTACTTCGGACTATCTGCAACAGATGGCGCCAGAATATTTTTTTTCTGTAAAACCTTCCTATGGCAGGAATGGCGAGCGTACTCCTTCAGGGAATTATTTTTGGCGAACATTTAGTTATCTTCTGAAATGAAATTATAGCAACTTATAAATTGTGATAAATGGTTAATAATGGAGAAAGTTTTATGATTCACAGAAGCGTACACGAAGCTCATGAACTAACCACTAATAAACTCTCTGTTTTGGGAATATTTTGTGCATGTTCATAAAAATTTATTTGTGTGTAATGGTAAATTTGTGTTATTGAAAAGATGTTTAAAAAATAAGTTTTGATTCAATGAAGTGAAAGGAGAGAAGAGAGAATCTGAATTAAATAAATATTGAACTTCTCCGAAATCAATTAAAAGTTACTTAAATTTTCTTTAACCTTTAAAAAATAGAACAAAATGCAAATAACTATTTCGTGAATCATAAAATGTGAAATTTTTATTTAGTCACTATGATGAACTAAATTAATTTGTTTATTCCAACAAAAGTTATTTTTAAAATTGAACTTAATTTTTTTTTATTTATTATTAGTATAAATAAAATAAATTAAGTTAAATTTCAAATTGAATTACGCATCTCACAAAATTTAAGCATTAGAGACATTGGAAATATTATTGATAAAACATTGTTACTTAAGTTGAATTATAAATAATTTATTTTGTAAACAATACATTGTATTCATATTTCAATTTATATTGTAACGTGTTATAGAATCATAAGATAAAATTTCTAACTACTCAGTAATATTCATTACATTCGAATGAAAGAAACAAAACGCAAAAATATTGCTTCAATCAACTGTAATTTTTTCTTTGAGAATATTGGCATATAAAGAAGAATGATAAACAAATAAATAAATAATGGTAGCAAAAAAAACTGAAAATATAAATTTCAAGCTTTCGAGGTCACCATCATTTGAACTTTTAAATAAGAAATTATCGTAAATATACATTATATTTGTGATAAATGTTATTTCTATCATAAATGTATTAATAAGCATACATTATATTTTTAAATTCTTAGTAAATATAAATATGTATTATCAAAAGATTATATATTTCAGTTAATATTTTTGCATTTCAAAATCATCTTCTCACAATTTCTTCAAAAATTATTACATATTTTCCATAAAGAAAACTGAACTGAATCCCGTGGAAATACTTTATACATTCGTTAAAAAGATAACCATTTCGAAGCCCAATCATTGATGTTATAAGCTGATAATTACAGAAAAATAAAAAATAACTATATGATTCCTGCGTATGTTTTTTTTTTTTTTTTTTTTTTGTCTACTGCAACACTTGTTATATTTTGCTTTTCTTTATCGCCTCAGAAACTTGTCTTCTTTGGCAAATACAAGACCCCAAGACATTCATATGATCTTTTTATTTCCCTTGAATTTTACTGTCTTTGATAAACGTGGGTTACGCACCCCCAGGATACTTCAGCGATCCTTCTATATTTTAACCCTCCTTCCTGTCAATCAATTTTTACATACTTTTCATTTTTCAAATGTTTGGACCACAAATACATCTTGTTTGGCCCAGCATAGCCACATCTGGCTCTTGCTCCAATAAATACTACCATCATATCACATTGCATTGTCTTTGTTTATACATTGCATCATAGTGTCTTAAATTTATAATTTCAGAACCAAAGTTGCACAATTGTAGATTTATTGCAAATGATTACTGCAACAAATCTATATATATATAAGCGAAATACCACTGACTGACTCATCACGATATCTCTAAAACTATACAGCCGATTGACTTGAAATTTAATATAGTTACTCATTTTGCGATGTAGACGCTCACTAAGAAAGGATTTTACGGAATTCTTATCCAAAATGTGATTTTCATCCGTTAATCTTTTCTTATCCATCAATTATGTCATTTTTGGCGACTTTATCGCCAAAAATGACATGACCGACGCCAAATGGAATATATATTTTTTTATATGTATTCATTGCTACCAATTAAGTTTACTTAGCGGGATTTGCGCGTGCGAAATGGAAATAATTTAATGTTGAGGCGCTGATGGTGGATTGGTAAGAGCGGGGTTTTGAAAAATACTAAAATGGCGACTTCTTACGGAATAGCGCACACCCAAGACAATCCGCTAAGTAGGATGTATTATAGGTTTATCATATATAATGTAAATGTTGAGCTCCGAAATTCCTACATTTAGAGATTTATCACCAAATATCTTCCACCGCCAAGTCGAAGCATTTCAATGACCTTGCATTGTGAATTTTAAAAAGCTATACTATTGTAACCCCAGCTGATTTCGATCGCTTTGCTGAGCAAAGGATAATTTTTTATTGTTGTGGAACCTAAGCGTAAGTTTTAAATTTATGAGAAAGTATTTTATTATTAATAATGATTGATAAATTACATTTGTAAATCTAAACGCAATCTTGCGAAGATGTTGAAGTTGGCTTTTAACAAATAAATAATAACGGTATGTTATTCATGTCATTGATAAAAAAAATAAGTAGCTATCAAAATATTTATTTTGATGTACGCATTAATTGTAACCTAATGTTTATGCAAAAGGTTTTTTTTCTGTATTTTGACTATTTTTAGTTTTTGGTTTCTAGAAAATAAATGTTTTTGATTTTTTAAAATGGCTGGATATCTTATCGTTTTCATAATACAGAATTATTTTTAATGCTATGATTTTTAAGAGCTATTTTGTCTTATTCAATTGCAGTTCCAGATATGCTGCAAGCGTAATTGAGCTATCCCTTCGCAAAAAGGATAACGTAATACGGGTGACTTTTTGCTAAAAAATTTTATTATACTTCATTTTTTTTGTTAGTATTTTTTGTTGAATTTTTAAATAATTTGATTTTAAAAAATTAATTTCGGTTATATTTTTTAACTTGAAAAGTATTTCATTGTTGGTTAATACAAATTGATTTTTCATATTTACTTTTCAGTTATAGTTTTAATAATGGATGTTGAATATATTTGGATAGATGGAATACCTGCTCCTTTCAAAGTTTTTAAAATTCTTGGCGACGGAGCATGTTTATTTTCGTCTCTGTCTTTGCTGGTGTTCGGTTACATATCGATGGCATATAAAATGAGAAATATTATTGTTTCTCACGTGTTTAACAACCGGGATCGGTTTAAATGCTACACTCAAATGCTATCTGGCGCTCCTTATAATACTAACGATTTATATTTTACCGAAATGTGTAAACCAAAGACGTATGGATCTATTTGCGAAATTATGGCGGCGGGAATCCGAAACCTTGACCACTAGGCTACCTAAAGATTGGAACACCAATAATGTTGTTGCTTAATTTAAATCCTCCTAAATTATGTAACGGCATCAGACTCAAAGTGAAAACTCAAAGAAAAAACATTATAGAAGCGACTATTTTTACAGGAAAGTATGAGGGTGAAAATATATTCATTCCAAGAATACCATTAATTCCATCAGATTATCATTTTGAATTTAAGCGTTTGCAGTTTCCAGTTAGAGTTTGCTTTGCGATGATTATCAATAAAGCACAAGGGCAGAGTTTAAAATTAGCCGGTGTAGATTTACAAAGTGACTGTTTTTCACATGGTCAATTTTAAGTGGCATATTCAAGAGTTAATTCACCTGAAAATCTAATCATCCTTCAACCAGAAAAACGTTGAATGTTGTCTACAGAGAAGTTTTGTAAATGTAGGCATATTATTTCATATTTTTCTTATATTTAACTATTTCTAAAATTAGAAAAAGATAAAATAATAATGAATGTAATAATTAAGATAAATAAATTGATATCATAAAAAATAAAAATTTAGTTGTCACTCTCACAAATTTCCATGCATTCAAAATAAAGACAATAAAAATGTAATACACAAAAAAAATTGATTCAACAGGTTTAAAAAATAAATATATATATATATAAATGTATTTTTATTTTTATGTTGGCAATTTTTACATGGTTTTGGCCTACTGGGGACCCGCCATGTAGAATAATGGGAACGCATCGGACTACACAGTACCGCATCGGTGATGCGGAATTCTGTTCAACGACAGATTTACTGACTAAATTACATTTTCATTGATAAACTATTAACAATTGAATACTTTTCTCATATCTTTGAAAGTCGTGGATAACCATTATTACAGACAATCAATTTCTAAAAATTTTAAATTCAGATTATAATTATCATTTAAAAATTGAAAATTTTCTTGATATTTTACGTATAGGCTCCAAAATATAATATTATCGTCTGCCCAGCGAAGCGGGCGGGTATCAGCTAGTACTGTATATGACCATAAATGATTCATTCAATAACAGGAAGAAAAAAAAACTTCTTATAATTTATTTTTATGTAACTGGTGTACGAAAACAAATACAGTAAAATTTTAATTAAATTAATCGACAATTAATCTATGTAATGTATTAATCAGAGTAGAACTTCACACTTTATGTTCAGTTTCATTCGCTTTTTTTATTGTGTTGACAATTAAAATCGAATATTTTCAATTTTCTGACCAAGTCTTTGAATAACCTTTTAACATAACAAGCGCAAAAGCTTGAGGGCAATACATTTTTCACATATTAGCTCAGAATTATAATTAATTCAAAGAATATCTATTACAGTTGTACTTAACAGAATACCAATCTGACATAAAACAGTATTACCATAACAACATTGAACTTTTTTTTGTTCTGTTTATTGGAGGGTTTCCCCCCCCCCCCTCCATATTATAACTAAACATAAGTATTTTTCATTTACATTAGAAAACAAAATTAACGAAAAGATTCTGATTCCTTTGGAGCAGTTGAAAGATTGAAAATTAGTTTTCTAAAAATGCAAATGATGTCTTCAATTCGAAAAAGCAAAGATATTTAATTTTCAATTACAGAAACCTTTCAAATATCCTGATTTATCTGAAAAGAGTAGAGAAAATAAAACTGTTTTTATTCTCGCGCTTTTTTTTCTTTCCAGCTAACTTTTTGGGTTACATTATGACGTTATTTGATTTAAGAACCTCACCTTGTGTATAAATTATGTCTTATATAAACTAACATATATATTGCAGGAGATCGAAGGTTAGTAATATAAGAGAGTGCATGCTATGGTTGTCGGAAAATTACGTGATCATCGGAAAGATGATATTTTTCACAGACTCTGTTTATAAGTATTAATCTCGACTCAGATTCAATTTTGTTGTTATTGAGATAAGTTGAGATTTCAGTTATAATCTTGGGTTCCGATCAAGAGTTAATAATCTATCGACATTCATAGTAATTGTTGTCATTCTATAATACGAAAGAAACTATTTTGATTCTTCTTAACTAACTCTTTCTTTGTTGAATATTCATTGAGTTCCAATGACTCAGACCCCATGTAATAATGCAGAAGATGTCACAAAGGCGGCCACCATTACCCACCCTGAATTCGGATCCGGAGTTGGAATGACAATTCTACTGATTCAATTTTTCCGACACTCTTGGCAAAAGTAAGTAACATGAGTGAAGACTTATGTAATTACAAAAAAGTAAGTCTATTGGATGTAAATTTTAGAGAAACGAAATATATGTATTTTGTTGAAAATATTTCTCCCTTATTCATTATATTCTCACATAACTACTGGTCGTTGTAACCGAAAGATCGTGGCGTTTTTTTCATTGAGGCATGGGTTCGAGTCCTGATTCCATTAAAAACCGCCATTTAAGGGAATTGATGTACATTACATTTGTAGAGATTCTAAGTCATCACGTTGGCGTGATATGGAAGTATGGAGAGTAAAATTTCAGATCACAAGTGTCCTCACAGGTCCACAGAAACACAGGTTCAAAATTATGAGGTCTGTCACCAATATTCATCGTGTTGCATTTCAGTGTGAAATTAATAACACAAACAATCTTTTATAACAGGGGTGCCAGTTGCACGATCTTAGGAGAGACATTTTTTAAAAAAAATATTAGAAAGAGCCGTTTATTCAATGTTGCCATATTAATATTGTATAATGTCCCTACATTACGCTTCATTTTCCTCCCAAATGACATTTTTTTTTTTTTGTGAATTTTTCCTTCAAGACAAGTGAATGAGGGGAAAAGGGACGAAAATGTAACTGAAAAAAAATCTTGAAGCCTGCCCATGGTTTCTTTACTCGTACGATATTTTTTTAAAAAATCAGTCAAAAAAGAACTTGGACAGGTGGCGATATTGTCGTTTTATCGGCATTTTAAAATGAGATTTCTCACCTTCGCATTATTTGCTGATTTAAAATTTTGAATTTCGCATTTCAAGCTAGATTTTTTTTTCATTGTTGTGAGTTTAGTAAAATTAAAAGTTTCAAATGGGAATGCAAAGAAGACAAACGTCAATAAAGGTAAGAAAACTCGTTTTAAAGTATTATAAAGAAGGAAAATCGATTCCAAAAATCATTTAAGTTGTAAATAATTCCTATTCTACGGTTTTTGATATAATTAAACATTTCAAAATTTCTAAATCAATTGAAAATAAGCACAAATCTGGAAGACCAAAAGCATTTTCGAACAAAGTGGAATGATGGATTGTAAAACAATGAGTTTTAGACCCTAAACTTAGTGTTCCTAAGCTAACTAATGAATTGTCACAATATCTTCATAAAACTGTTAATCCAGAAACAATAAGACATACAATTGCAACAATTTACATAAAAATATAAAAAGGCATTTGTAAATAAACGCAACAGATTGAAAAAGATGAAGTTCGCAAAAACGTATAAATATAAAGACTTTTCATTTTGGAAAATGTTTTTATTTACTGATTAAAGCAAATTTAATTTGTTTCACTTAGGTGGTCAATGTTATGTATGGCGAAAATCAAATCAAGAACTAGAAGAGAAAAATTTAAGAGCTACTGTAAAATCAATGTCTTAACATGGTGGCACCTCTATCATGATTTAGGGCTGCATGCCTGCTAGGGGTTCAGGAAAACTTCCCTTAATTGATGGCATAATGGACCACACAAAGTATTTATCCATTATGAAAGAATGTTCGCTACAAAGCGCCGAACAATTGGGATTGAGGAGGTTTTCGGCTATTATCCAGACAATGATCCAAAATATATAGCAAGTATTGAGCGCTTATGTGTTAGAAACACCTCCATACTCACCTGACCTAAATGTGATTGAAAATTTATGGGCATATTTGGAAAATAAATTTAAAAAAGACACCATAAAGACAAAGATGGACTTAAAAAATGCCCTCCATCTCGAGTGGTCTAAAATTGATCCAAATTTTTGTAAAAAAACTTGTTGACTCAATGCCTAAAAGATTGAGAGCTGTAATGAAACATAAAGGACTGCCTACTATATATATATAAATTTTATATATAAATGAAATATTATATATATATATATATATATATATATATATATATATATATATTTCATTTTGTTATACTATGTATTTTTACGCATCATAATACTGTCTGAACGATGAGAAAACCAGTGATCTGAGCCACTGTAATTCGAACAGTTTTTATGAAAATCGCTTCAAGAATATGTCAATTTTATTAGAATATAAGTCACTTTATGCTTTTTGATTCTAATTGCTTCTTCTACTTCAGATGGCTCTCTGAAGACATTTTTTGAAAAACAAGGGAAAGGATTATTGGCTGACAAGAAAAAGAGTCGAACATCTAGCTTAAAAAAATCTTAAAGCCAGCCCATGGTTTCATTATTCGTATGACATTGCATCTTTCTCATTTTATACTGATTTTTTTTTATTCTTTTATATGCATTTGGTAACAAAATAATTTCCTTTCATGCAGTTATCCATACAATATTAGTATAATGATACATAAGCAGCACGTACATTTCTTATGGAATCCTGTTCTAGAAGATGTAAACTTTATCAGAAAATGTCAGTCACTTTTTTTTTTATTTTTAATTGCTTCTTCTACTTCAGATGGCTTTCTCAAAGGCATCTTCTTAGGCGCTCTTCCATCAATAATTGCCGAGATATACATTTAAAATAAAAAATTTGTTGGTTTTGGAATTAGGGCTTTCCAAAATTCCTCGTTTCGTAGTATACGCAATGTTAAATGTCCTTTTTGCACAATATGTAAAGATTACACCCTTTATGCTGAGTAACGTATACAAGAAATAGATCTATTCAACATTCAAAAAAAAAAAAAAGACGAGCAATGTTCAAGTGATTTGGTCTCAATCACTATGGTTGCTATACACTACTCCATCGTAAAGTTATAAGTGAAAAAATCGTCAGGGGTGAGGAAAACCGTTCCTTTTTTTTATTGGTTTCATAGCTTGAAAGTATCCTCTTCCCACTTTTGAAAATTTTGTTAACTTATTTATTTAAAGCTTCCTTGCTCTCCCTCTCTTTCTCTCTCTCTCTCTCTCTGTGTGTGTGTGTGAGAGAGAGAGAGAGAGGTGAGTGAGTGCTCGCGTGCATAAACGACTTCCTCGCGACAAAGAAAAAGGAAATCATCATATTTGGCGAAAATTAAAAAAAAACGTAAAAAAAGAATAGAATAGAAAATTCGATCAAAGAGGTATATTCAGATAACGTGTAACATCCTATTACCTCGGATGTTATCTTGTGCCATCACTAATATCTAATATTAAACAATATGACACTAATAATTACAGAACCACCAAAACAACTTTCAACATTTATTAATATATAACCACTAAGACAACAATAATATAACTCTCCTGGTCAAGTTTATTAACACCTTAATTCAACCCACCAATAATAATCTAACAGCTTCTTACCAACTGCAAGTCTTAATCTGGAACAACTGCTGAAAACACTAGAACAATTCTCAATCCGAGTATTTTACACTCGGACCTCAACTCTAACCCTTAAGTCAGCTTTCCAACACTATAACCTTTAGATTCCACCTCCTCTCGTTGCAACGCCTCTCTGATCCTCCTTCTCCTCTCTTTCTCTACTCCTTCAGATGGAGTTTATATACTTCTTAATTTAACCGCTTCACTTCATTCCTAACTGCTTTGCATATTACATTCTTCATCACGTTTCATTTTTGGTTGGGCAAAGGTTGTTTAGCGAAAGCAATCAATCTCAATTGAAAGTCCCCAAGGTTAGTGAAGAGAAACCGCGAATAGCCCAATGTCACAAACGTAGATAAGTCACTTAACTTTTTAATTAAGACAAAAATGTGAACACATTCTTCGTCACGATACAGAGAAAAAAAAAACCTGAGAAACCTTTTAAAGGGGTACATATAGTACATGATTAATATTATAGAAGAGAATATGTGTTTATCGAAAAAAGTTTAGAAACCAATGCTGTAGAATTAAATCTACAACGCTAATGGATAAATGTTTAATTTAAAAAATGCGGTTATACAATAAAGACATGTTAGAAATCCTGTGATTATTTTCATAATTTTTTAAAATTTTAATAATTAATAATCGAAGCTGAATTATTGCGTCTCTTTTAAAAGTATTTATATAAATGCATAACTTTCAAACAAGTATAAAGTTTTAAATCTCTTCTCATATATTTCTTATTCCAGTGTTCTTTTTAAGCTTATCTTCTAATATGTTCAAATCGTCAATCACATGTTGTAAACGACATTTGAACAAGTGTTAGCCCCAAGAGGTTTCATTGAACTTTTTATCCATCTGGTGCACAGTTAATAAACAATGAAGGACGTCTCGAGAATTTGTGCGCTCATTTTTTTTTTTTTTTTCTTTCAATATATCTACAATATTACTTCGCGATCGATAGTTGAGATATGAAAAACCTTGAAAACTATGATTTTATCTTCGAAAAAGGGGGAGAGAAAGCATCAGAATTACAGAAAAAAAAATTTGTGAAAAATTTAAAGTTTACATTATGTTTAAAGTCATTTTAAGTATTTGGTTTGTTTTAAAAATAAATCTATTCACGACAGGGTATAGGAAAGTTATAATAATTGCATAGAAATAGCTACGGTATATGGATAAAATTTATTCTGCATTCTAATTGATTCTTATATACATAGAATTGTAAATTACATACATTAATGAAAAAGTCCTCAGTATAATAATTAAAACTTTACGATATATACTGTAAGATACTTCAATCTACGGGTTCATAAAACCAAACAAGTCAATATTAATAGCTAACACATCGATCAATAACTCCCGAGTCTAACATTGAAAACAACATTTTTTTTGCAAAATTTTTTTTTATTCATCAACATAACACCTTTTGTTAATCACCTTTTAGGGTGATACAATCGTTCCAACGCTTTTCCAAATCTTTTTTTTTTTCGCTCTTCCGATCTCCAAAATTTTTTTTTCCCTTTCTTTCTTTTTTTTCGCAAGAAATCTTTTTTGTTGCGAGTAAATAGCGATAAACAGCTTTCTGAATCATCGACTCGTTGCTGTTTTTGTTCCATCGAAAGCAATCGCGGCACCCACTTGGAAAAAACCTTTTTCCTGTTCCGATCGACTTAAAATTTTGACACGTTTCAATTAAAGGTTAGTACTCTAGAAAGACCTGGTTACTGGTTTACTACGAGCGCCATCTCTGGGTTAGTCTCGGGAGTTATTAATCGATGTGTTATAATATATAACCTTATGTACATAAGGGTTAATTAATCTTTAGAAGAAACTGTGTCCGAATATCGAGGTTATTTCTTTGTAATAAGTAAAATTTACGATACCCCTCGTTTGTAAACTGAATAAAAAATATCAAAATTTTGGAAATAATGTTGAACATTTAATTTTTTTCTTAACAATAGAGCTTTATTTCTTTGCACACACACAATTTTATATTACAAAAAATTCAATCTTAACTAGCCACTACAAGATCATACATTTTTAGGATAACAAATAGCAGAATGATCGGTTAAGCAGAATAGTGTAAAATACTCACAAATAGTTAATGATTCAGAATAAATTATTCTTTACTCTGCTACTCCTGAAACATTGACAGTGTTAACATAATCCGTTTGTTACTCAAAGGATCCATGTGAACGATTTGTGAAGTAAAAGTTTAAGAAAAAAACTATGTTTGAAAAAATTATTTACGAATATTTTCCATAGTTCAGCTCCTTTTACGCATTCTTGAATACATCTGTATGTGTCGAGAACTCATTTCATAATAGTGTTTATGCATTATAAAAAATAAAAATAACAATAAAAGTAGCTACCAGATTCGTTAACTAAATGAGATTATCGTACATTTTATCGACCTTATGACTCATTTTAATGAGAAAAAACATGACAAATAAGGCATTTCATGGGAAAACTTTTAAGACAGAAATATATCACGACAAGTACTAATGACAAAGTTTCACAGCTGGGTGGCTAATTGTGAAGAGTGGTTTGTTAACGATGCTTTTAATAAATCATTTTCTTAAAAAAATTATTTTAATGTCAGTTAAAACTTGAAACTAAATTTGTGAAATAAGGATCTAATTCCGGAATCAGTTTTACTGGGAACTGTTTCTTTAGTAAATTAATTGAAAATAGTTGTGATAAAATTCCAGAATAAGAATATTTATGCTACCTCAGTTTAATATTAAAAAAGAGAATACATAATTATTGAGCGTAGAAGTAATAATATGGAAGATAACTGTAATTCAAAGAGACGCTATCAAATTTTAACACCAAGTTCATGTAAAATAATTTCGAAAAAAAGCATAATAAGTATGTAAATATATATATATATATATATATATTATTTCTTTTATTATACACCTTTCTCAAAAAGAGCTGGACTTTTTCTTCTTCTCATGTTTATATTTCTTGTTCATCAAAAAGTTTCTTTTAAACTGATTCCTGAGGGGGGGAAATAGGAAAGTCTTTGCTGCCTTTGAAAATGGGCCTCTATGTCAGTGCTCGTTGACGAAGAGAAGAATAAAAACGCTTAAAAAGCTAGTTATCCCCATACATGATTTTCCCTCTTCTTCCCCTACTGTTTCTTGGGAAAGATTTGCAGAAAGTATTTTTTTCTTCCAGGCATTTATCTATGAGTGCATCAAACAGATCTTCGGACAATTAGATCCCTTTGCTGAGTTGAATCATCCACGAGCGGTAGTCACGACTTTTGTAAACGAACGATTGTCAAGAAATCCAACGATCCTTGTCAAATTGTTGCTAACAACCGTAGTTTACTTGAGTCTTCTTCAATTTTTAAACCTTTAACTCTAATTTTACATCTTAAAAAAAAGATTTACAAAACACAAAATAATTATGAGTTCATTAAATATTTTAATCATACGGGAGAATGACCTCATATCTGCAGATGAAAATGTATTAGAAATACTAAAAAAGTAGTCTTATTTTTGGTTTTGTCAGATTGTAGTATAAGTATTTTGACTGCAGAATAAATCACTGGAATAGCAAATTGTATCAATCTTCGAACAATTTTAAATAGGTAAAACACTATTGATATCGCGTATTCTTTAATTTAAACTGCTATATAATAATGCAATGAAGATATTTTCCCGAATACCTGTAAAATTTAAAAAATTTACTCATTTTACATGATACAAAATATACTGTTGGAAGATCGTTTTCAATTTTTATATGTGTATGTTGTGCGTGCGTGTGTTTGTGTGCGTAGTTCTGTGCGTTTGTGTATGTATGTATTTGTATATATAATTATAAACATATATCTACATGTATGGATATTAATATTATAATCATTAATGGATTCTGCTCGTTATACATACATAAAAATATGTCTGTAAATGAAGAAGTGAAATATATATAATTTAATATATAAAATAACTTAGATGCATAACTATGATATATTACTATATATATATAATTTATAAATATCTATAACTTCATGCTCCATAAAAAACAAAATATTTTTTGGAATTATATGTATAATATTTTACTTCTTTGAAACTGCATTTAAAAGTTCAGATTCTTAATACAAATGTTCGAGGACGCGGTAGCCTAGTAGTCATGGTCGCGTACTCGCTGCCGGCAGTTTTCGTCGAGTCGTGGGCTGAAGTCTTGATTCCATTTAAGACCCACCGTGTTGTCGGTGCTGATGTTCGTTAAATCTGTCGAGACTCTAAGTCCTCCCGTTGGCATGGTGTGGAAGTTAGGCGAGAGAGGTACCACTAAGGTGTTGTCCTTGTCACTTGACCGTGGTTCAAGATTATGAGGTCCTTTGACAATAACTCTCGTGTTGCTTCGAGTGCGACGATGATAAAACCAATCAATCATTATACAAAAGCTTATTTTTTCGGGTTTTTTTTTTTTTTTTCGGAGGGATATTTTTAGAATCAGAAAATTATTATTTATCATTTGATGTAAAAACTTTTGAAAAGTCTTAAATAGGAAATTTTTTATCATCAAATGTTTGAAATATTCATTTAAAGGGTATCCATATTTTTTAAAATCACAATAATTCAGAAACTTTTGATTATAATTTTATGAAATTTTAAATTTAGTTTTATTTTGTGGCGAGAGAGAGAGAGAGATGAACTATCACAAGAACATAGACTCGAACAATTTATTCTTAGAAACTGGTTAACAGTGCTAATTAAATTAGTTATTTAATTCATTATTAAAAAATAAATTCATAATGAGTAATTAAGGTTCATTTCTACCAGAATGTTAAATTATTAAATGTGATGTGAATCTACTCCCTCCCCCCTTCAGATCTGGATTATTATTTATTTGAAAGCAATAAATTTATCCTGAAGAACAAAGAGTAATTAAAGTTTTGGAATAATTTTACACCTTTCCTCCGATTTCTGAAAATATTTTTCTGTCTTTTTTCACTTTTTATAAATTTTATTAGTACATTACAATAATTTCAAATGTTTTCAGTTAAAAGAAGAAAATATCATTTCGCGGAAACTTTCATTATTTTTTATTCTTTCTGATGCATCTTTTTGAATTCCAAAAAGAAAGAAATTTCATAGAATTAAGATTACGTTTACGAATTTAAAATGGCTGATAAATAGGAACGCTTAAAAATTACATTAATTTTTTCCAATGAGAAATGCGAAAACTATTAAGGGTGCCTTTTTGGAAACTGTTTGTATAAAAAAAAAAAACTATTAGATTTTAACAGAAATGAAAAATTAGACTGTCTAAAAGCTCAAGCGCATACAATCAATTCTTCGACTACACTGCTCAATTGAGCAGTGAGGTTTCGCGATTTTATCTCTACTTCACTGTTTCGTGGTGAAAGGGGCGCATGTAATCGATAGTTGTAAATTTCAGTCTTCACACGTGCGAGTAGTGCCATACAACATAAAAATACTCTCTTATATTTTGCTTTATAAGTCGGCTAAAATTCAGAAAGGAGATGTTGAGTACATCTTTTAAACAGGGACAAATTAATATATGGAGGGAAGGGTTGACTCTTTTTATAACTATCAATAAAAGTTGTTAGTAATAACTCCCGCCATTTGAGAGATTTCCTCCGCGACCTTTCTCACCGAATATTAATTGATTGGATATTAACGGGGTACTTAGAAGCAGCATGAAAGCAATAGATCTCTTATTTTTGAACCGTGATCACATGACGAGGAAGATACATGAGCTGGGACCTCATCACGCTTCTGATAGGGCTTTGAGCTAGGCTTCACAGATTTAATGTGCATCAGCCCACCACACGATGGGTCCATAGTGGAATCGGGATTCGAATACGCGGCTCAGCTGAAACAACGCCAGCTATGAGCTCGTGATCATGACTACACGGCTACCATGACCGTCAGTTTAATATCAATGCTTTTAGCACAATTTAGAATAGAATAATTAAGAGTACATTATTTTTTTAATTTTCCTGATTTTAAAAAGAAGCCTTTTATTCTTATACTACTAATTCTTAACTGCTAGTAAATAAAGATTTAGCAACATAAGAATAAATTAATCATTCCCCTGAAATGGTGATATTTTCTACCAAAAGGAGAAAGAAAAATACCAATCTGTTTTCTCTCTCTCAACATCACCATACACACGTGAGCACACACAAAATATAAATGTATTATTTACTTTTCTTCATTTCCAAAGGCTTAAAAATTATTTTCTAAAAAAAAGTTTGATTAATTATATTGTATTTAAAATGTATTCAAATTCTTCTTGCTCGATGTTTTTCTTTGTTGCTTCTGTTTTCTGGTAAATATCTGAAAAAGTATTAACATATCAGTAGCAAAGAAATCAAATCAATGTAGGAAGTTCTTTTTTCATCCAAAACACTTTTAATCTCGGAATGAAATCTAAATTCAAGGTACATTATCAAGTAATCGATTCCTTATTTTGTTTTTGTTGACGTCGCTCTTGGAAAATAAGCTTCTGCATTTATTTGAGTTATGGAAAATCTGTATAGTGTTAAAACAAATGTAGCAACGTTTCTAATAACTAGAATTTACAAAACTTAAATAAAACTTATAGTTCAACAGCGATGAAATTATCTTCACATATCTTGAAACTGAATCATCATCTGTTCCTCATGACCGTATCAATCGATAATGGCAAATTTTCATTAATAACAATTATATATATATATATAAATTTTGGCTATTTTAACTCTAATTCAACTTCTCACGTCGTTAAAATGTACGGCTACTTTCAGTCGCGGGAAATGAATAATTCTCACTAGCCCTGTAAGAGAAATCAAGAACATTCTACAATATATTAAGGGAAATTATATTTTATAGAAATGAATGTATTTGTACAAAATATAACTTTAAAAACTGCCCAGCAGTTACTAAACAATCCTGGTGCTAAATTATTGATGATCAAAAGACACCGTGCAGTCAATCTGTCTGGAACCATACGCTTCTGGTTCACATACATTAGGATTTCAGCAGATAGACTGGCTGCTGGTATTTCACATAATCCGAGTGTTGTATTCCCTCTTCTCATTCAGTAAGGCCCCCTCGCGTTCTTAAGTAAGTTTGCTGGTTAGGTATAACATATGTATATATTGTGTATCATCCACTCACATAAAACTTCTTGCGCGCTTTGTAGATCAAACCAAGCTTTGTAATTGCTCTTGAATAAAAATATAGGGGGAGAAAAAATTGTTACTATAGTTTAGTCAATGCACTAAGAAATTCCCATGGAAATGGGATGTAATACAAACAACTCGTTGTAGAATGCTCTTTATAGTTTTTAACAGTTTAGTTTTATAAACAATAAACAGTTTAAATCTTTGTATTCAGATGACCCAGCTCCGCGGACTGAAGGTTGACACCGCGCGGACCACATGCGGCCCGCAAGCTTCGAGTTAATCTGGTCTGGTCTATTCGAAAATTCGTGAAACCAAAAGTCCTCAAGAAATTGATTGCATATGGAGTAGCAAAAAGCCTCAAAAGAATACATTTTGTAGCTAATAGTTTTAAAAAGTAGTTAAATTTCCAAAAAAAAATGACACGATCTAACAATACCGCTGGTCTATCATGTAAAAACTATGCAGTAAATCATATGCGTACTCCAATGTACACAGTAGTTAACTTAAATTGTACAATCTCTCCACAATTCAAAATTACCTTAATTCTCTTGAAAAGTGGCTAACAGGCTGGAGTATAACAGGGGCAATTGATAAATATCAAACAATTATTTTTTGGATTTTATTATTATCAAGTCCTCATCAGATCTGACTTACTTGAAGACGACATTAGTTGGGTATCGATGGTTTGTCACATGAGCTAAAATACATTTAGACAATTGACTTTCATACAAACAATTTATTGTTACGAACCTGCGATCTCACTTCCCAGTAACTTTTCTCTAAATAGTAAAAAGAGAAATCTGCATAGATTACAACAACCAGCCAAAGGAAGTTTAAGCAATGACTTCTTAGTCTTGGCGACGAATTTAGCGTTCATTTTGGTGAGAAACAGCTACTTTATAACGAAATGAAGATTCCAAAAAATGCTGGACTCTTTTGTAAAGCTCGACTAGGAGGAAAGTTGCGAGCTTTTCCTGAATTTTCCCTGTGACGTGATATATGGCCGGAGAGGCTATAAATAGGTCATATGCGAAGCTGGAGGGAATCGGTCGGGAAATCAATTGGAGCCAGTCGGCATTAGCTAAGCAGATCTGTCGAGGAATCTGTCAAAATCAACAGAGCTAATCTTCCGAGGAGTAACTTGAATCTGCAGGAAGTTGTTAGAGTCTGCCTTGGAAATATAGAGTATTACTGCTGAGATCTGTCCTTTGTGCGAACTCAAAAGCTGGTAAGCTGGACTTTGCTGATACATCTGTGACTGTGTTTAGAAGAGCTGTTTTTGTTCCTGCGTAGTATCGATAATCTAAGTGCTGTGTTTCCTATTTGTGCTGTTATTCCGTCCAAGTTATGCTACCTGTGTTATCTTGTCCTGAATAATTGTGAATTTAATGTCATTTGACGCTGTCTTTTTAGTTAGACTTCATCCGTGTACACCTGCACAATAAATTTTGTAACATTATCAATCACACTTCAGACAAATTCACAGCAGCAAATCCAAATTGGCACTTCGCTTATTGGTTGGAATTCTCCACTCACTCTAATCAATAAAGTCATTTTATTCAAACAAATTATTTGTCCAATTACAATGTATGCTGCCCACATTTGAAGTTCAGAGGTCCCTAACTACTCAAAAAAAACCGCTCAAATAATGCAAAATAAAATTTTTGAAGTAAGGATTGACGCACTCTGGAACATTAGTAAGAGCGTCAATCACGCTGATGTGTCAAATTGATCTCTTTAATAAATTTAATCACAAAACTTTCTGGGAGCTTTTTCAAACACTTTTCTTTCTTAATACAGTTTCTGAATGCAATTTTGCTTTAAAAATAATAAAATTGTCTTTACTCCTGAAGCCCTCTTAAGCTTCAAATATTTATAATTAAAAATTCAAATTCATTATTTTTAATAAAAGCCTCCCTTCCACTGAGTCAATCGTATGACTTTTAGTAAAGCTCCTTGTATTTTCTGCTTTAGAAGAGCATTGTTCTTAATGATTTCCTTTTCATATTTATTTTTGGTTTGGGGCCTTTCACTCCCCTTTTTGTTTAGGCATCTTTCTAATTATATCTTCTCCAATCTATGATCTTTCATCTGAGCATAAGCTGGAGTTCATCCCCCTTTTAATTTCAGTCAATCGATACACAACCATTGGCGTTAGGAAAGAGAGGTTGCCATCTCAGGTGTCGTTCTCGTCACTTGACCGAGGTTCAAAATTACGAGATCCGTCGCCAATAGCCCTCGTGTTGGTTCTAGTGCGACTTTGATAAGAAAATAAACTAAAACACAAGTGTTGGCTCAAAGTTGTTCAATAGTGGAATCAAAAGTTGATCACTGCTGTTTAATGATTTTTCTGCCGGTCAACTATTGAGTCGATAATAGGAGCGCCCCATTTTGCCCAATAATATACAAATCAAATAACTATTACAATCAAATTCAAAACTATACAAAACCGATAAAATTTACAAAACAAAACATTTTTCAAAAACGAAATTATAAAACTGACACGACTTGTTAAACAACAATTTTTCCAGAAACGAAATTCAACTCATCTCACCATTCGACGTTCGAAAATTTTCAAAGCTCAGTCAGTTCGAATTCTATCTTTTTCGGTTCATATGTTGGTGACCGATGCACCAAATTATTTCACTATTTCAATACTATCGACGAAACAAATCCAAAACTTCGAAATGACGAGACGAATGTCTTTTTCACATTTTAATAAAATCACACACACACATAACACTTATCGGAATTTACATTCTATTGCAAAACTTTCATTACAAAGCATCATTCTATTACAAAACTTTCGATTACATTCCCAACAGAAACAAAAATGTTCTCCTCTCCCCGTCTGGCGCCGGCTCCCTGGCGCCCTCACACATCAAGTTCAATTCCTCAAGTTTTGTAACAACCTCTAACTCATACGGTTTTGTTTTTTTTTTTCAAACTTTTTACGGAAAATTCACCAAAGCATTTTCTTTTTAAAAATCAAGGTTTTCGGAAAATAACTAATGTAAGAAATTCAGCGTTTATCTCCTTTTCTCAAATATCCCTTTTTTATATACATCTTTTCTTTAGCACTTCGCTAAAATATCAATGAATGGCGTATTGCTCAACGCATTTTAGCAAACTACGTTTCACATAGTTTTATCTACTTTTCTTTCTTTTTCAAACGTCTTTAAGTTCCATAATTTCTTTTTAATTCTTCAAAAACCAACAGGAATAAACTCTAAATTTACCACTAAACATTTCGATTAGTCACATTTTTTATTATTATCTCTTTATTTTTATTTATTTACTTTTCTTTATTACTTTATTACGTGAAATCAAAGGTTTTTTTTTTTTTTTTTTGAAAATTTGAAATCATTGTAACATTTCACATTATGTCTCATTTTCAATCAAAATTCTTCAATATTGTTTTACAGGTCATTAAAAAAAATGGAGTTCGTGATTCAATAGCTAAGAAGATATCGAACCGTTCAATTTTAAAATATTTTTTCACTTTGTAATACTCGTAATATAATAATAATTTTTTTTAAAAAAAAATATTTATCTTTTCATAGAATGTACTTCATATTATTTTCTTATTTTATTCATTTCTCTCTTATAATTCAGAAACATTTAATAATGGAGGGAAATTGTTTTCATTAATTTTGGATACTATTTCCTAATAGATTATAATATTATATATTATTATATTGGTGACTTATATTAGTATTTGTGCCCAATTTTATATTAAAAATAAAAAGGACAAGTTAATGAAGATTCCAAGTCTTGACATTAGTAATTCTTTCGATACATTTTCACTAGAATGCTAAGAATGTACATATTTGATATGCTATTGAAAATAGCTCATGCTGATCCAAAGGCGAAAAATATCTTACCTTATAATAAATACACACCTTATAATAATACACATCAATAAACTGTTTAGCAAAATCAAGATTATCAAAATGTATAACGCATATTCAGTGGAGTAAAATAATGCTAAAAATTTATTTTTACTGTTTTAAAAATCATACACCAATTGATTTAAGAATGGAATGATATGTTTTAAGTTAAAAATGAACCCAAATTATACGTGATAAAATAAAAATCTAAATAAGTGTTCCTCTTAATTTCAGAAACTTAACTATTAGATTTGAAACACCATAAATACTAAAAGGACAGAGAAAAATAAGTTGAATTGCATAAAATAAGTTACTTAAAAAGGTAAGATGGATAAAGTCAAGGATATATATATATATGTGTGTGTGTGTGTGTATTTACCCAGTTTTCGACTTTTTCTTCCACGAATCATTTTCAAACAAAAGGAAAAGAAAAAAATGGAAAGAAGGAATAATTCACATTAAGAAAGAATTATTCGAATTAAAGAAGAAATAAACAAACTTAAGATAAAAAAAAACGTTATATTCGTAAATTAAATAAGACACAAGATATCAAAAAATTTAATTTAATTATCACAATATCTTGGTGTTTCCTCAACAAATCTTTCGTGTGCCATGGGATGTCGATCGACAATCTAATAAATAATAATCAAACATTTTGTACCGAATAATGTGATATATGGTCCAATTAACTCTAAGCAACTGTAAAATAAATTTCAGCGCAGAGAAGAATTAAGTTGTATACATACATATATATATATATATAAACAGTGAGCTTCAGAAGATACAGTTATTTATTTTAGCTACCCCATCAAAGGTAAGTGTCATAAAAAAATTATTCTGAGCTACTAACTATTATATAATTGGACATACCTAAGAAAGTGAGGAGAGTTTAACTATCTATTTTTTGGGTCACACCTGCGCCCAGGGGTTAAGTCACCAATGTTGCCTCGGAGATATCACAACATAAAAATATACAACATGTGATATCACTCACGGAGATATCACAACATAAAAATGCGTGTGAAGTTTTTTCGCTACATAAGAGCTTCATTCACTTGAGAGAAACTTTAATTATCCACCCAAGGGACTAATATTTTAGTTGAATCACGTTTAAACTTTTTATCGCTTGCTTCAATTTTAATTACGTTTAGCTTAAATATATTCAATTTAATAATTTATCATTTGCTTCAATTTTAATTACATGTAGCTGGTATAATATTCAATTTAATAATTTAATGTTTGCTTTATTTTAATTACATTTAGCTTAAATATATTCAATTTAATTATTTATCATTCCCTTTAATTTTAATATCGGAAAAATTTACTATTATACATTTCTCAATATTTCATCGTTTTTATATTTAACTGAGTAATTCAATAATAATTATAAAAAAAAAAAAATTAAAAAAAGCACACCTTAGGTGGCCAAATTTGTTCTATGTAAAACTTTGCATAGAACTTTTTTTTATTTTTTTTTTCTTGGTATAAAGTACTCTAGATATGTTCAATGAGCAATGCCCATATTCTCATTCTTAGATATTCTTGATCATCTATTTCGATTTAATTACTTCAGTCTAGTCTTGCTTTATTTACTTCATTCTAATGGCATGTATTATTGTCATTGTTATAATAGTTAGTACAGAAGGACTATCGAGTTATTACTTCGATGTGTTACTTCTTATGTAACGGGTTCTCACACGCTTTTCCTTCTAATTAACCTCTGGGGCTACTTTTCTATGTTATTTGAAATGAAAATTTCCCCGTGTGAAGAACTATGATGAGTACAAATAAATTAGCATTACTGAAGAGACAAAGGAATAAGCAGGATTGATGAGAACTCTATACAGGTACAAGAAAGTGAAATTATATTCTAAGAGTGACAACTTGACTCAGATCCGGTAATTAAAAATACGTCGGATCCAGTTTTGCTGTTATTAAGATAAGCAGAAGTTTTAATCATAATATTTGGCTAAGCACGGATTAAGGGATTAAGATAAATCTCCGTATTAGAATACTATTTTGATCATTCAAAAACAGAATTGGCTTAATATTTATTTGATAATTTATTGAGTCACGATGGCTCTTAATGTTAATAAAGAAAATAGTTGGTTATACTTATAGATGTACAAAAGTCATTTTATAAACAGCTTTTTTATGATGTAGAAGTAATGTAGTTGTTATCAAGTGATATTTTTACTAATTAGTATTATATTTTGTGGACCGTTTTTTAAGCAAAGTTATTTGTTTGGATTATTAATTCCTTTTAAATCTTATAAATTTTTTCTTTTAAAATGCAGTGACATATTAATTTCAATAATTCATTCTAGGCGGTAAAATTCAAATAATTTTACAATTTACCGCCTTGAAGCTTCTGTCTACTGGCCATTTTGATTTCGTGGACGTAATATCGATCCTATGGAATTTTGACTTTCGTTCTCACATCTTTACTATTTGATCTATTTGAATGCAATAAAGTGCATCTGAAAAAGCAAAAAATAATGAATGCCTCTGTGGAATTACTTTTCCCCTCCAATTTTCAGAAATATTTTAAAATATATTTAAAGACCGGAAAACTCATAAACGAATTATTACAATAGGTGTAAAAATATTTTTAACAAATCGGATTTTTAAAAATTCCCTTTTTTACATTCATATAGATCAAATAGTAAAGATCCGAGAGCAAAAATAGAAATTCCATAGAATCAACATTACGTCCACGGAATCAAAATGGCAGGTAGACGGGAGCCTTAATAATCTTTCATTTAAAAAGAAACCATATTAAGTGTATCATTTTAAAAAAGTTGTATGAGAACTCACCAAAACATGATATATATTAACCTAACTGGTGAGAACTGGCTAATACCATTATTGTTTTTAGGCTCAAATTGCATATTATGTTCGTCATTTCATGAATTCTGAAATAAATATTTTCGTAGAAAAAGATTTTTCTTCTGCCATTTGAATCGAATTCGGAAAGTGAAATATAGTTGTAGATTTTGATAATTTTACAAATGGAATGCAAATTTAATCCCCTCATGAAAACTATTATTTGTTCTAAATAAATTTCTACTAAGTTTCTGTGGTACATTTAAAAACACAAATCCTCTCGTTACTATCTCTTTGCTACATAAGAACAATTTTACAGAAAGAAAAAAAAATAGACATATGAAAGCTTTACTTCGTTTGATTGTTTTCCATCTGTCTATTACCTTCAGAAAATGTGATCAAACGTCAAATGGAAGGAAATCACAAATGTTCAGCTGTTACTCATGCTTCTGTTAGTCATGATAAAGTAGTCACGAGATTATATAAATGCAAAATGCGTCGTTCTAATCGCGGGTTGGGTGTGATTTAGAAAACTTTTTACCACTTTAAGTATGATCAGGAACTGCAAAAATTTAAGCATCAGAGTCAAAACATTTTGAAATAAAATGTTTAACCAAGAAAGTGAAGTTGTTATTTACAATTCACTATTAAATTTAGGAAAACATGACCTTCGGATTTTGTGATAAATCATTTTAATGAAAAAAACACAGAATTTATTAGTGGAAAAATTTAATTTAACATTAGCTTAAGAGATAAAGCAGGGTATATATATATATATATATATATATATATACCTCTGCTCTCTCTTTTTACTCTGTAAATACGTTCCTTAGAAAACCGTGCAAAAAAAATAGTGTAAAAAATATATGCGACCTATGGTCAATTTGGAGATATGTTCCGTAACTTTAAAAAATCGTGTAAGATGAAAAAACTCTAAATGTTTTCCTAAAACACTGTGAAAAAAGTAATAATGAAATCCATATTAATTATTTAAAAAACAAAAACAATTCATTTTTATTTTTAAAAAAATTAAAAATAGTGCACAGTGAAACTTTAGTCTATAGGTACATACATACAAAAATTCAAATTCAAATTAGTAATAAAACTACGAACTAACAACTTTTCATAGTTACTTGATAACAAGCGTGCGTGTTTATTATGAACTGGATCAAAAATGCTATTATCGGTAAATGTATCAGATATGTCTAGCACAACTGTTGTTTTTGATTCAAACGAAAAATTTCGTTCGTTATTAACACCTCTGTTGGTTTTTTTTTTTTTTTTTCTTATTACAAAGTCTTTTACTATTGTCTATTTTTTGGATTCTCAAGTTGCTTATAATTCTTGATGTCAGCATCATGAGTAATAAAATGTTGTTCCATACTTGTAGCAAATGTCAAGCCTTTGCGAATTAAATCAGCTATTAATAGCTGAAATTCAATCTAATCGAGCTGATCCAAAGGACTTTCTAGCATTAATTCTTCAATGTCAGCCGTTTGCATGTTGTTGAAACTTTCACCGCCAGTTGCATTTGATAGAGCTATAATTCAGAACATACAACTGATTTTTGTATTACGAAACTTCCACTTTTAACGCATGCTGGCAAATTTTTTTTTCCAACAGGCATTTAAGACTGAAGGATGAACTGCTGTATTCAAATGAAGTACAATGAATACTCGAATTTTATATAAAAGTGATTATATATAAAATTCGAGTATTCCCCGTAACTCCTGAATACAAAGTAAACAAGGCATGAAGTAGACCAAGTCAATTACGCATGTGTGGGCATAAACCGACCATCTTCTGTTTACACTATCAAAATTGTAATTTAAAAAAATGTTTTGGGATTCGTGTTAGAACGAAAAATTCGAATCAAAAAGTATATTGGTGAACCGTGTTATTTCAAAAATCGTGTAAAAAAAAAAGTTTGGTGTGGATACATTCATTTTTCGAAAAAGTACTTCATTCTGAAAAATAAAAGTCTTGTTGGAAAAACATGTACTAGTAATACATAAAAAGTTGTTATTTTGTATTGAAGAAATACATACATATACGAAACTTTAAAAATAATATTCGAAATATTTCTCCAATTAATTAAAATCATCATTATATACTCCTTCTTAGTTGTCAAATATATTTATGTAATAAATAATTAAAATTACATTTTTTTATTTTTTATTTTTGATTGAAAAACAAATATTTTAGCCCCATAAATGTAGGATTTTCCAGCTAATGATAAAAGTATTAACTGTATTTTCAAATCTGTTGTAAAACAAGTTACTCAGTTACTCGATAAATGGCACCATGAATCAGCTTCATGTGATAGCTCATGCAGCGCCCCTATTCCTGAAAAAAAAATCGGGAAGCGTTTAGTTCTCGTGCTCCTCTTCTCCTCTGCTCTCCTCCGCCTTCTCTCTTCACCCGATTTAGTTGAGCTCCGAACGTCAGCGCGCATTCCAACATTCATCGACGATATGCGATAAAATTGGGTAGCCATCTATCTTTCTCGAGGGAACTAGTTGATCCAAATCCACCTGTACACATTAATACTGTAAATAGTCTTTTCCCTCCAATCACGAATAAAATAATGATCCTACTACAAGCTCATCATTGAACTGGTAAATGCCGACACTGAACTTCCCCCCCCCCAGACCCCGAAGCACCAGGAGGTGTCTTGTCCAGATGGATACCTCCTACATAAATAGATTTTAGGATGTATAAAAAACGCTGCTCCTCTGGGAGAAAAAATTCAAGCATGGTTATCTTTCTCTTGGTCAACACTTTATGAAAGATATTTTCTGCTTCATCGGAAAAATTCCGATCAATTGGAGAAGATCAAAGAGACATTAGTGTACATGATATGCAGCATTAAATTCTTGACAAATTGTAGCTTTGAACTAATTCGCCATCTTCTTTAATTTAAAGGGAGAAAAAAAATCGAGAATATAAAATAGTAATTCATCATTAAATACATAATTTTTCGATATTTAAAGATATGTAATTCGTTTGTTGAATGTTTTGCGTAATAAACCAAAAATATTTACAGCAAAACATCTTAATTTAATCATAAAACAGTCAGATACCAAAATATTTTTAGTAATATTCTTTTTTGCAGACAACCAAAGAACTTTTACTTATTGAACTTTAAATCCCGATCTATTTAACATGTGTCAGTTATACAACGGGTTTTCAATGGAATTGAGATTCGAATCCTTGACTCGATGGAAACAACGACGGCCACGAAGCTGTGCTCATGACCGCTCGACTATGTGGACGAATTGACCTTTATAATTTCAAGATAATATCAAATTATAGTCTTTAATTTTTTAAGAATTCTTTGCTACACAAAGCATTTCAATATCTTTAAATAACAGTCATAAAATGCATTTTGCATAAAATATAATTAAAATAATTTTCAATCGAATATTAATGTATTCGTTGTTATAAATGTCAAAAATAGAAAAATGTAGGATAATAACTTTGTTGCATCACTTCTCTTAAAACTCAATTAATCAATTAATAGAAAAAAATGCCGCGAATCAAAAGTTTTCAAGACGGACTTATGTGAAATTCCAAAATCAAATAAATTTTACAGTAAATAAAACATGTAAAAAAATCACCAAAAGGAACCTTTTTATCACAGTTCGTCTCCAACATTTTTTTTGATGTGAAATGTATCTTGAACGATATTGACAAATATATATTCACAAGTCGGAGTAGATCCTCCCAAAAACTCGTAGTATGTACGCGTCCCATAGAAATCACCTCTGGAGTATGTTATACTCAAGATAGACCCATGAAAGGCAGCCCCAATATTACTTTCAAACAGCTTTTGAACACAAATTTTAAATCCCATTTTTAATTATTCAACCTTAAAACTTTTAAAATGGTCAAATAAATTTGACTCCGTAAGATTTTTCAATTTAATTTTTAATTTTAATATATTAAATTTTTTGTCAATATTGCTCGTGAACCTCCATTTAATAAATTTTTATATTATACACTTATAAATTTTTCTAACTCTTGGGCAAGCGTAATATCAAAGTTCTGGCTCACATATAATAATTTTAAATTCTGGGGATTAAGGCCCGCGAGGGTTATGTACCCCAATAACTTGAAATCCGCATCTGCAGTAGATGATAAACAAGTGTTCAGAATATTCTTGTAGAAGATTAAATATTTTGATATCTATTGAATTAAACGATTGCTTAAAGGGAGAAAACAGCCTTTGTTGCATCAATCAATCCTACAAAAAAAAAAAAAAAAACTACACCATCTTATCACATTTTTCATTGGTCAATCAGTTAACTGTCAGGCGCACTACACTAATTAGGGAATTACTGTCAGGGAATTATTGATATTCCACACTTCTACTTTAAGGGAGGCAAGTTGCTAGTATGAGGGACACTCAGCATTTCAGGTCCATATCTCAGAGTCCAATAGAAAGCTGTCGAACAGGAACATTTGTGAAGAGAATGGCATTTTAAGTTGGTCTAAAAAATATGCTGCTGTAAGCATTCAAAAATTATTGTTTTCAAGCAAAATTGTAGGTAAAAGAAACTCACATGCCTTCAAGAAAATTACAATAGTTGCTCCTGAAAACATGGAGTTTGTACGAATATGAAATTCAAAAACTATACGCGTCTACTGTGGATTTAAAAATTGTAAATTAATGACATCTTCATTTAAGTCATTTAAACAAGATATATGAATCTACTAAATGGTAACAAAAATAATTTTAAAAAAAATTCGTAAAGATCCAACAGCCCAGCACTTTTGCTTCTATACCAATTTTTAAAAGGAATTTCTTTTTCCTCGAAAATGTCTGGCTCTTGACAATTATTGCATTGGAGAATCCTTTAACATGCGAGGCATACGCCGCATGCTAAAGTATTATGTTTCTCTTCTTTGGGTTAGTGTATAAAATAACTTATTCATTCAGGTCGTAATCCACCAATTACATTTCATTCATTTTGTTTCGTATTATTGATCTATTAGCAAAATCTATTGCTAAGCTTCACCGATTATAGAAGAAAAATTTGTTACAAGCTTCAGAAAACTTAAGTTTTTTGAATGCCCCCCCCCCTCTTTGAATTAGAATGTTTCATCTTTTGGATCAAACCATGATCTTCCTAAGAATCCAACTACGACCGACTTCAAAAGGAAAAACTGACAAATGGTAATATTTGATATTACCATTTGCCAGCTCTCTGTGAAATGATGATGCTGTACAACAGGCGCAGCGCGAAAGGTTTTCAGAGTTACGAAAATCAATTTGAAATCTATTCGCTTCAATCCCCATGCATTAAGCCTTTCACTGTTTACAATCATATCATATGCATGCTTGTCTTTTGCTGCAGACATTGTGCTATATTTATAGTTTTAATAATTATACTTATTATGCTTATTTCTATAAAGAATTTATTTTTCTGACAATTTTTAGTATGACACTAATATTAGATTTTTACTGAAAGTCATATTATGGTTTCCTTTTCACGATGTAATTCGTAAATATATTTTAGTAAGTAGAAGGAGCTATTAAGTTTTTTTTCTTTCAAAATCGTTCGAAAGATGTGTGATGCTGGCCAAAAATCTTGTTTATAACGATAAAAAAATATATTATCTATCTTAACAAGCATTTTTTTACATCTAATTTTTTCCTAACGTCAAATTTATCTTTCACATAATATCTAATTTTCTTTCTTCTTTTCTTTTTCTTTTCTCACCCCCTACCTTTATAATTAAATTTTCTATTTTTGTTTTTATTTAGTTGCAGTAAAAATCCTTTTATAAATTATTTTATGTTTCTCTTTTCTTATGAAGAACTATGCCCATAATTTCCCAGCTAATATTCACTATTGAATTATTGATATTCCGCATAATTATAATTCAGCTTCGCTCACTATGTGCTACATACTATGAAAGAAATATTTTAACAGTTCATTATAAAAAGAAAGGTCTCTTTAACCAAATAATCTATGTTAGAACAATTTTGGTTTAGTTGCAACAATAATGAGACGAGTTCTTATGATGATTCTCATAGTAAATAAAAGACTTAAGAATAATTTTATGGATATTGCTTGAATACTACAACACTTTTCAGAATTATTTTTTCCTTGCAACTAATTAAAATTTTCTTACATTCCTAAATTTTCTTACATAAAGGAAAATGTCCGGCTTTTTAAAGATGTCCTTCAAAAAGAAAATGTTAGTTGACAATCCTAAGCCTTGTAAAATTGTAAGAATAAGGTATACAAAGAAGGGCACTTTTAGTTAAACAATTGAACCATCAGAGTAATAAATTATTTCGACTCGCTCACTCGACCTTTGAGCAGGGATGCAGAAATGGGGAAAGAATGGTATAAATTGCAGAATTAAATAAACAAATAAATAAATCTTAAGTGGGAAAAAAGTTGCTTTTGAGGCTTTTCAATATGCTCAGATAAAAAAAGCAAAAGCTATGTCACGTGACTAGGGCGATAGGTAAAAATCTTACTTGATAGGTAAAAATCTTTCTGACAATGACAGTTGTCAAGAGAAATTTTATACTGGCTGAGTGGTTTAGAAAGCTACCCTAATAATGAATTTTTAAAAATTTATCAATTTCAAACGCATTTTGGACAGCTGATACAGAGCTGTTCCCTTTGATAGGATTTACTATAGAGTAGACAATTTTAAAGTAAGAAAAGCATGAAAAATGCTTTATTCAAATACATCTTTACTAATTAAAAAGACACATAATGCAAACTAATAACAGTCTTACGTAATATTAATACACAAAAAATTCAATTCTTTAAATGGGAGTGGTAAACCTGATGCATTAATAGCTAATTTTTAGCATTTGACTTTAAATGGAGGGGGGAGGGTCGACTTAACGTTAAATGTCTTCGACAGGTGATTTCCAACATCTGTTTCTTTTCTTTCTTTCTTCTTTTTATGTACAAAGATGGCAACCCCGCTGAAACCTCTTTCCACGAGGTATGAAGATGGACAAAACCTTTCTTTAGTTCATAATGCAGGATAAGTAACAAGTATGGCTATCTGAAGCCAGAATTATTGATATTTCTTTCTAAATTGCCAATTATTCGTTAGTGCTTATTTCAGTCAGTTCTTGTAACATGACAACCGATTCCTCAATGTCACCATATGGATTGATAATTCACAATGATAAACATTTCCATAGTTAAAACATCTCAAACTCAGTTTCAAAATCTGTGTGAAGGGCATTTAAAAGTTGAACATAGGCCGATTATTATCATTCTGGTGGTATGCCTGGAGAAAATGGGAAATTGTGAAAAAACTCCTACCGTCCAACGTTTTGCTTCATTAAGTTAATTCCGTCAAGAAAAGCTCCAATGATAGATTTGCTTTTAGTTAAATTTAAATTGTAACCTTTAGGCTGCAAATTCCACTTCATTAAATTTAGTAAACAAATCTGTTAAACAGGCAATATCTGGTTCATGTTTGATTAAATTTCTTTTAAAATGGGATCTTTTTAGCGTCCAAAATCTATAAAATAGTCTCAAATTTTTTTTAAAAAAAAAAGTATTGTCAAATATGAGCCTTTTGACAGTCAGGGTACTTCAGCGTGAAAGGTAATCAATGAAAATTATCGTCATTTTCTTCACACAGTTGCGCAAATTACCTAGAATTCCTAATGATGCTCCCGATTTTGTTTATTGTATTTATCACGAATTGAGGAGATTGATGCAATCTGCCACTCATATTTTTAGTAACTAAATGTTGCTAGTGGATAACGCAGTGAATCATAAACATCACTAGAACATTTTGTTATAAATTCCTTATAAAACCATGGTAGCACCTAAACTTGACAGGTGCTCAATCTACTGTTCTTGATATTATATTTGATAAAAGGATAGCTTTTTAAATGCAATAATTCTTAAAACACTGAATGTTGATTTGTCTTTAGTGTCTGTTATCAAAGTTCTAAAAAAAAAATAGTTCTTCGTTGATTTTTTGGTTGATATCGTTTCAAATATAGGCCAATAATAGTGCTTCATTACCAAGTAAATTTGACTCGTCCAATTGTATGGAGAAATGGGTCATTTGTATATAATTGTACTAGAAGTTTTCAATATTATCACTCATTTTATCAAAATGTCTTTGAATTGTGTTGTGGTTCGCAGGAAGTCTTTTGAGTATATCATATCCATATTTATATCGAAACATTTTTAAATTTTTTCAATGGCTATCAAAAGTAGCTTTTTCCGATAGTATGCATTTTTTCCTGATTTTGCTACAATTAGTAAGATATTACACATTGCCTGCAAAACCATTATCGTCTCTTTTTGACGACGGAATGAGCATATTGACCACCGTGGGTCTCTTCTTAATTGTATCATTCAATGTTTGAAAGTATTTCAAATATTTACCTATTTTATCAGGCTAACACCTTTTCGGATAATTCCCTAGCTTGGATAGTTTCATAGGGCCTTTGCTTTAAGCTTTGCTCATAAAAGGGCACGGGATGACAATGTTAGAATGAAACTGATTTTAAAATAATCAAAGCTAAACTATCTACATTTCCATTTTGATTCAACGGTGTTTAGTAGCAGTTATTTGTACACAAAAATTTATTTATTTAAATATAAGACATGGCAATTCAAAATTAATTCCAGTGAAAAATATTATTTTATTCTTGAGTTAGATATATATGCGATATTTTTAAAATTGGAGCCTTTTTTACCAGCTTGTATTACCCTTAAAAGGAAGTTACCTTGCAAAAATTACCTTATACAATAGTATTAAAAAACAAATTCCAATCCCCCCTTATATTCTCTACGAAATGTCTTAATCCTTTCAAAAACAAAACATAACTATTTGCTTGACCTAAACATAAATTATACTCGTGATACTCCAAAATATTGAATTGGTTTTCAAAGAGGGATACTTCGTTTCCCCCAAAACGTAAACAATTCGCAGAACTACCTATGTTGTTATTTTTAGACATATCCGCTATACATTTTAGAGAATTCGAGGGATTGTAAACATGATCGGCGTCTCAATGTATCTTAGGATATACAAAAATAAAATTTTATCAAAAAATAATTTACCTACCTTCCTCAAAGTTCAAAAAGGATTACTTTGATTCCCTTTATTTTGTATGAACCTAACTGCCTATTTATATTTTTGAAAATATTTGCTTCTAAAATTCAGAAAACAAATTCTGTGCTTGTTACTGACACTCGTATGTATAATTGACGAACTAAGCAAGTCCGTGCAAGCACAAGTGGTACAAGTCAGCGTCGTTCTTGCAAAACTCTGGTACATATTCGGACAAGCGTTGCTACTGCGCATGTCCGCACAATGCGTTGCTATAGATATCAAATGTACAAGATTTTACAAGTTACATGTACTGAAAACGTAAAGCGAATAAGTAGGTAATTATACAAGTTTATCAAATGTATTTAATTAATATATAACTTGTTAATTTATATATGTCTGTTATATAAGTATTATGTGATAACACACATATAGAAAAAACGCGTGTTAGGCGCATTACGGTATTTACGAATATTTTAATGATAACCCGCTTAAACGGGATGTAATCTCGTGGAACCCTATTTACTTCTCATGCGCCTACAATTTTTTCTTCCTTTGTCATGAATCCCTTGTAGATTAGAGTGGATTCCTGGGGTCCATATAGACCATTTTAGGAAACTATGTTTTAAAGGTTCTAAGTTATTTAAATATATTTTGGCACTGACTGAAAAAATCAGTTACGGGAAAAGCAATAATGGGAACGTGATCATCTAAACAAGCCTGTACCATACTAATTCAATCCAATTTTTCATTTGAGTGTATATTTTGGTGAAACCTCCTTTTTATATCACCGTAAACTGTCTCATTTTTATTTTAGAAGGGCCAAAAAACAATTCAAAATATTTATTACCTTATTTTGTAGAACTATTATTATATTTCCCATAATCATTTTCATTCCTAATTATTTATTCGAAAAAAAGAGAGGAAAAAGATTGATTCGAAGTCGAATTCTGAAAATAAAAATTTCGAAGAGTGTGGATATGGTAAAGAACTGAATGTTAATTCATGTCGCATTTGCAGATACACGAGAGATATTAATTTTTTTAAATTTGAAACTTTGCTAACCCTTCCACCACTATCTTATTTTCTGCAGCACGGAAACCGAGATATTATGTAGTTTATTCTTCTTTCGCCTAGTTGAAAGGCATAATCTTTTCTTGCAGATTTGATGATGATTCATGTTATTAAATAACTGAAATAAATTCTACTACAGAAGTTTTATAACAATCTATGCTTAAATGCTGTAATGTGCTAATAAATAAATAATGGAAGAAAAAACATTAGAATTTCAAATTTGGAAGTATAAACAAGGTATGTGATAATTGATTTACAATATCCCCAATGATATATTAACAATGTATCAATATATATACAGTTCATTTTAGTAACTAACAAGTAATATAAAAAATAAATTTTAAAGTAAATTCCTACTTAGGTCGACAAAGAAAATTTATTTTAATTGCTTTTTATTAAATAATTACAATTAATATATATATATATATATATATGACAGAATCACAA
>BMAW01023055.1:178486-189387 GCA_019974015.1 Nephila pilipes | reverse complement strand
TTACGTATTGCTTTTTTAAAAAGTAGTTCAACTGAGTGGATGAATAAAATGTATTTGACTTACAATGATTGAAAATTCCAGATATATAAATAAATATATATAGCGAGAGTGTGAACTAATAGGTAGAATTTAATAAAAGGTCTTGTAAAGTGTATTTTTAAATAATTTCAGTCTAAACATCAAAAGTGGATTCATTGTCTTTTTTTTCGCAGTCTGCATTTGAAGTACTTTTTTTTATCCACGGAATTACCAAAAGTTATCTATACAGCTAATCCAAACTTCTAAAGAAATTACTTAACATTCTACAAATTACACATTAGTTTCTAGAATATTCTCTTGCTCTTATCCTACTCACCCAATGGATAATAAATCACAATTTAACAAGGGTGAACAGAGAGATAGCTAGATTTGTTGGGAAGCGATTGTTCAATTCTTTGATGACTTTAATTGCTAAAAATTAATTAGAGAATTTTTAAACTACATTTGAAGGAGCTTTAGTAAAAGATAGGTTTATCTGGAATTAATTTTTTTTCCTTATATAATAGAAAGCCTTTTCACGATCAATTTAATACTAATGAGTTTTCAGATCTTTATAAACATTTTGAAAACTTTCTAAATGAGAAAATGTGATTCCAGAGTAACATTTTTTAATGAGTTTTCAAATGTATTGAATTCAATACAATTGAAATAAATAATCCAGGTTTCAGATCCGTGGTGACGTGTCTATGTGAGTCTTAAGATCAAGGCAACTCAAATTCAATTTTAAATAATACAGAGAACGAGATTTTCCATCCATTTTCCGAGATTCCATCGTGAATAAATCATTTTTAAAATTGATTAACAGGTTAATGTTTGCTTCTCTTAGAAGAGACACTTTATTATTCGCATTTTTCTCTTCTCTTCAGATAAAACATGTTATACAATTTCCGCTCAAAAATGTCGAGTACTTCATTTCAATTACATAGTCATTACATTTAGATTTGTAGAATGTCAATAGATTAATTTCTATCTGCTTACAATCTGCATATCTATTGACATCTATAATAATTGTAAATATTTCATTGTGCGTGAGAATTCATTGTAACAGAACAGGTGCAATAAATTTATATCGATAGAAAACTAACTGCTCAATGTAAATATCAGTATCGTTACAGCGCCATCATTTAGTATCATCATTATTCATATCACATCTTTCTGTAGGGAAGTAGTTCAATAGTCTTTTCTGTTATCGAATTGTGTTGCTGCACATCCATCTGTTGTTGCATACGGTAATATTTTATTTCATGACGATTTGAAATCGACACATCTTTCGTGCAAAGAAAATGAAAAAAATAAGTTATTTTTGTTGAAATCTAAAATATTAAATTGCAGATGGTTTGACCGGCTTATGTTGGCGTAAAAGGTTCGATAATATTTGGTTAACAAATTGCAGTTTTAACGTTGATAATTTCTTGAGATGTCATTTATATTAAATTTTTGAGATCGGTAGCATGAAATTATTCTAATTTTTTTACATTAGTTCCTTTTTTTTTTAATTATGGATAACTTCATTTTATTTTTAACATTAGTTCGTGAGAAATTTAATGAACATTTTTTCTTCATTTTATTAAAATAGAATATGGATTATATAACTCGTAAAATTTTGTTTCATCTGAAATATGCAAGTTGTATAGTAAATGTGGAAGTAATCTGGTGGGAAAATGTTGGTATTTTACTTAATTCATATAAATATGACTTGAAAGAAAAATGCATGCTTAAATTCAATTTTATACAATTTCTTGAATAACCATTCAAAATGCAACACATTTCTTTTTAAACATTTTCAAAAGAATAAGGTTTTTAAATAACTGATTGTTTTAATGTAATTCTGGATTCTAATGCTTAATGAGAAAAATTCTGTTTTTCATCATTTTTGTTTACTTTTACATGTGATCCTTATTGTTTCTAATTTGTATTATATATTCAAGTTTTATAATAAAAGTACAAAATGTAAATAAGAAATTTTATATGGTAATTATTAATTAGAAAAATAGAAATTGATGGAATAGATGTTTAATGCTAATATTTGCATTGCTAGTTCAAAAGAATGAAACAGTTTAACATTTTTAAAATTCAAAATTAATGCTTAATGAAAAGGTTTTGCTTATCCTGTAAATTCTTCTATTAAGTTAAGAAAAAAATGTATCATTTTTTCAAATGAGCTTTTGTATTTCAATTGACATACATTTAGTAATGGGCATACATTTAGTAACATTTATTAACATGACATACATTTAGTAAGCTTTATATAAAGGTGAAAAAAATTTTAAACTGCAAAACTATATATATTGTATTGCTATTAGCAAAAATTAGGAATTGAAATAAGAGAAAATTTTGTCTTAGTTCAGTTATTGATAAATGTTAACATTATTTTTTTTTTTTATCTCAGGACATGTATTTTCAAAGGTAAAAAAATTTGTGTTAAAAAAAATATACATTTTTTTAAATGTTGAATTTAATGAAAAATAGAATTTCAAATTAGTTGTAGAAATTAAAAATGTTCAAGTCAGCTTTTTCTCATTAATTCTGTAATCTATTTTTTATATGAATTTAAATGAATATTATTAATTTTTACCTTTTAAATTGGTTGTGTATGTAACCTATGTTGTATGTGTATCTGATCAGTATGTTGAGTGACCTTTACCAATAGGTCACTTAATTGGTCATAAGGTCTTTAATTCTTGTTTGAACTCAAAGTGATATTTAGCTCCAATTTTTCTATTTCTGAGATAATGTACATTTTAGTGAATCATAATTCTAAAAAAAAAAGATTATTTGCAAGATTAAATTTCTGTGTATATAGTTGAAAGGCACCATTTGGGGAAAAGTTTATTTATATTGCAAATATATTGAGGACAGTTTTATTAATAATTTTTTTTATTTTATTTTGTATATATTGTGGAATTTTATTCAAGTTCATTTGAAAATATTTTACAAATTAAATTGGATATTCTATACATTGGAAAAGTATTGAAATTTTATGAAAGAAAAAGTAAACATTCAATTTTAACATAATAATTTTAGTCATTGGTCTTAAGTGTATGTTCCATTTTAAGATTTTTTTATCTTAGTATAGTTTATTACTTTTTATATTTTAGATGGCAGCTGGTCAAGATAGATGGCAAAAAGATGCAGCTGATCAAAACTTTGATTACATGTTCAAGATCTTGATTATTGGCAACAGTAGTGTTGGAAAAACATCTTTCTTATTCAGATATGCAGAAGATGCCTTTACTTCAGCATTTGTCAGTACTGTGGGTATTGATTTCAAAGTAAAAACTGTTTTCCGACAAGATAAACGAGTCAAGTTACAAATTTGGGTATGTATTTCTGTAAACATTTTTATTCTGTATTGAATTTATTTATTTTCTGATTTTTTTAAAATTTTGACCTTTAAATAATTTAATGTTAAATATACTCTGTTAAATGTATAGACTTAACATTGCTACTAATGTATTCTCAAAGTGACTATTAGTCACTAGATTTATTTTACAATGTCTGTCTAGTTCATAATTGAAAATCTGATGAGTTATTATATGTAAACTTATTTCACCGTGTTTTAAATTTGTATATTGCTTTTAAAAAACATCTTATTTAAGAAAAAAATCTGTTCTGGGACTAATGAAACTGAAAAGGAAAAGACTTCTAATGTTTTTTTGTTGTTGTTGTTGTCTTAGTCTTTTAAAAAAGCCAGCTGTTCTGCAATAATCTTTTTAGACACAGAACGAGAGAAAGGGATAAAAAACATTTTTTACTAAAATTTTGACTGTTAAAGTATTGCTTGAAAATAATCATACTAGCTGAGTGATAAGCAAAAAAAAAAAAAAGTACAATTTTAATTGAAGAAAAAAACAGATACATCCAACAAAACAATTGAGGGTTATGATACAAGAAACAAATAAGTCATGGCACATGTTAATGAGTAGATGAATTAACAGGGTCATGTGAGTGAAACAAATATGTGAGGCCTGTGTTTCAGCCTGATATTTTTATGTATTTAATATAAAAATTTTGGAACTTGAAGCAAAACTGTTCAGGGATTCATGTGTAATTGTTTGCAATTCCACTGAGTGGTTTTGTGACGACATATTGTTCCTTTTCGCCTCTTGTGCCATAGCTAAACTCAATGTACTAACACTAAAAGTGAATAAGTCAAAGAGACTTTAGACATATTGTACACACTGTATTTATTGGACCATTTACTACTATAACAACAAATGTATACTGACTCTCCTCAAAAATATTGCCTTAAGTATATTAACTTGTTTCAATAATATCAAACTAACAGAGTCTTACCAACGTAGCTGAGTTGAGGCTGTCTCAACTTCTAGGCTACACTATACCACCGATAATTCACAGCAATTCTCGACCCCGTCTTTGACTAAGAACAACGGTTAAACGCTAAAGTCTCTCCACCTCTATTGTGTGTCTCAAGCTTAGCTTATATATTTCCTATTTCTCTCACTTCACTTTATTTCTACCTGCTTGTAATTTAAATATTCACGTTTCATTTTTGGTTGGGCAAAGGTTGCTTAGAAAAAGCAATCAATCTTAATTAAAAGTCCCCCAAGTTTAGTAAAGAGAAAACCGCGAATAGCCTAACGTCTCAGTTTGAGGTTGGAAGTCTTGGTTGTAAGAGTGTGACTTCCAGTGATTTAGAGCTTTTGTTGGTTGAGAGCATCAAGCATTTGAACAGTGTTAAAATAGTCTCTACTTTTAAAACCATTATTCTTATCCCTTTTTCAGGAATTGTCTGGTTGATCAGTCACTCTTACTATATATGTCAGTCAGAACATAAGTGCCCTACACCTGTTAATCACTGATCTAATTTTCATCATTGTCACCTCTAAAACAACCCTAAACCATAAATCTCTGTAAATTGCACACTCTCTCTCAACAGAGTATAATAACCTCTCAATATGCACTGGGCCCATTCTAAGACCAACTGCACCTCAATCAACTTTTCTGCCTTAGGACAGCCATCACTCTCTTTTGGGTTTATTTAGTTTTTACTTTTCATTTTAATCCCCCCTCCCTTTTCTTTCTCTTTTCTTGCCTAGCATTTCCATTTCCCTTTTGGTTTAGAATACTATCTGAGCATTTCAATGTCCTATCTATTTGGTTTGGGTTTATGGTAACAATTATATAATGTATACTTGATTGGTGAGTTTTATAAATTTTACTTTATCATCATTACCAAAACTAATAATTTTTTTTAAAAAAAGATGTAATAAATTATCAACATAAATTGGAATATCAAATTGTGATGTTGGGCTATTTGCGATTTTTTCTTCACTAACCTTCGGGACTTTTATTGAGATTGGTTGTATGATGTAACAATTTCTTCTCACAACCAAAATGAAATGTGGTTATGTTAATTAGATGCAGGTCGAAATGAAGTAAAGTGATTCAGGTATGATGATATATAAGTAAGAGGAAATAGAGAAGAGATACAAAGGGTAGCGAGTGTTATTATCCGAAGTGACAACTGTTGACTTGTGAATTGTGACAATCATAAAGGACTGGATGGAATATTTATCAAGGACTGTCAGGTGATTGGAATGGAGATCTCAATAAGATAAGTTAATTTCAATTATAATTAGAACTGTTAGCTAGAAAGGATAGCCAGAGAGAGACTTTTAGATAATAGGCATTGATAATAAATAATTTCACTTGTTTATTCTCGAGTTTTCTTAGATTGTTTTCTTGTCTTTTAAAGTTTTATATATCAAACTGAATTGTTGCTCGAAAGCCAACCAAAATTGGACAAGTGCTACTAAATAAGGAAGGAGAGTAAAGAAAAGCAGGAAAAACAAATGAAGGAAAGCCAACTTTGCTGAAATTGGTTTCATCAAAATGGCCGAAAGGAATACAATTTTAAGTAATGTGAAACAAGTTGTTCAGATGATGAGGACAACTAAGAAAGAATGAAATTAGCATTCAGTTTTGAAGAATCCATTACTAATGACAAATTTGTTTGACAAGATTTGATAGCATCAAACAAATAAACTTAAGTGTGTTATAAAATTTGTTTGATGTTGGAAAAAATCTAATCGGATGTCATCGTACCTCAAAGTTTTCTGGCTGATGTCACAAACTAAGATTCAATTTCATTGATTAGAACTAGTAAATTAAAGATCCCATCTTGTTAACATTGAAGATTGGTCATCTAGGGCTAGTGTAATCCTTATGTTATAGAGCAGTGGTTCCCAAACTTTTTTGATCTATGGACCCCTTTTATAGTCAAAACTTTCCCATGGACCCCCAAATGAAAATGCTACATAATTGCGTAGTATAAAAATTTCAAATTAAAAAAAAAAAACATTTTTGTTGAAGTACTTATTAAAATTATAACTTTTGTTTAAAATAAAATTTTAAAACAATTAATGGCTTGAATGAATTTGATAAGATATTTTGAGTGTATTTATGTCTGGCTCAATGTTTGTGAGTAGCAACTGCAAATCCCCATGTGCATTCATTTTTAGTTCGTTTCTTTTTTTTTTTTTTTTTTTTGTGATGTGATTTGTAACAGTACTGAATATACGTTCTACCAAATAGGAAGTCAGGAAAGCAGTCAACAACTTCTGTACAATAACTCATAATGCAGGATATAAAATAGAGATCTGTTTTTGTTACCAGAATTTGTGGTATCCTTGTTCAAACATTGATTGAAGCTCCTCATTTGTGGATATTTCAATAAGCTGCTCCTGTATTAGTATGGATTCATCTGTATTTGGGATCTGAGCTTGTCCACGCACCAAAGGGTTCCACACCCAGTAGGGAATATCAGTGAAGAATGTCTTGAAATGTTTGGTTCAGGTCTGCATGAAGAGTTGTTAGGTGTTGACAGTAAGCAAGCAAATCTGTATCTCTATTTTGCAATTTCGAAAGATTTAGAAATGGAGAAAATTCTCCTCTTCCCAAGTTCTGTTTGTACAGAAAATGTTTTGCAACAAATGCAGATATTATGATTTTAGTTTTGAATTAAATTTAATTGGTCACCTTGTAGTTTCAAATTAATATCGTTAAATTAGACAAATAAATCAGTCATATAGACTATGTCATTTTTTGAGTTAATTAAATTGCGTCGCAAATCATTGTCTTTGCTTTCTAGGAATCCCAACACCAAATCAAAGAGCACATAAAGTCGATTTAAGATTGCTCTTTTAGATAATCAATGTACTTCTATGTTAAGTAGTATACATTTATATATCATCATTTTCCAAACAAAATTGAGTAAATAATCTCTCATTTTCTAATAGAATGATACAGTAAAGCCCTTTTGAATTAATTATTTGATGTAAAGATAAAATTTTATGCAATTTTTGAATAAAATATAATTCTCTATAATTAACTTCTTTCAAAAAACATCTGTATTAAAAAAAACTTACGATCTCTTCCTAAGTTTTTAATTAAGATAAAGTAAACCCTTAACTGATGTTAAGGGATTACTTTTTTTAACTTTTTCAATATATATGTAGGGATTACTTTTTTATTACTATATTGAAAAATGTGATACATAATTTTTTCAAAAAAGATCAATTTTATTCAAATACACTTACGTAACAAAAGTACTCTCTGTGTAACAATGAAAAAAAATGCAACTATACCAAATGCAACATTAAGAGATTACTATATTGTTTGTGCTATAACTATTACTGTCAGTAACTATATTGAAAAATATGATATATAATTTTTCAAAAGATATCAATTTTATTCAAATACGAAAAAAATACTTACATAACAAAAAATTTATACTTACGTAACAAAAGTACACTATTTGCTTAACAATGCAAAATTTCTTTTTATCTAAAACTGGAAAAATTTGTCTATATATTTCGTATCAGCATAACATAGAACTAAATTGTTGATTAGATGTTTTCGACTCTTTTATAGTTTATGTTTATATTGTAAACAAGTTAGTGCATATAGTGACGTTATTACGTTCCTGTATAAACCTGTTTTCGGCCGCCTGTCTCGCTCTGTGTCATGCTTGTTATTAACTTAAGCAGCTGGCATCATCTTGAATTATTAAATCATAGGTGTGTGCCAGTGGATTTTTTTTTTACTTTCGTTTTTTTAGTCATTATTTTCATTTTTAAGTATGCCAGAAAGCCTCAGTTTTGAGTTTTATTTTAGTTTTTTGTTGTTGTTGTTGTTGTCAGCATGTTGATGGAAATTGGAAGCCTAAATTTATTGAAGTAAATTGAACAATTACTAAGTTTTAAAACAAGTTATACACACCATTGTTACTACAAGTGACAAATCATTGGAAATAAGTTTTGTCAATGATCATTCACAAATGGTATTACATAATTCTCAGTACCTAAGTAACATAATGTATTTTAAGCACCCACCTATGTTTATATTTTACTCAGGACATAAAATCACTACTATTTTATTTATTGTTATTTAAATTTCCATAATAATAATAAGATGGATCACCATTTTATTATTTTCTATTAAGTCTTGCTTGGACCCCCTGACGTTGCTCAGGGACCCCCAAATCAATTTTAATTTTTCGTGGACCTCCAAATGATATCGGGGACAACTTTGGGAACCATTGTGTTAGAGCATCTGATCATGGAAAAAGTGTTCTACTTAGAATGAACTAATTAAAATAGCATCAACTCCAAAAAGGGAAAATTCAGATCAACTATTCTTTATGAAGTATCACACTTGAAAAAAAATTTTTTGAATGAAATCAAAAATCGGAGAAAGCCGAGAGCATGTTATTTAGAGGTGATTTTGTTTCTTGCCAAAAGAGCTTTAGAGCTGTAATAAATAGTCATTTCATTGGTAATCTTCACAATAGCAATTTTTTGCAACTTTTGGAACTATTAGATAAATAAGATAACTGTTTGGCTAATCATTTAGAAAAGGTAAAAACTTCATAATCTTGAAAACAACAGATGCGAGTACAATATTTTTCCACTGACATTCTGAATATGTTTTTATCTCTCTGTGTGGAAAACTGTAATGAATCATTTTGAATAAAATCAGTACCTCCAAATATTTTGCAATAATTGTGGTCATATCATTACATAGATAAAAGTTCAGATTGTTATAAAATTCAAAAAGTTTCTTACTCTGAAGAAAAAACTAAAGATGCTATATCAAAAATGATACAGAAAACTTTGATAAGTGAATTTTTCTCTGGATAGCTATTGTACACAAGGATATGATAATGGTAGCAATGTGTATGGTTAATATTAAGGTATTCAATGGAGAATCTTGCAAAAACAAATTAGTGATATTCTCTCCTTGTGGTCCTCATACTTTGAATTGGTATGGAGCTCAATCTGTAGCTTGTTGTAAAGAAGTCATGTTTTTTCTTGGTATAATAGAGAAATTGCATTATTTTCAGTTCCAAGTTTTCTTGATGTGAGATTTTAAAGAACTATACTAGTCAGTTTCTATACTTGTAATAATTCTCGGCTCCGACTTCGGAACAATTGCCAAACGCTAGAACCACTCGACCTCTATCGTTACTCTCAAGCTGAGTATATATATATTTCCTATCTCCCTTGCTTCACTTCATTTCTACCTGCTTGTGATTTGAATATTCACGCTTCATTTTTGGTTGGGCAAAGATTGTTTAGATAAAGCAATCAATCTTAATTAAAAGTCCCCAAGGTTAGTGAAGAGAAAACCGCAAATAGCCCAACATCACAAATAATCCATATTTGATGAAATGCCCCCAAAAATTGGTATAATACTTGCAAAGGGGTGGAGTGGAGGGCATTTTTACAAGTTACTTGGGACCTGATCTGGCTGTCAGCAGCACTGGAATTGAAAAGTAAAGACAGCAGGTCAATCCATCAGTATGGTTTTAAAAGAGCTACAAGAGTTTTTTTTTTTTTCATGTCAATAATACCAAAAAAGGGATAAGCCTTATAAATTTGGGAACCTATGGTATAATGGATAGGTTTCCGAACTTTAAAGGGACCATAGCATTGAATTTCCTCTTTATCTTAAATTTGACAAAAATGAAGCTGGAACATTTTTGGATACTTGAATAGGATCTGCTCAAAAAGGAGCTTTCTAATGCCAAAATCCTGTACTTACTGATATCGAGCTTGTCTAACTTCATGATTGGAGCAAAAAGATTTTTAAATTGTGTTGTTAAAAAAAAAAAGCCTAAAATCTAACAAAATTGTCTCATTCCACAAGTAAAACAAATTTCCAAGAAGTGTTAGTAATGATGGGATTCAAATCACTTGGCAGATTCAGTTTTCTCTTTTTTTTCCCCTACGAGCCCAAATGATTCATCATAGGGCATGAAACTGTCCTCGTTTAGAGTATGTTTGATTTTTTGGAATTTGTATAAACATTCCAGCATAGTAAAATAAAGTTAAAGTAATTTCTGTTTTGTTCAGTTGTTACTGAATATGTTCTAATATCTCTCATCAATTTTTCAAAAAGTAAAAACAAGTTATAACTTCATTTTTGATTTTGTTCCATTGATTTCATCATAAATATAAAAGGAACTTTTTCTTCTGCTGACGTAAATGCTAAAAAGATACACCCTAGATCTACCATATATAAAACAAACCTTCCAAAGAAACTTTGTTAAAGGAAAATTTATTGAAAATTGAAGTAGATTGTTTCAATTTGAAGAATCTAGTGTTTTTTTTAATTCTGTTGCTTTCCCCTCCCCAACCCCTGTTTCATTTTTATAAAGAAATTCGGCTTTAGCTTGATTCAAATTTCATTTTATTATCAGTTTTTCAATAAGTTTTATTATTAATACAACATTTTTGTATGTGTGTGTCTGTATGTATCAATAATTTTAAAAAATTTTAATGGAAAAAAAAAAACCTAGATACATCTTTTGATTTTATTATGAACTACTTGCAAAT
>BMAW01023055.1:0-176536 GCA_019974015.1 Nephila pilipes | reverse complement strand
AAAAACCTAGATACATCTTTTGATTTTATTATGAACTACTTGCAAATATTAGAATACTTAGAGCTAATAAATGCTTATTGAAAATCTTCAAAATGTAATTAAAATTTTAAAAAATGAAGTAAAATTGTAATTAAGCTTCTTTTTTCTTAATTTTAATTTTTTATTTTCTCTTTTATTTCTTAAAGTTCTTGAATATTATGTATAGTAGATAATTGGTAATAAAACCTTTTAAGTACATAATTGTAAGGTTTACGTTGTACATATAAAACTTCACTAAGTTATTGGAGGTTTTTAAGAAGTAGACATTGTTACATTCTTAATATAATAAAATAAATGTGAAGTGGTTTTTTTTTTTTTTTTTTTACTTTGGTGTTGACAAAAAAAATTAATTTAGGAAATGTATGGTAGAAATTCTGTGTTAAGAGTAACTTCTTAGAACTGTAAAATTTATTAAAAAATTCGTTTCATTTTTAGGACACTGCAGGACAAGAGCGCTATAGGACGATCACTACAGCTTACTATCGAGGAGCTATGGGTTTTATTCTCATGTATGATGTGACAAATGAAGAATCGTTTAATAGTGTGCGTGATTGGTAAGTAAAAGTAGAAAACGTAAACAAAAACCTCTTTGGATATGTATGATGCAAATGATACGGAAAATATGAATCAAATTAATGTAGGAATTTTTGTTTTACCCGTTCAGGACCGTGGTCGTGCAATTCTCCCTTCATTGCCCACAATATTATTAATATTTGTGACGGGTGTTTGCATGCCGCAGGGCCCATGATCACACTGGTGTGATTTCAAATTGGAACATTTTATTTGAATTGTTAACGTTTACTAGATGGCGGTTGAAATCCATAATATTTTTAAATATTGTTCCACAGAGTGTTTGACCTTCAATTCCAGCTTTTTTTTTGCTACTGCAGCTGAATTAGAGCTTCAAAAGTTTCAAGTATTATTTGTAATTTTATTTCATTTTTTTATTTATTTTTGTGTTCAGTTCTCTAATATTTTATCTACATTTTAAGTACTTGTAAATTTAAAAAAAAATTGTCATTTATATTGTTATTATTGTAGTTATATACTTTTTTTAAAATAAAAATAAATATATATTTTTTTAAATTTGCAATTACTTTTTTTAAATATCACAATTTTACTACCGTATATTTTGACACTATCAGTGATAATAACCTGTAAATTTCAGCATATTTAATTGCAGGAATGATTTTATATGAAATTAAGTTTAATGAGGAAAATTACCTAGTTCCATGCATGTGTACACTTTCAAAGTGTACGTATGGCCTGGGGAAGCAGTTCTTTCTCCTTTCGCCAGTCTTGAATGGGTTAAATTATCAAAATAGCAGGCTTTTTATTTTGTCAAATTAAAACATTTTTGTCCGAGAAAATTAAAAGAAAGATCGGAAAAATGTTATGAAATCTTTTGTATGTTTATTGAATTGATTGTAATATGAATGTAACTTATTATACTTATTATTTTAAACTAGTATACCTCAATTCTACCTCAAATACCTCAATATACCCCACACACTTCAATTCATTAATGTAGTAATACATGATGCAATCATAGATTAATTTTTAGAATTTCCATAGTAGAAATAGAATCATATTAGGAACAAACTTGGTCCTCCTGTAAAATCCATTTTGTAGTATTTTCAGCATGTTTAATTTTTTCTTACTGTATTATTTACTGGGTTTTTTTTTGAAGGCCGCAGTAAGCTTAGTGGTTACGGCTGCGGACTTGTGACTGGCAGTTTTTGACCAGTTGCGGGTTCGAGCCTTGCCGCTTCTAAAAGACCTACCGTGTTGTTGGGGCTGATGCATGTTAAATCTATCAGGCCCAATTTCCTCCTGTTGTCATGGTGAAGAAGTTGGAGAGGGGGTGCCAGCTTAGGTGTCGTCCTCATCACTTGACCAAGGTTCAAAATTACAAGATATGTCATCAATAGCCCTTGTGTTGCTTCTAGTGTGGCATTAATAAAACCAAACCCAATCTGTTTTCTTGAAATTATATCATAATTAGGAGTTATTAATCTAATTACAGGCTTTATTGTTTAAATAAGTATAGATTTTGTTCAAACTGTCAGCATGGTAAAAAATGTTATGTATTTTGTATGTATATGTTAAGTGACTATGAATTAGTGAACTCTCTCTCTCTCATCATATTGTTACTTCTTTTTTAAATATGTCTAGTGGTTTTTTTTTTAATTTAATGTTTTTTTATTCATTTATTGGTATCTCTTATCATAGGTAGTACTTGAAATCACTTTATAGTCTTGCAAACTAATTACCTTTCATACATTTATATTATCATGTTAAATGTCCTTGATAGGCGTTCAATGACCATTCATTCTTAAATATCCTCTCCCTTGTTCCTTTTATACCTTTATAAATTTAAATTTATTAACATGTGAAAATGTTTGATTATATAAAATTATTACAATATTTAATATATTTTATAAGTGTAAGGATACTTTACCCATATAATCTGAACTTGTACTATTTCCTTAAAAATTTTCAAAATTGTGCAATGTAGGTTTATAGGAACTAAATTTCATTTTTGAGAATTTTTTGGAAACAAAATATTTTTAGATGGTTAATTTTTGTATTAATTCGTCGTCAAACATATCAATTACAACAAAAACTTGTGTATAAGTACATCTGTTGAAATTAAATATATCTACAAAGATCTAAGGCGAAAAAATAATTTAACATCATTTAATTTATATTTGAACTTTAAGCATTTGTTTGTAGAAGTTTTACAGAGAGATTATACGAAATCTTCAAAATAAAAATTTACATTACATTAGCATAACAATTTTAAGATTTCTGATATTCAATATTGCAAATGAAAGATAATTGAAAATAAGATTTGCTTGCTTATAATTAACTTGAGATAGTTTACTAGACTTTCTCATTTGTGTTAACTTTGAATTTAATATTAAATTATATTCTTTTTATTTTAAATATATATATTAAGCTGATTCCTGACATATTAAGCTGATATCATATGATTGACTTAGTCCTATTGACTTTTAATTGTTAAATGTTTTATTTTAGGGTTACACAAATCAAAACCTATTCTTGGGACAATGCCCAAGTTGTACTTGTTGGGAACAAATGTGACATGGAGGATGAAAGAGTAGTATCTACTGAACGTGGCAAGCAGCTGTCAGACCAGTTAGGATTGGAGTTCTTTGAGACATCTGCTAAAGAAAATCTGAATGTGAAGGTAGTTTTTGAACGTTTAGTGGACATTATTTGTGACAAGATGTCTGAAAGTCTTGATTCTGATCCCAGTCTAGTAAGCGCATCTAAAGGCACTAGATTGAATGAACACACTTCATCCACTAATGCCAATTGCCAGTGCTAACCTTTTCTATGTATGCATCAACCTGTTGCCCTGAATGCTATCTGACTGTTTCTGGCCTAATATACAAGCCATTTATTGGAATGTTACAACTTAAATCTACTGTAATGAATATCAGTTTTGAATTAAACATTCAATTAATTGTATCTTATAACATCAAGCTCTAAGCTGCTTTGTACATTTGATATGCAGCAATTAAGTTATTAAATATATGTGAGCTATAAAGAAAGTATTGATTATGTACAAACCTGGGTGCCTTCTATAGTTGTGAAGCTTCAAAAGATAGAATTGAAAATCCAGCCCAATTTTCTATTAGATGTGGATACAATATATAAAAACATTAAACATCTTTCTACTTTTCTGAAATTTATAATAAAAAAAAAAGTTTAAACTGAGAAGCTTGCAGTTATTCGTTTTTAATGGATGTTTGCAATATTTGTCAGTTTTTATTATATTTGATACACTTGCAGTAATAAGTATATGAATAATAATTTCTGAAAGATGTATACAAAGAATGTCCAATTTTTTAATGTAAATGAAGTAGTTTGTGCAATATTTTACCATCTAAAAAGTTGTAACATTCTTCTCAATGTCTGTATATTTAATTTCCTCTGCTTAATGTTATAAAAAAAAAGTATACTTAAGTATACTTAAATTAGAGAACATTCCATTGTTGAAGGTGATTTTTATCTAAGTGTATTATAATGTACCTGAGATCAATTGGACCAATATTTAAATATGATCAATTGTCAAATTTTTCTCAGGAAAAGTTGCCAATATGCTTATTTTTTGTTCAAGTTTTTATTTATTCTGTTCATAAAATTGAGAGATTATTTTTATGTTTTAACTATGTTTTGTGATTTAGACATTTGCAGTAATGCAATGATATGATTTATTAATCAATACATATAATGTATTAAGCTGTTGAACAGTACGTTTTGTATTAAGAATTTTAAAAAGATAGAAATTTAAGTAATATTACCAAAGTCGGTGTTTGTTATTTATGTAATGTTAAAATATGTTTGTTATTCATCTAATGTAAAAAACTTATTTATAATTTTCATATTTTAAGTTTGGCGGCGTTTTTTACAAGATGTATTAATTCTTGATTTTGAAAGAAAAAATTTCATCATCAAAGAAAAATAATCAACTCCTTTTTTATAATCATGAAGCTATTTCAAGAAAGCATGTAAGATGCGTAACTTTTCAAATTGTTCTTATTTAATTAGGTGGTATTTATAAAGCTGTCTGTGTCTAATGTCAAAGAGCTTGAACTGAACTCGAATAACATTTTCAGACAGAAAAATGTCTCTACTATCATAAAATTTTGTGACGTAATGCATATATATGTTCATTATATTGCATCTTTAAAATTTAAAAGCCTTTATGAATATACAATCCCCCCCCCTCTTTAAATGGATTATTCAGATAGAAATAAGTAGTATAATAAAATATACTGCCCCATACAGGATATCAAAGTTAGAATATAATTTTGATATTGGAGCTATTTTTTATTGGAAAAAAGTGTTCAGAGCTTGGGTTCTGTTCTTTAATATTATTCAAAGACAGCCTAAAATAGCTTGTGTTGTCTGATATCCAAGTTAGTAATAATATTATATGTTGGAAATGACTCATTGGTAATGATGATTAAGATTTGCAACGAAAATATTTTTTTAGTTGGATCCATTTTAATCGTTATATTGGAAATTTTTTAGAAGCAAGAGCCTTCATTTTTGGTCAAAATTTAAAACAATTTGTAATTGCATATCTTTTTCACAATGCTAATAGTTGATGTAATTTTGTAGCAGCTTTAGAGGGGGATTTGTTTCATTTTATTATAAAATGATATTAAATCCTAATAATAGAAATCTTTCTAGTCTTAAGGCTAATTCTGAGTATTGAAGCAGTTTCTATCACATGTTACGAATGCTTCATTATTGGAAATTAAGTGCCCAAAAGTATATAAAATTGTCTCAATGTATGAAATAAGTTAAATGCAAATTCACATGTATACATAATACCTGAAAAATTGAGGGTTAAAAATTTTGCCAAAAAAAAAAAATGTATTAACCTCTTGATGAATTTTTAATAAATATGGGGTTATTTATATTATATCTTTTTTCTACCATGGTTGTACTCCCCCCCTTCCCCATTCCATGAAGAATCTTTTTTTAATAAATGTAATTCCCTTATATTTTAAATTGAACATATTACTTTTAATGTGAGTAATTAAGAGGAAGTAAAGTGAGAGCATATATGTTATAGCTAAATAAATTTAAAATCAAGAAATTCTCAATGGATAATCTTTCAGTATAGAATTTTGATACAGTATTAATTCAACATATCTAGTATCTTTATACAATATATATAAATTTTGAATCATATAAATGTATGTATGTTTTAGAAATCTTTATTAAATATCTGTATATATTAAATGCTTAGCAATAGGAACTCTGTTTTCAGCACTCAAAAACATAAATTTAATAAGCTATTCTTAGCAGTAAAATTTCTGAACTGAAATATATATTTGCTATCTGCTACTATATTTGTATACAATATTTTTTGAAAAATTTTATGAAAACATTCAAAAGTATTTAATGCCTGTGTTAATAAGAAATATAAATTTTTGAAATTTAAAAAAAAAAAAAAAGATTACATGAATTCTCTTTACATTTTGTCAAGTTATAAATGACAGAAAAAAGGGTACATTTTCGTGTATCACTTAACAGAATATTAGCTTTTTGTATGCATATATTTATAAGGATATTTTTATCAATTTACAACTTAATGAATACAACTATTTAAATTGAATAAAACATTTATTTGAATTCTTTTAAATTAAAAAAAATGTTTTATAAAGATAATGAGAGTGTTTTTTAAATTATTTAAAATAATTATATATTTGTTAATTTTCAATTTTCAGATAGTTTAAAAAAAAAGTATTCCTATTGAATAAAATTATTTTTAAAAAATTTCTTGCATTTTGAAATGTTCCAGGGTTATTAGATATCATAAGTATTTGTTTGTTTTTTTTAAATCAGAAATTTTTTTAAATTGTTTACTATGAAAAATGCAATATTTCTAATTTTGTCATCATAATTTCCAAATATTTTTGGAGGGTTAACATTTTCTAAATTCAAAATAAAATGCTTATAATTAAAATATCCATTGTTAAATATTGTGTTGATTGACTGGGATTTAAATACGAATATCTGAAAATAAGCGAGTTCATATAGAAAAAAGTTCAGAAATTTTCAGATTCATAAAACAGTTTTGGGTGTAACCTGTTTTTATATCAAGCTTTGTAGCATTTTATTTTTATATGTGTATTTTTTAATATTTTATTTAATACTTTTATCTTAACTCTTATGCTTCATTATGAATTACTCAGTTTTTTTTTATTTGATAATTGTTTCTTCGTACAGTGAATTGTAAAAAACAAATTTAGTTCCAAAATTTTTTTAATAAAGCCATTATCAATCGCAAAAGATAATGTATTTTAATTTTATTGTAATTAATCAATGTTACTATCAAATATAAAGTACTTCTACATTAAATGTTATATGCTTGTGTGTATATATATATGCTGAAAATGATACTGAATTTCAAATGAAATATTGTATACTTATAGAAATGTCATTTCTGTGTCAATCTAGCTAAATACTTAAATTTTAAAGAAAATGTTAAGTTGCATTTGTGTGTATTATAGCATTTTGATTTTGGACATAATATCAGTCATTAGATTCTAGTCAAAAATTTTACTGTCTGAAACAGTATTAAAATTTTTATCTATTTTAAAAAAGTGTTGTAAAGAAGAATTTACAATGAAAAAAAGTGTATTTAATTTCTATAAATGAAATTAATAGTGTGCTGTTTTTTTAGTCTTCTTTTATTATATTAATAGGAACTATTTAGGAAATCCATGTACTCGTATAGCCATACATTTTATAATTTAATCATTATTTTAAAAATCTACTGTATTAATCTAGTCATTTCTTATGCATTTACAAATTGAAGTGATTAAAACGAAAGCTAATTTTGTCAAAGCTGCAAAGTAATCTAGTCTTAAAAATTTATATTTTTAACATTCCATTTTAAATTTGAATTTTATGTCATGTGATATATTACATTCCATAATTTGATTTACTTGGTACAGAATTTTAATTGTTATAGCTCAATGACTATGCATTTTGTGTTATGTTTATAATAAAAAAAAATGTTCAGTTGCAGTCTGATGAGATATATCTGCTTTTGATTTTAATGTTAAATGATCATTTAACACGCATGATGTATATAATTTGTCATTTTTCTGTCATGTTAATGTTGAATGCAAATTAAGCATAATTTTAAAGCAAAATTCTATTTAGACTTGCTACTATTTTTAAAATTTATTTATTGATATTTTACGTTATGCATGTTTTATTAAAACAATTTTTATTGATATTTGTGATCTACCTGCATATATTAAAATTCAAAAATTACATATTGGTGATAATGTATGCAAGTGCAAAGGTTGTCAAGTCTGTTAGTATTTTTCTTGAAAATCTCTGTTAGTATCTGCATTTAGTACCATTTCTTGTGTGCATTTATTTTTAAAAATTACTAGTCAAATATTATTCCTCTCAATTTATTGTACTTTGTCTCCTTAGTATTGATGTGCAGTCTTATAGTACATATTTCTGTTAGCTATATATTCAACTTGATTTCCTATGTGTTGATCTAGTCACTTAATGCTTACGCACGCTTGCGAGAAGTTTATAATCATTGTAAAAGATGCTTTGGTGCTTCTTTTAGATATTACATATTTCGAGTATATATGTTTACATTGACTTGTTTTTTGTGTGAAATTCATCTGTATTCATTCTTATTCCGTTTAGTGGTGTGTTTGAGTGGAATGTATTCAAAATATAAAGTAGCAGCGCTTATATGGCTGCTGTTTATTGCTCAGTGGCTTTTTATTTGCAATGCAAAACATTGTACTCACCAGATAATAAAACAGGTTGTTGTGGCCTTTATGTGTTTTATTGTAATTTTTATTTTAGCTCATACATGAAATTAATAATTTAACTGCAGTATATTTTTAATGTACTTTAAATTAGAATAATTTCATTAATAGCTTGTATGTTATTCATTTTACACAATTTTTCTGAATACTCTCCATAATTTTGAACAGAACAAAGAATCTTCCTTATTGCTTTTTTTAGCCCGTCTGAATTATTTATTCAATTTTGAATATTGTATGATTGCTGAAGAGAAAATAATTTGTAGGAATATATGGAAAGGTTACTGTAGATTGATTGCATTCATGTAAGAATGGCATCAATAATTTTTGTAGGGAAATGTCTGCTGTTTTAAAAAAATATGAATATAAATCACATTTTCAAAACATCTTATCATTAGTTGACGGATTGAGTAGCATCCTCATATCTCAAGGCTCTTTTCTCCCATTCCAACTTCTCAATGAATAATGAATACTGCAATCATGAAATCTGACTAATCTTCTTGTAGTATGATATGAAAAGTAGGAGAGACAGCTGTTTTTACTTCCTGGAGAGTGTAATAGTATGAGATCTATTGTCATTTTTGTGTATTTGTGATATGATAGTAACTCAAAACTACAAAATCATAATCTCCTGATTGGGGCTTTAAATTGCAAGGTTATTACAAGTAGTTCTTTAATAAAGCATCAATTCAACATAAACACTTTACTGATGTTGGTTGTTAAGGATTTTCAATGATTTGATAGAGAACTTATTATTTGATTAGATTTGATATTTATTATTTAATGTGAAATAAATACAAATTTTGTTTGTAATATTTTTAATGCTGAGTTTATGGCAAATTATTTCTGATTCTATATTCCAAAGTTTCCCTACAATTTATAATAATATTTGTTATGTATTAGAGCGACATTAATTGAAACAGACTCTGTTCAAAGCTATAAAGTTTGTCTGCAATAGTTTATTCCAGTGATATTATAATCTAATATACTAAATTACCCAAAAATACCCTAGTGATCTTTTTCTTTAACATGGGGCTTACTGTCTTTGGTAAACACAGGTGACCTGTTAAATATTACTGAACAATTTAAATTCAGCTTATGTCATTGCATTTAATCGAAAGAATGAGTTTGTGTAATTTTAGACCAAATTATCATCAGATGTTTTTCTGTTGCAAACAATATAGGTCTTTCAATGTATTTGTTACTCAAAAGAGGTTTAATAATAAATCTATTTTTTAAAATAATATGCATGTTGATTGCAAGTATTTTTAAAAATGAAAGTTTTTAATCATTTAACATAGAATTTATTTCAATGTTTAAGTGACTTCATGCAGTGTAGCTGTATTGAAGAAAATGTTCTAAAATTTCTAGATTTTAAGCGAAAATTTGATTTATTTTGTTTCATTTAAAGGAACAGTGATTATTTACAGCGTTTATATATATATTTGTAATAAAATATCAATATATGATTATTTTTTTTTTAAAAAAAAAAAAAAAAAAAAAAAAGCTTTTGCATCAGTCTTTAAAGGCTTCAGCTAATTCTATTGAAAAAATACTGTTAAAGCATAATTTTGCATTTTAATTTTTGGAATAAAATTCCTGCAACAAATTATTTCGACTTTAATGTACAAGCATTTTTTTGACTGATGGAAACGGACACTGAAGTTTTTGAAACTAAATGCTGTCAGAATGAATTAAACAATGAACAGCTAAAATATCTGGTACCTTCCTTTTCAAAAGGACAATGAACCCACGACGACGACCCAACATTGCAGGGGCGACAAATATAATGTTCGCAAGAGGAATATTTTAAGTTAATGTATGATAGTATTAAAAATGGATTCCCCCTTAGTATCTCCAATCAAGCTTCTTGCAAAAAGCATATCTTGAATAATTTTCCCTTCCTTCACAAGCCAGACATACGTCAACAGTAAATAAAGCTTCTTTACTGGACAAGGATGCTTCATCAACTTGAAGAGAAAATTCGGTAGGTATCAAAAGTTAGCGTGAGGAAACCTCAATGTCCTCAGCCATCTCATTAGTTCGTCTTCGTTCTGCATCGTTGCTAAACGGGACTGGATGGTGTAAAATCGGTTCAAAAATTCCTTAATAGCCGAAAGTAACAACTCTTCGCTGATGGTATCTTCTTTTTTTTTCAATTATTATTAATTTAGTAATATTATTAGAGGTTATCAAACCACCGTCGCATTTTTGTGGTGGGGTTGCTAAATAAGTCTGAGACCGACGGTGCCTTCGATAACCAGTCCCTGATGTTCATTAAATCACAGACTGCTCTGTTCATTTTGTTTGTCAGAATGTGTTTCCTGCAAACGAGACGATTTCATTGCCTCATTAGATAGCACTTTGTTTCAAAGTAAACATATGTAATTTCGAGTTCGATGACGATTGAACGTAAGGGATGAAACTTACTGGTTCTAGAAGCGTTGCGCAAGTTTGCTTTCTTATGATACTGATAGCATAAATTGTATAATTGTTTCGGTTGAGAGCAAGTGATGTATACTTAACCAGAAAACCTACTGAAGAGCATGGGGATGGATTATGATGCTTGGATCATGCGAAATGCAGCCAATCTGTCTGTAACAAGCTTAATATATTTGACCCAGATGCGTATAATTCCCTACTGACTGACGGCTCGGTCTCTTGTGATCGCTAGTAATTTAGCACCAGCATTGTATTGTACAGTTTTTTAACGTTTATTTCATACTAATATATTTAATTCAATAAAATATTTTTCCCTCAATTTATTGCAGAATGTTCTTGATTTCTCTAAAGGGTCTCCGGAGGATTAGGTGCTTCTAGCAACGTAAAAGAAGGTTAAAACATGAGAATTTGAATTGACATAAAAAGAAGGCGATAAATCGAATTCATCATATACACACAATGCTGCCCGCAAAGTATTTTGAATTAGACAAGCCTGATTTAGATTAACCAATCTGAGATTGCCATTACAATTTCAATTAATAAAAATTACCTTTAAAAACTCCCAAAGTCATAAAATCTCACTTAACACAACATTGCAACCGGTTTTTATACGCATTCGTTTCAAAACTTGAAAATTCTCGATATCCCATAATCCGTAATAAAATATAATTTATTTGCAAACAACATTAACATGTAAAGCGTTATTTATATCTACTTAAATAGAAATATCAGTGTTCTCAAACTATATTGTGTGAACTATTTCTAGCCCTGGCAAAAAACATGCTTTCTCATAAGTAGCTTTGAAAGAGTTCTTCAGGTCAAAATTAGCTTGTGGGGAACGGGTTAACGCAAACATAAATTGTTTGCATTTTAATACAAAATTGGATTTTAAATCATATTTAAGAATTTAACCATTTTATAGTATTTTTTTTATTAATCTGTGTTTATTATTTGGTTAAAATCCTCGAGGGCTTACCTTCTTCAGATAGGTACGGACATCCTGCCCCCATGCATTCCAGTTATTTTATTATATCCTATGGGTTTACTGTCTTTGGTAAACACAGGTGACGCGCCCCGAGATACTCTAGCGTACCTTCTCTATTTTCGACCCTTCTTATCTCTCGTTTTTAGCTTTCTTTTCTCTTTTTTTAAATACCTAGATCACAGTTACATCTTGTTTGGATGGCCACCATTTGGCTCTTGCGTCATTAAGCTAAGAAATGAATAATTGTTTCAATAATTCAATTTTTTTTTTTTTTAAATTAATGCTTTATTTTCTCCTTCTATTGCTTTCTAAAGAACAAAGTCGATCGTTTTTGAACTCTCGACACATCTCATTCACTAAAGACACCAACGCGCGCCGAACCATCTGACAGTATTAATTTTTACCTTATTACTATGTAAACTAGATTGAATACTACAAAACTCCACTATCACTTTATCTTCCCTATTTTTGACTCTTCTATTCAATAAATTTTTATCTTTTTTCCCCATATTTCCAAACGTCTAGATCACAATTGCATTTTGTCTGGTACTGCATATCCACATCTGGTTCTTTTGCCATTAAACTTTACCATCAATCAATCACTCATTTATTTGGTTAAAAAAAGAACTTTTGGTGTTATCAAAAAATGTTTGACGTAGTGTATTTAGCTCTTGGGCCCTGAAACCCACAATCACTCACTCAATGCAAAGTTATACCTAAGAAACAATATTCGAAATTTTGTTCTCTTAATTAAAGTTGTTTACAAAAGGGATTCGAAATTAACTTTAGCAGTACCTAACTTATCTAATTGCAGAAACACAGCTACCATCCTATTGTAAACTTCGTTGAAAATAAACATGATAAAAGTTACATTAAAATTGAAGCTATATGCATGGTTATTCAAAATGATTCATCCGATCCCGAAATTCCATATTTTCAAACATAAACGACACAGAATGATATGCAATATATGACAGAAAAGGAAATATATATATATATATATCCTGGCAGACCCGGCCACGCGTTGCTGTGGCTAAGTTGTACGTTGAATTATACTGTAGTAAACTATTCAATACAGTCAAATTATTATTTAGGAATAAAGATGAAAACGTTGTAGCCGATGTAAAAAAACCCGGGATTGAGATTTGAACCTTATGTCCAAATTTGGAGACGATTGATGAAAATTTTCGTTGAGTTAATATTAAGCCCAAATCAATATAAAATTTTGAATTTTATAAGTTATTCATCTCATATTCAAGTATAGTTTTTAATAAATGAGTAATTTACAAAGTTGATAACATATTACAGTTTTTAAATGAGGTAGGTAACGTGGATTATTTATTATTTTTAATAATTATATTCATCATTTTGAATAATAAATATATTCAATTTTAAATTAATTCAAAGCTAATCGGTGCACAATATTCTTGGTTAACCTGTCTCTAGCTAACACAAATAGATTCGATGGTTTTACCATACGTGAGCATGCAACATATAATTGCCCATGGGAAAAACATGGATTTTCCAAGTCTAAGCCGCATATTGACATTGTTTGGCTTTGAGACTTATTTATGGTCTTGGCGAAAGCTAAGCGAATTGGAAACTGAAGCCTTTTGAAGGGTATCACAGATTCTAACGGTATCATTAGAATGCGTGGCAACAGGACCACTTCTGTAAATTTTACAGTCAAAATGGTTGTTTCAAGAAAATATCTGGTGATATTTTTGATGACCAAACGTGTACCCATTGCATAATCTAGGTGGATTCAAATTACGCAGAAGAATAATAGGTGAACCAAAATTTATGTAATGTCATTCCGGGCATATCCAGAGAATTTAAGAATTCAATTGGAAAATTTACACTTTCGCTTTCATCAACAACAGTGTCGATTGAATTAAAAGACACTAGATTACTTGGCAACAACTGTTGTATCTGGAAGTTAATTTCGACAACATCAACATTTTTGGCAGCCAAAATAGCTCGATTACTGAGGCAATTATGATCCAAGTGATTATTCTGTATGTGCGGGAATATACTTTGAATTATTTCATTTTTGCCTGAACAACAGTGCAGAAATTGTCTGGCAATTTAATGCATTGCGTATTTTGCAATTCTATTCTACTCTTTCTAATATCTAACAATTATTTGGAAAGCATTTGTGTCGATGGATCATTTTGCAATTGTACGTGCATGTCTTATGGTCAGTCGAAGTGTTTCAACACTTCACCATAAGAACGATTGTTTTAAACATGCGATAATCTCATTGGCGAATGTAGAGCGAGGAATGACTGAAGTACATTCCCTAGAAAACAATATAGATATATGGTTCAGAAAATTTCAGACTAATATACTCAAAACTTTTTCAGTTATCATTGTTACAGTGCACACATTATGCGTAAAAGCAGTTTTGAGAAAAACGCATTTAAACTTTAAATCATAGTACCTTTACATTAAACTACCTATGTGGTAAGCTAAAATTCCCCAGATTTGTATGTTACACTTTCCTTAATCTCGTCTTGGCAAATTTTCTTTTCTGTTTAGATCTATTTTTTTCGGGCAGTTTTCACACTACATGATGAATGTCGTCTCGATTCAATTATCGGCTCTTCATCGAGTTGAGCAAAGCCTTTCGATGTAGTTCCTTTTGATGTTCAGCACTTTGCCAGTGTCTATGGATATGGCACTAACACATCCATTCAGAGACAAATGTCCTCTTCGCTACCATGTTCCATCGACTGACACGCCACACCGAACAATTTCATCAAAATTATTTTTCTCGTGAATCTCAATGACAGCCTCATTCATAATTTTGTGTGTCACATTACTGGAAACATTCTCCAACTTTTTTTCAAGACATCTGTAAGCTGTCTTAGATGTAGTGTTGAAATTCATAGCTGAACACAGATTTTTTTGCAGCAGAATGTCCCTTTTCAATAATCCTCAAGTCAAAAACAGATGCAAGGTTGATGTTATGCATTTTGTTCACTTTTTGAGATGTACAAAAGGAGATAATATATACACAGTTTGGATATTTTAGTAACAAATAAGATGCTAAGCCAAATACTGATTATTCGAAAAGATTTATACCATTTCGAAAACACAGGACAATTAAATGAGGAAATAAAATCATTTAAAATTAATTACTATGTAATGATCTTTATTTGAAAACACCATCACTGCAACAACTCATAAGGACAACATCTAAGTGAGATGACGATAGACTATGTGTTCCTTATAACATTTCTCGATTGATTACAAAGTATGGAAAACCGTCACTATTGATGAACTCATTTACCAGCTGTAAGTGAGGTAATACGCACAGTGTTGCACAAACCAGCTTCTGAAATTATAAAAAGAACTCCGCTGAGTAATAATACAATACAAAGAAGGACTTACGAAATGGCTCAGAGCGTAGAAAATTCTTTATGTGAGTACTTAAAAACACATATGAATTTTCTATGCAGCTTGATGAGTCCACTTTACCAGGAAATGAAGCTTTACTTTTAGCTTATGTAAGATTTGTAAAAGAAGAAAAAAATTGCCAAGAATTGTTATTTGCCAAAGGTTTGAAAACCGATACGAAAAGTGAAACGTTATTAACTGAATGGAAAAGATTTTTCGATGTAAAAGCTATACCTTTGATTAATATAATTTCTGTTGCTACAGACGGTGCTCCAACAATAGTAGGAAGATACCGAGACCTTCTGGCATACTTAAAACAAGTTGTGTCGAATATATTTTCAGTACATTAATTGTGTCATTTATCGACATTAAGCAAGTCGCAAAAATCTTAGTAAACATTTACATGGATCTCTAGATTATGTCATTAGAGCCGTAAATAAAATCAAAAGGAATACCTTCAATGAGGGATTATTTGCTCAACTTTGCTTGGAAAGTGATGATGACTACAATCGTTTACTACTTTACACGGAAGTACGTTGATTATCTAAAAGTGCATGTTAAAATCAATTTTATGCGCACTTTTATTTAGAGTTGAGATTCCTAGAAAGCAAAGACAATGATTTGAGACACAAGTTAATTAGCTCAAAAAATGACATAGCCTGTATGACTGATTTATATACCAAATTTAACGAAACTTATTTGAAACTACAAGGTGACAAATTAAGTTTAATCAAAACTAAAATCATAATATCTTGGTTTGTTGCAAAACTTTTTCTGCACTAACAAAACTTGGGAAGAGGAGGATGTTCTCAGTTTCCAAATCTTTCAAAATTGCAAAATAGAGATACAGATTTGCTTGCTTACTGTCAACACCTAACGGCTCTTCATGCAGACCTGAACCAAAGATTTGAAGACATTCTTCACTTGGATATTCCCGACTGGATGTTGAACTCTTTTGCGCATGGGCAAACTCAGATCCCAAATACAAATGAATCCATACTAATACAGGAGCAGCTTGTTGAATTAGCTACAAATGAGGAACTTAAGCAAATGTTTGAACAGAAATACCACAAATTCTGGTTACAGAAAATGATCCGAATTTTACAACGTTTTTCTGAATTTCACTTGGTGTGTGTGAGTGTGTGTGTGTGTGTGTCATCAAATTTTCGATCGTTAATTTAACCAACTTCCCATCAAGCTTTGAAATTTTGGGAATCGTTCGTACTCGCCTAACAATGCAATATTTAGACATTTGCGATAAGGTTTAATTAATATTTTCTTTAATAATGCAGTTTAGCCCAATCACTTGGCGCGATTTCAAAAATTTGCACCAAACTCTTGGCTGGTTTTTTTTTTTTTTTTTTTTTTTTGTTCAACGTTAAGTCCGTAAAACGGAACAGGGTAGCCACATTTAGCAAAATATCGTCAAGTAATTCTTGTCGCCAAGGGTGGTTGGGTAAAAATGCATTCCATCCATTTAATTTACCGGATGAATTAATTAATTTTAGTTAGTTTTAACGTTTTTATGTATTTCACTTGGTGTGTATCTGTCTGTGTGTGTATTATTGTGTCATCAAGTTTTCTATCGTTAATTTAACCAACTTCCCATCAAGGTAGAGCTCTGAAATTTTGTGAACTATTCTTACTTGCCTAACAATGTAATATTTAGATATTTGCGTCCAGTTTTAACTAATATTTCAATATTTTTTTTAATAAACTTTGCCGCCATATAAAAACGTTGGTTTTTAATTCGAATTTTATATCCTGCATTATGGGTTATTGTACAAAAGTTGTTGACTGCTTTCACGTCTTCCTATTTGGTATGACCTGAAGTCAGTGCCGTTATAAGCCTCATCAAAACAAAAAAAAAACCAACTAGAAATTAGTGCTTGTGGGGATTTGCAGTTGCTACTCACAGAGATTGAAACGAACATAAATACACTCATAACGTCCCATCAACTAATTCATTTTTTTTAATTTTTTTATTTTAAACAAATAGATACTTCAAAAGATACTTCTTCAATGAAATGTTTTTTTTTTAATTGTAATTTTTATACTATGCATTTATGTAGCTTTTTCACTTGGAGGTCCGTGGGCTAGTTTTGACTATAAAAGGGGTCCACGGTTCAAAAAAGCTTGGGAACCACTGATTTAGACGAATGACCAAGTATCAAATCGCCAGAGGATCTAGCCGAGAAACTCGAGGAGTTTGAAGATGTCCGGAGGACATTGAAGCCAAAACCATGCTTCCCACCATCTTTTCGAAAGCAAGAAGCCAGATTACCGAATAAGTTCGTTAATTTCGGAAGATGTAAAAATCGTCACAAAAGAATTCAATATTTCGGACCTGAAAGAAAACACTATGAGACTCATCCGAGTAAAGATTTTGAAAAACGAATGCTTAGAAAATGTTTCTATTGCCATTCTCCTAACCATTTAAGCTACAATTGTCCTAAAGTTAAGAAAGAATCGGAACATACGAGACCATCGAACTCTGAAGTACAAACCTGTTCTGTTATCACGCAGAAAGAGCTATACCTGAAAGATATCACACTTGGTGAAAAAATCATTTCAGCTCTTATGGGTACAGGTAGTTCAGTTAGTCTCATCCGGGAAGACGTAAGTACAAATAATGTAGGCTAGCAAAAGTTTTCTAAGAAATGTATTGTCCTATCTGGAATAGGTAAATCTCAAGTACTGACGAAAGGTTCTTCTGAACATAACTTCATCATAGATAAAGATAATTATTCCTTAACATGGCATATTGTGCCGAACGAGCATCTTAACTTTGAAGCTGTCATAGGTGCCAACATTTTGAAATAAGCTTCTTTAAATTTCACCCAAAATGGAGTTGAATTCCACAAACATGAGGAAAAAGCATGGCTGATGCAAATATCGGAATTACATCTTGAAGATGAATTAGACTTGAGTCATATCCTCGACTCGCAAATTAAAAATAATTTGGTAAGAATAATTTCTTCTTACAAACCTGAGAAGACCGAATCCCCAGATGTTTCAATGAGAATAATTTTGAAAGACGATATCCTAGTCTACCAACCAGCTCGTCGTTTGCCATTTGTACAGAAGCAAAAGGTCAACAAACATGTCGAAGAGGGGTTTGAATAAGGAATCATCAGACCTAGTTCATCCGAATATGCTAGTCCAGTAGTACTAGTGAAGATGAAAAACAGAGATTCCAGACTTTGTGTCGACTACCACAAACTGAACTGCAAGCTTGTCTAAAATAGATTTCCATTACCTTTAATAGATGATGTATTTGATAGACTACAAGATGCAAAAGTGTATACAACCTTGGATTTGAAGACTGGATTTTTCCATGTCGACGTCAATGAGGACTGTCGGATATTCATTTCATTTATTGTTCTCGATGGACAATATGAATTTAACAAAGTACCATTTGGCTTAAGTACTAGTCCCAGTTTTTTTCAAAGATATGTTTACAATATATTTCGAAATTTAATGAATAGAGGTATAGTAATAATTTATATGGATGATTTAATAATTCCATACACAGATGAAGATGAAGGTTTGAGTAAACTAAGATTCGTTCTTGAAGTTGCATCCAAATACGGTCTTGAAATCCAATTCAAAAAGTGCCAGTTTCTAAAAAGAAAAGTAGAATTTCTAGGACACATTGTGGAAAACGGTACTATACGTCCTTCACTCGCTAAAACGCTTGCTGTGAGAAATTTTCCTAAGCCAACAACGGTTCAAAGTTTTTTAGACCTGACTGATTACTTTCGAAAATTTATACCTGAATATTCTAAAATCACGAAACCACTTAGTAACCTATTAAGAAAGAAGATTCTCTTTAATTTTGGTCAATTTCAAAGAGAAGCTTTTGAAAAAATCAAAGAAATTTTGACAAACAGTTCAGTTCTGACTATTTTCAAACAAGGAAAAAAACTGAATTGCATACTGACGCAAGCCAACAGCGTTATAGTGCTATGCAGAAGCAGAAGATGGAAAGTTGCATCCTGTCCACTACATGTCTAAGAAAAAAAGCCATGCGGGAAAAAAATACAGTAGTTATGAGCTAGAAGTCCTTGCTATCGTAAGAACTCTGAAGAAATTACATGTTTACCTATTGGGTAACAAATTCAAGATAGTGACAGATTGCCAAGCATTCCAAAAAACCATGAGCAAGAAAGACCTAGTTAACCCGCATTACTAGATGGGCATTACTGCTCCAAGAATTTGAATATGAAGTAATATACCGACCAGGTCAAAGGATGAAGCACGTGGACGCTTTGATCAGATACACAGTCATGATGATTGGGGATGATACATTGACCGCCAGATTGAAGAAAGCACAGTCGGAAGATGAAAATATTAACACATTAAAGACACTCCTAGGAAGTGAGGAATCCCAGGATTTTTTCGAGGAAAAAAAATGGGACACTATACAAATTCGTTAACGAACGTGAACTCATAGTTACCCTTAGTGGTATGCTGACTGAATTAATAAAACTAGTTCATGAAAAGGGTCCCTTCTCAGTGGCCAAAACTGAATAAGTGGTCAAACAAGAATTTTTTATTCCAAATTTAACTAAACACCCAATATGTAATAGTTAATTATGTACCTTGTATTCTATCCAATAGAAAGTCAGGAAAAAAGGAAGGATTTCTGAATCCAAGACCTAAAGATGAGTCACCTCTGAATACATATCATGTCAATTTTATTGGCCCATTGCCATCAACTAATAAAAATTATCGGCACATTCTGACGATAATTGATGCTTTTACGAAATTCACCTGGTATATTTCACTGGGTATATTTTACGAAATATATCCAGTGAAAACTGTTTCCACAGAAGAAGTTATAAAAAGGCTGAAAGTACAACAAAGTACATTTGGCAACCTCAAACGAATAATAACCGATTGAAGATTTGCATTTACATCGAAAACCTTTTGTGACTATTGTGTAGAAGAAGGAATGCAACATTTTTAAATTACCACTGGAGCTCCACGAGGTAACGGTCAAGTCGAAAGAGTCCACCGCACCCTTATCCCTGTGTTGACCAAGTTATCACTCGATATCGAAATGGTATCTATATGTAAACAGGCTTCAAAGAATCCTGAACAGTACTATCAGTTATAGTACTAAATGGACACCATTTGAACTACTAACTGGCGTTCAGATGAGAAATAAAGAAGACATAAAGATTAGAGACCTACTAATGGAGGAGCTAGAAGAAGAATACCTAGAAGTGACAGCATCCGTCAAGATGCGAAACCAAATATTTTACAGATCTGAGAACCAAAGAACATATAATAAGAAGAGAAAAAAGGCTCCCTAGTACCAGATTGATGATTTAGTAGCGGTCCAACGTGCACAATTTTGTGTAGGCCTCAAACTCAGACCTAAATTTTTCGGACCATATCGAGTTGCTAAAATTAAGCCCAGAAATAGATATATGATAGAGAAAATAGACGATTACGCAGGCTCGAATGTAACTACCACCTCTGCTGATCTAATGAAATACTTCTCCCCTGGGTAGATGAAATCAGACAACTTTATGTTCTCAATAGTAAGTCCTTTTTGATTTTTTTAAAAGTTTTTTTGTCATGTTTATATTTCATAGTTTTATACCTGGAAACTTGTGTTCGATCAGATTTTAAGGTCATCATCAGATATCACTGAGGTCATCGACGCTCAGGGGTGGCCGAGCTGTAGGATGTATACATTTTGAGACGCCTTCCAACACTAGAGGGCACCACGAACTTGATCTCTACTTTGTGATCTCCTTCCAAGGGCTCACACGAGTACCCGCAGACGCAAGGGCGCGGCCAACATGAAAAGACGTGCGATCTGATAGCTCCTTAATATGTACAACCAATAGTTCTGTTTTAACTTTGTAAATACTGCACAATAATATATTGTTTAATTAAATGTCATCTTCTAAAAATCCGCCTCTTTTTTTGAATCCAGAAAAACCCTAGACAAAAATGAGCCATGCACCCCCTTTCTGTTGTTAGTATTCTACACACACAGATATATATATATATATATATATATATATATATATATATATATACTGATTTTTCTCCACAAATATTCCATATAATTTCCTTTAGTTAGACATATAATGTCAATTCGATGTGTAAATTCCTGTCAAATACATTGTAAAGTGACAGTAGTTACGTATATCAGTGTTTGATTGTACAGAAGCTGAAAACCATTGTTTAAGTTGAAATAAATTTGATGGAATGGTAGCGTAACAATTTATCTGTTACAATGCCCCAAAGGAAGAAATTGCATGAGTCCATGTCACTTAGGTGGCCAGCTGTGTAACACTATGTCATATGGTCCACTGCGATATAGCTCCATGAAATCTTCTAAAACAGCTTTCATGAAATAGATTCATGAAGAACCCACAAAGGCCATCTATTTTTCACAATATAAAAGTTCCACCGTATTTATGTATTCCTTATCATATCATCGTATATTTTTGAAAATATGGCAGTTTAAAATCAGATGAATCATTTTGAATAACTCTATATTTGTAATTGAGATACAAAACACTGTTTATTCCCCCCTACATTTATATGATCCTTCCTCTGATATTTATATTGTACATGGAATACATTTTAATTAATTGTCCAGTATTTCATAATCGTCATTCCACCTTTTTTAATTAATGTTTTAAACTTGTCTGACTTGACGGTAGAAAACCCACACCGAAATTTGTGTCTTTTTAATTTAATATAGACTTATATCATATTTAAAATTTTATCCTTGATATTTTGCACTGTTTTCATCTGTTAGCATCCTTAACCTGATTTTAAAATTGTATTTTAATAATTGTTTGGAGTAGTTTAGTTAGATTTGACTTGTGCCATTAACCTCAACTTCCTCTCACTCACCCTTACGTATATTATTATCAGCGGTAACTACCCGTCAGTGAATAGTCTTATAGGATTCGAAAAATTTCAACGACATATATCAGATTTTAGCGGAAAGAATAAAAAAAAAAAAAAAAAAAAATCTGGAAGGTGCTGCATTGATAATAATTTTAAGAGTACGTCTAGAAAAAAAGGATATGAACAAAATATACATTGAAGAGAACATTTTGAGAACACTAAGATATATTTCTCTCATTGCATTTTTGTCGATAATGAGATTATTTGTCCTCATGGGTAAGGGAAATGACCTCCGTAAGACAACACGAATCACTGTCAGGAATTCGTCTGCTACGTACTGCTCGCATTCAAGGGCAGTTCAAGGGTCATTACAGGTGGAGAAAAGAACCGGTTGCTGTTATTTTTGTTTCCTGGAAACGTTTTTTCGAATGACGCTATGAAAAGATGCAAGACACTTAACTTTCTCCTCAGAACCCGCTGCATATCTCAAGAACAACGAGCGTCTCTAGCATTTTTCAGGTAAGTTCATAGTCTGCCACTATACGACGTTTATGGGGAACTTCCATTTTTTTATTATTATTTTACATTGTAAGGTTTTTATGTGTTTAAATTCATAACATATAAATGATAAAAAATTATAAGTGAAAGTTATATAGTTAGTTATATAGTTTAAACTAAACCGATGTCTTCTGCAGAAACGTAACTAGATGTAAAGGAAACGGTAGGAGGAATTTTTGACTCCTTTTCACATTTTCTGAATATACATCTCCCCCCCCCCTTTTTTTTTTCATTATAAGAAAGTAAATAAATGGCATTAGAAGCTTTGGTGTTTTTATAGTCAAAATGTTATCGCATCTCAAAAAAAATCTTGATTACATGAAACACAAATTGCGTAGAATTCAAAACTGGTTAGTACCATTTACACACTTCGGACTGTTTTGAAAATTGAATTATGCACAGTACATTTTTAGAGCATAAAGTTTCTTTTTACTGCATAATTTAATTACATTCTTTTTAAATCAGTTGACTTTAATTTATATACCATTTTAATTAAAATATGGACATCTTTAAAACGATTTCTTACTTACATGCCAGTTCTAAACATTTAGAACGAAAAAATGAAATCCTTTATTTGAATAAGTTATTTCTTTTGATAATCACAGATGCAAAATAAATTTAAGGACTTATTCTACAAGCGCAAATTTTAATAACAAAAAATCGGTTAGGTAATTACTCTACTGGAAAAAGAGAAAAAATTAGAATAGAGATATGCACGTCATCAGAAAAGATTAAACGTCCGTATTCTTTATTAGCGTGGGAGGAGGGGTGCCTTATTTAATTTAAGAAAAGTAATTCGCAAACTTATCGTATTTAGAACTAAAACGATGATTTTTAAATTATATTCAAACACATTTTCTCTTACTTTTCCTCCATTCTCTATTAATGAGAATTATAAAATTAATAATTTTTAATTAATTTTAATTTTCTACGGAAAATTATAACTAATCCTACATATAATCTAATTCTAGTTTATTTACAATCCTTATATTCGAGTTTTAATTTTAAGAAAATAATCGTACAATTTTATCAGAAATTGATTTTGATTTAATTTTTTCAAGTCTTGCCTTCTCATAACAATAAAGAACTGAACAAAAAACGAGACTCATTTTTTTTCCGATTTTAAAAAGGCTCTGTGATATTAAAATTACGCTTTGACTTCACTATTCTATGAAAACGGTATAATTTATTTATTACGCTGCTAATTTATGTTCTCATCAATCCTTTTTTTTTTTACTTGTTTAAAATATGTACATATTTTCGTCTCTTATATTCTAAACTAATATTTAACTTTACTGTTCAATAGGTAAATGATGTAATGATAAAATATTTCGCAATTTTCAGGACGCACTTTCATGAATGAATACATGTGGCAAATTTTAATATTGGGACATTTTTTCCCCCCTATTTCAAAATTTGTTCCGTGTGGATCTGCTCCGAGACATTAGGTGAAAATAACCTTAAATTTGAACGACTACACCCTATCAAGAAAAATCTATAATTATACTAATTACATCAGTATATTGTCTTTCTCGCAATTTTTAAAGTAACTTAGAATAAATGATAATCAAGGGATGAAAACTTGCCTGAGTTGGTACCTTTCTCTCCTGAATTCCACACTAAGCCATATGAAAACTTTAAAGTACAGACCTAGGTAATGTACGACAGGTTCAATGGTTTCACACAAAAGTACTTTGTTAGAATCAGTACTCGAACCCGTTTCTCGATTTGAACCACAAAGCTCATAATTTTACTTATTCGAGATTTAAACGTGTGGTCCTCTATTTCTAATAAGTAAATAAATATGTCCATAATAAGAATAAATAATAAAGGATATGTGTGTGTGTGTGTATATATATATATATATACACTAAATAAAAAACAGAATATTAGAAGTTAAATATTCTTCAATATTTTTATTGCTTATTGTTTTTTTAAATCCATTTTAAATATACTTATTCTTGTGGGGTGGCATAACATGTGCATAAAAACAAACCGATTTATAAAAAGTTTTTCATTTTGAAAAAAAAAACTTTTTCGACAATTCTTTATTTTTCACATTAAGTTTATAATATACACATACAACTGCCACTCCCGATAAATTTATAAACTATGTTTAAAGTAAAGCAATGTTAAACTTACAATTGGAATTGCATAACCGATGTACAGAACTTCTGCGTTCTAAGATATTTCTAAAATGCACTTTTATGACAGTGTTTTAATACGCCGTAGCTTCACACTTGGATGAGAAAATGCAAGAATTCTACTAATGAGCGAAACTTTATTTGTATATTTTTGAAACTACGTATAATAATAATTAAAAACAAAATTACATGCTCCTTTCACAGATAATTTCTATGAAACATTTCTGAATAGAGTAGGTACATAGGTTTCGATACTACGTTGAATTTATCATACTATTGGAGGAAGTTTATTGTATTATTTAAAATCATATTAGAGCACATGTATCTCAACATTTTCTTTCTCCTGTTATTTGCATCTGATACTTTTGCAGATCAAAGTAGCTATAACAATGTAGAATTGTAGCCTCTGCCCATCGACGTTAGAATTGTATCGTATCGGGAGCTTGATTTCTGATTCTGCCAAAAATTGTCGAGCGTAGTAACTAGAACTAGCGCACTTTAAATTTGATTGAGCTTCAAAGCCTTTGTTGTGGTATTTTATTTGTTTGAAGCAACACGAGGCTATTGGCGACGGACCTCACAATTTTGAACCTCGGTTTAGTGACAAAGACGACAATTGAGTTGGCACCTCTCTCTCCTAACTTCCCCACTACGTTCAAAGGGAGGACTTTGAGCCTCGATAGATTTAATGTGCATTAGCCCCGGCTACACGGAGGGTCATGTGGTGGCATCAAGACTCGAATCTACGATTGCACGAAAACCGCCGGCCGTGAGTCTGTGACCATGACCACTAGTCTACCGTGGCTACTTTGATGCGGTGTAGAGATAAGGATAGGAAAAAAACAAGCTCAATTGTCGTCCTCGTCGTATGACTTTGGGTTCAAATAACAAGGTCAATCAGCTCGAGTCTTCTCGTATAGTCAATGTAAACCAATCTACCAGATTAGATTACAAATTCTAACCAGTTCTTTCTTTATTTATTTAGTACATAATTGGAATGAAAATATAATTTTATAAAGGTATGTGAAGGATGATACTTTCCAAGATTCCTGCTTAATATAATTCGAATAATACTTTTTCCATTTATTTACTTCATGTTGTCTCTGAGACTTATGTAACGAAACTGGAAAATAATTAATGTATCTCATTATTAATGTTTCGGAAAGAATGAGATTGTTTTAATTAAAGAAAACTCCAAAGTAAAAATTAATTTCCGTTCGTTTGATATATTTACCTAAGAATAATAAATTTCTTTAAATATGGTTAAATGTCAAAACTCTATGTGTCAAAGCTATTAAAATTCTTGTTCGTATTATTCGTTTCTGGCAACCTATTTCTGTCCGAATAAAAGCTTTTATTGCATTAAATACACGTTTCAGTCACATTCTGTTAACTTGCGTAAACAATACCTCTTATAAAAATGAACTCGGGAACATTCTTCAATTAGATTTCGGTTGAACTATAACTTTCAGAAAACTTTTACAAAAAGTAGCGTCGAATAAAAAGAATTTGAAAGCTTTTCTTACAGAAGATGAAATGCTTTGACATTTATTTATCTGAAATAATTTTTTCAACAAACTTTGATTTAAAAAAAAAAATTCATGATGATAAAAGTTTTCATTAAAATATTTTAGAGTAGCTTTTATTTTTGTTGTTCAAATTAATATAATAATTGCTGTTCACAATAAATTTAATCGGCTATTTGAGAATAGTTAAATTTCAAAACATGATGAGATCAGTGGTAACTTGATTGGTAGAGTAAAAGTTTAATATTTATTGGATCATGAATCCAAGACTATTTCACCGAAATGAAATCCAATTAAACCTCCAAGTTTTCAAGTTGCTTGGATATCTAGTGTTGCTCTCGTAACTTTTCTGTGTATGGCTGAAAATTACGATTTTCTGTACTTATGGTTATGTGTACAGATTTAGAATAACGAAAATTAAATTATAATGGCCATTTATGATTGCTTGATTGGTTTTGTGCGATATCGAGCAACAAAGGTTATTATTTTCATGTACGATTTATCTATTTTTTAAAAATGGTTTCGGGGGACATACATGTCTTTCAAAAGCAAAGTTTGTTGAAAAGATTTTTTTAAATGTGGATATGAAATTTAAAGTTTCGATTATACTCCTCGCCCTACTAAAATTTTCATATTTATTCTAACAGTTCGTTTGTCTTCTCGGTTTTTACGTTCATAATTTACGATTAAAAAAGCTGACAACACAGCATTCTCGGAAGCTTAAAATATAATTTTAGATTGAAATTTATCATAAGAACAAGCAGGAATTTTTTATTAATCTTGGGCATTAGCAAATTCCGAGAACGGCTTTTAAATCGTCTTCATGCTTTCGAATCCTTTTTAAAAATGCAATAAACACTGTTAAAAAAAAACAATACAATGGATTGTTCATCATGGACGAACAAGGTATAAAATTAAGTTTTTTATGTCATTTTCTCATCCCATAAACACAATCGCTGCTAGAAAGATGAGACAGTGCAATGGGGGAACACTCTTTCGAACGCGGCTTCCGAAATATGACCTCGTTACGCTTTGTAGGATGTCCGAAATAGTGATGAACCAATCAGAGAGGCTGTTACATTAGTCCGAACGGAAGTGGGCGAACAAATGCAACTTCGCATACTTCACTGTTTAAATGGACAGCTGACTGCGAAGAGGAAGACGAGCGGAATGGCCGATGCAACAGGTTAGTTAGTTTATTTACTTTGAACAGAGAAGTTTATAGAAAAATATATTTGAGGCGAGAATTGCTTTTTAAAGCAAGAACGCGTAATATTGTGCGAATAGGCAATCGTTACGATTGCTTTACGAATCCCTTATTCGTTTTCATATTCAGAAAAATATCCTCTATCAAAATGTGAAAATAAGACTTTAGTATACATTCTAAGTTATTTTAAAACTTTTTTTTGAAATATATATTTTTTCCTGTGTAATGATTTATAACAAAAAAAAAAAATTTCGAAGAAAAATCGTTTGTTTCTTGTTAAAAATTTCCAAATGATGCGCTCACAATAGAATATTTTAAAATATTACTTTTTTTGTATTGAAATGAAAATGAAAATTCATTTCACATTTATATTTGTACAAAAACTTTGCCAATAGCTTAAAAATTTCTTTATTGGTAATATTTAAATTCTTGTAATCAATTTCAGCTCAAACTTTTATTTATATGAATTTTGTTTGATAAAATTTTAACTTTTAAAACTTTTTCTTTAATAATTTATGCCTGTTTATTATTCAAAAATCAACATGAAGTAATGTAAATGTTATACTGCAAACTACTTACTACTTCCGTTTTCTTATACTTCCATTCGTATTGATTATAGCATAATTGATTTGAAATATTTTTTGAGGCAAACTGATGTCAATCTCTAAATAGATATAATTAACTATGTATAATTCATTTTTTATTTTAAAAGGTTTTCATTCAATTTACAAATATATTTATTTGTAGGCTGTAATAGGAACTTTTCGAAAAGTAAAATAATCAAAAAAAAAAAATTTCTGCCATAAAATTGATGTATATGCTGCGTAAGTAATGAAAATAGAGTTTACAGTGCCATTAATTTGCCGAATATCTTGCATATAATTAGTACATCACATATGGCTAAAGAGAAATTGAATAGTAATGACTCATAGTAAAAGTTTAAATATGCGAAATTTCAGTAACTATTCCGATTAAAGTTTTTTCAAAATCGGAAATGTTATAAAAAAAAGTGTGTACTATATTATTTTAATATATCTAATTTTTTTTAATATCATTCACTTTCTTTTTGAAAAATATTCAAAGCATTTACTTACAAATGGATGGCCATTTGCTTTTTCTATTATTAGTTCTTTGTTGTAATTATTAATATTGGCATATGTATCAAAAATTAATTTTAAATTATGCATCTTTTTATTTTATTTATTTATTATTTTTTGTGAGGAGGATGTATTGTGAATCTTGTGTAATTTGCTTTTAGGAAAATATACTAAAAAAAAATTTTTTTTCTTTAATAATTAACTCAATATCCACTGTGATATATTTAAAAAACGGGGGTGGGGTGGGGGGAAACAGTCTTTAGTCTCCTGGATATTCCACATTTCTTGTTACTCATCAATGAATAGAACTTAGTCTTCTCTTTATCTGCACTAAATTGTTGTCATAAACTGTCATATATATATTTTTTTCAATTATGATTTTCAAATAGATGCAAGAATTGATCGCTTACTGTCAAAATCATCCATGCAAGTGTTCCATATATCAGAATTCAGAAAAACCAGGCGTGTTTTATTTTATTTTATTTTATTTAGATTTGTAGTTTCATATTTTATTTGTTATCAATAATTTGAAACATCGTTTCTAAATGTTTTCTCTGGTTTTTAACGTCTGAAATGTTTATTGATATTAAATTGTATTCCGATTCCTTCTTGAAATATATCAATGCGTGAATTACATATGCATATTTTGTTTTAATTTACTGTCACAATATATCTATAAATTAAACCGATTAAATATTTCCTTTGAAATGTAACTCAAAAGCAATTATAACAACAAAATTCATTCTCTGTTACTAAATTTACCAATATATTCGTATGTATATGTTTTTACCCAAATTATTCAGTTATCTATTTTGCATTTAGTTTTAAGTAACTGAGGAATTATTGTTTGAGATCATTAACAAAACACAAATAAGAATTGAACAGTAATAAATTAAAGAGCAAGCAATCAAAGGGAGTTGCATAAATGAAACAGATATATTGAAGCGCTTGGTTAAATGTGGAGCTTAAAAAAATGTATTGATTGTTTATTAAATGTCGCACTTAGAAGCAACGTTAGAACAATTGGCGACGTACCAGTTTAATTTGAATTTTATACCAGTGACGAGAACGACACCTGAGCTGGAACACCAAATTTCTACACGCCAATGGGAGGACTTGAGTCTCGTCATATTTAATGCATATTAGTCCCGGTGTACGTAGGTCTCTAGTGGTTTCAGAACCTGACAGAATACCACCCGCGAGCTTGATATATATATATAATTTTCAACATTTGATCCTCCACCGAAACTTTCTTAAATATATTTTGCGCTGTGATTAGATTTAAAGACAACAGATTGAAAGCAAACAACACAAATCAACAGATTTATAACCATTTTACCTCCAATACATGTATGTTTTCTAATATTTCGAGGCCGAGGTAGCCTAATAGTCATGGTTACGAACTTGCTGCTGGCGTTGTTTTTGTAGAGTCGTGAGTTCGAACCCCAATGCTACTAAAGACCCGCCGTGTAGCCGGGACTGATGCAAGTTAAATCTGTCGGGGCCCAAAGTTCTCCCGTTGGTGTGGTGTGGATAGTCGTCCTCGTCACTTGACCGCGGTTAAAAATTACGAGGTCCGTCGCCAATAGCCCTCGTATTGCTTCTAGTGCGACGTTAATAAAAACTAAACTAAGCTCATAAAGACCCGCCGTGTAATTGGACTGAAACTAGTTTAAGTCCTAAGCCTACCCGTCAGCGTGGTGGGGAAGTTTGACGGTAGAAGTTCCAGTTCAGGTGTTGTCTTCGTCACTTGACTTAGGTTCAAAATTACGAGGACTATCGCCAATTGTTCTCATGTTGCTTCTCAGGGCGGCGTTAATTTAAATTTGTCGGGGCTTCAAATTCTCACGTTGCCTCGGCGTGGATAAGCGTTGGGTGTCAGCTTGGGTATCGACCTTGTCATCTGACCGTGGCTCAAAATTGCGAGGCATATTGGTCGCGGTCAGCGGATTTTTGTAAGAGGCAACTGGAATCATTCTCTACAGCAAATAAACTGATAGCGCGATTATTATTCCTGAAAATAGGTACTTGATTATTATTTTAAGCTTTTATAAAATTTACATGAGAGTTGTACAATTAAATTAATAAAGAATCCCCCCCCCCTTAAGTATTGCTGAAACCCAGTAATAAATTAATGGATTGAAAACAGCAAAACGAAGTTTAAAAGTAAAGTTTTGTCTCGTTTGACATATACTTTAGAACCGAATAATAACATAAGTCTGTAATCGTAACCGAAAATTTATTTATGACTGATTACTTGATTAAAGTTATTTTTCTTTTGGCGTTATCAAAAAAATATTTAAATTAAAAACTGAGAACGCCTTTTTAAAACATTTGTTAGGACATCGTGAAAATTGTATTTTTTATTGAACTCATTATATTTTGTTTTAACAGTAATTTTGTCTCTTAGTGTGCTAAGAAAATTGTTGTGCTCTTAAAAGTTTCCTTTTGCGATTGTTAATTGTATTTTACAAAATAATTGCATTATATTGCTAATTATTTTTAAACACAACTGGAATTTAAAAACCTTGATGTCATCACTCAGAATTTTCATTTCCTTTCCGATATCGGTTTTTATCACTGGGCTGTCCAAAATTCGCTATCTGTAAACCGTTGATAATTCAAGTTAATTAAAACTACATCTATCTTGCCAGCCATTTTTTTAAAAAAAATTCTTAAAAAATAGCATCCATTTTGCTTTCTATATTTCCGTAAAAAATTGATCAAAATCGCCCACTGACAATAGATCAAAGAAATGTATTTCCGAATAAGTTGTAAATCATACCAACATGTATTGTGAATACGATTTGATAATTCTTCCAGTAGACACGCTACAACCCTACGTTAAATTGCAACATATTCGTATTCGATCACTCGATATCTATTTTATTCTTAGAATTTATCCATTGTTTTATACGCAGAAGGAGAGGAAAAAAAAAAAAAAAAAATAGAACCCATATTCAGTTTCATGTCATCAAACAAAAGAGGGCGAAATGTAGCTGTTCATGACAGACAGATGTGCAGAATGTTTTTCGTAATCGTCGGGAAAATGTGGCCGCTTTCATGCAGGCGAGGAAATCTATTTCCTTTTGGCGAAAAGCTGTTGTAATTAAAGTTTTCGATAACCGCATCGTTTTTAAGTCTATGTAAGAGTTGTGATTCTGTTTGTTGGATTTTTTTATTAAAGGGATATTTGTATCTATAAAAAAAAAATGTTAATGATTTCTTTCCCCCCCCACCCGGTCGGTTAAAAAAATTACTTGTTAAATAATTTTCAATAAGAATTTTTTATGGAAACAATCGATGCAGAATTTATTTTATTGATAGGTCATGGTTGCTAGTTCATAAGCGTTCAGATAACCGTAGAGCCCCGATTCCGCTAAAGACCCTTCGTGTAATAAAGCTGATGTACCTTAAGCTTATCGAGCCTCGAAGTCCATAGCTTAGAAATGAGAAGAGTGAAGTTCCAATTCAGGTATTGTCTTCGCCACTTGTCTGTAGTTGAAAATTAAGAGGTCTTTCGCCTTTTGTCTCCGTGTTGCTTTTTACTGCGACTTTAATAAACAATCGATCAGTTCCAATTATTTTCAATTATTTGTTCACTAATTTGCCCTCTTTCCTTGTTGATTCATTTCGATGCGCAAAAATGCAATTTTTAAATCGATTGCTAATTTAATTAAATACTAAGCATTAAATAATAAAGAAGAAAACATCCAAAAAAAGAAAGATCTGATGAAAAGAAATCCAAATTTATTTTCTTGCTTTTAGCTTATTCAGGAAATACAAATTTTATTGTTGGTTACGTTATTGTGGAAAACCTCGGACACAGTTTACATGCCATCCGTGGCAAGGATCATCCGCTTAAGGAAGGCCTTCTTTTGTTTATCTTATCTCTGTGACCCAGAGACAAAAGTATATCAAGCTTCTGTCCGGCAGTCTGAGTCAAGCCAAAATGTATTAAATAATGACTTTTTCTCTTTTAAGACTAATTTTTGAAAAATCAAGTTTTAGTCTCAACTATCCTGATACAGATTAAAAAAACAAACATTGATTTAGAGGAAACTTATTTCTTTAGAGGTAAAGCTACAAGTCTTGGATCATGATTTAAACGAAGAAAAATTATTGGAAAAAGTCTTCATTTAAATGAAGCACTATCCAAACTATTTTGAAGAAAGAAATAAGAAGTGCATTTGTGTGTGTGTGCCGCGGGATCCTCGATGTCCGCAAAATTTGCATCTCGACCCCAGGCCCCAGTAATTGAGGAAATTGAAAAAGCAGTTTAGTTGGATGATAAAAAAAAATTAAAGCTAATTAATTATGTTAATGAGCTTTAATTTTTTTAAAACATTTATCTGTTGGGATTTAATTAGAGAAAATTATTATTTAACCAAAACATGAAATTTGAAAAGACAACAATGAATGTTTCTACAATTTCTTTTGATAAAATTAACCACATTTAAAAAATTACTGTTTACCACATTTAAAAATTAATGTTTCTACAATTTCTTTTGATAAAATTAACCACATTTAAAAAATTACTCTAACAGCACTATCAAACGAGTATATACCCTTTATACCCTTTCAGCTTGTATGTAAGTATAATTTCTGCTCTGTCCGAAGTATAGGATTGTATTATTTTAAAATAAATGTTTTTTTTTAATTAAAAATAATTTTCGATTTATTCTTGTGTTTGTATGAAATTATTACCTACATATGTATTTTTAAAAACTTTTTTGATTTTTATTGTTTTTTTTTTTTTTTTCATAAAAAAAATTATGTTTAAACTTTTTTTTTAAGCATAAAAAATGTTATGTTTGAAATTTTCTAACATTAAAAATATTTTTTTAAAATTTATTTTCTATTTGAAAACATATGCTTTAAAAATTTACTTATTATAAAAAGATGTTAAGTTTAAAATTTTACATTCTAGTATTAAAACTGTCAAGTTAAATATTTTATTTTCTAACATTAAAAAAAGTTATACTTAATTTTTTTTCTGACATTAAGAAAAAACGTTATATTTTAAAATTTTATTTTTTGATATTAAAAATGCTACTTATTAAGAAAAAAAATATTGTGATATATTAACGTTTAAAATGACAAATTTTGACTTATAGTATTGTAGCCCTAAAATAAACTACACATAAATTAGATATAAAGTCGAATAATAACACAATAAAACATACAAAATGTTTAGTAAAAAAGCATATTGGTTTAAAATGTTTGATTAGTAGCAATATACATTTGCTTTGCATTTTCAACCATAACCGACATATTTAGTTTTTTTTTTTAAGAAAGATTTGCTTACATAATTTGGCAATTGAAAATATTTCTGTAAAAAATCTGCAGCCAATTGTTCTGAATTCAAATAAAAATAGCAAAATCACCATTTGATTGTAAAATCATTTTATGGTTCCTAGTTAAACTCTCATGACCGATTTGATTTGCACAGTTATGAAAACAACCATTGCATTCATAAACATTATTTAGTGAAATTTTTAAGTGGTCGCACAAAAGTGCAATTATTGAAGTTATGAGCACTCACTTAACTTCAGCATAGATACGGTCCACTAAATCTCGAGTTTTACATTTTAAAGCTGCTATCTCTAATTTATCAACAAAAATGCATTTGAGAGAAGAAAAGAGACGTAGCACTTTCTGTAACTCTTTCTGAAATATGTAAAAGCTCAGTCCAAATAGACAAGATGAACTGATGATAAGTCTTTTTTCTCAAAGTATCTCTAGAGTTTTATATATCGTATCATCTATAAACACAGCAGAAAACATTAGAGAGTCATGTATACTGAGAGGTTTTCGAATTAAAGGTATATCCGAATATTTTGTTTCATAGGTGTTGTTATTCAAATAGGTGTTGTCAAAGAAAGAGGTGATAAAGTAACACCTTTTTTGGTCGGAAATAGATGCCCATGAGTGTCGTTTTTATAATGATGAAGATGAATCTTTACGGTGTTGAAGAAATATGACACAGCTACATTGTTTCTACCACCTAATGGGAAATGATGTTCAGGAATAGTATTTAAATTAGATCTTGGATCTCCCTCCGTATTGCAAAATACTTGAGATGGTGAAGAGGAGCTTTCAGGAATCAGAGCTCGTTTCATTTTTTTTTTTTTTTTTTGACTAATAGAAAATCCCAAAAATAGCATGAAACTTAAAGAAATTTTGACAGAAAGCGTTTTCTGGTGAAAGCGATACAAAACAAAGTGAAAATATAAAATGAAATTTTCAATTAGAATAGACAACAGTTCTACGAAGAACTTTACACCAATTTTGAGTTGCGATTGGTTTATTGTTTAAGAAAGTTGTTTGATGGAACATAATAATGTATTTCTACATTCGTGGAATGTTAAAATGAGAGTAATTTGATTCTGTTATCAACATTTCTGTAATAACATGTCCATACAATGTTTACACATCCCATTTCATGTAATTTTGTAATGTTTTATCAATTTTGAGTAACCATGTAGCGTGAATTCTTCAGGTTCTAGTCTAACCACGTATTCTCATATATATTTTCGAAATTATTCTATTGCCACGAAAGAAAACGAATTTTTTTAGCTTCTGAATAGTACATCTTCGTAATTTATAATAAAAGAATATCAACTTTTCAGTGTTAAGATTTCTTACAATTCAACTTTATGTTAAATATTTCTACATAGTCATCAATTATATAATCATAATATAATTACAAAGTAGTAGGTCTTCGTGCTTAAATATAATTGAACACAATTAACGTAATTGTTACAATATTCTTCAAATCTTAAATGTTACAATATTATTTAATTCTAAAATAAATTTTAAAATTTCTAACATTATAGCATTTTCTAGGAACCTATCTACCGTGTTACAGGAGGGTTACCTGTATATCGATACTTAAAAGTTTAGATGAATTTGATTTTTTTTTTTTTCAAACTGAATTCAATTGCTTATTGAAAATGCTGGACTTATTAGCGAAAGTACTCTTGAATATTTTTATTTTCACCTGGAATTTTTTTTAAATGTATTCACATTCGTTCAACATTATCGTAAGTATTTTCTAAAAGAAATCACTGTAATATTTAAATAAACTTAATTTTCGATTGAACTCTTGTTTTCTAACTTATGATCGGTTTTTGAACCTCTAAAAGTACTTTCTCCCCGAAATGCTTGTGTGCACAGGAAAGCCGACCCAAAGGCCACAGAAATGAAATTTGGGTACCTCCAGGCGGAACTTTTTAGGCCCAGGTAGAGTCTTTAAACAAGTATGGCAACATTTTAAATCCAACAGTGATAACGAGCAAAGCAATTCCATTCTTTCTTTTTTTTTTAAATAGTTCGATAAGTTTATCAATGATATCGCTTACTTACTATAAAATGAATTATTTGTTTGAATGAATTAAAATATTTTAATCAAATAAAAACATGTCAAAATATAATTCTATCAGAGTAACAATAAATGTTTGAGACATTAAAAAAATAATAAAATGCCAAGAAATACAATTCAATTTTAGCAATTACTTCCAAGGAAAATACTCTGAAAAATGTATACCGATTCTTTTTAAGTTAGAAATACGATTTTAGATTAATTTTGTCCAGAAAATGAGAAAGAAAATTGCAATAAAAGAAAAGTTCTTGCCTTCGGTTGTCTCGTGTAAATGATTGTTTTTATGAAGGATAAGTTTAAACATTTCTCAATTTTTGTTTACCGTGCAAAAATACTCAGAAAACATTACAGAGAAAAAGAAGGTAAAATGCTTGTTTTAAGAATAATTTATCACAAAGTTTTGAAAATTGACGGTCAACAGCAATCACATAATTTCTTAAATACCAGCCTGGGCTGGCGTTGTTACTCCTGATTCATTTAAACAGTAAGAAAGATTAAAAACATACAGATTAAATTGTACCGAAGCACGGAACAGAAAGCAGCAAGAAGCAAATGGATGAAAGGAAAGGAAACGAAAAATGTTTTTTATTTAATTTAATTATTTATTTTTTGATCCCCCAAAATGAATTTTGGGGATTTTTTTTTGGTAATCGTTTTATAGTGATGATGTTACTTCACTAAAAATAGTGGTTAGTAATTCGCGAGGATTAAGTTAAATGATCTGAGAAGGTCTTACGATTAAGAGAGAAAATTGAGTTTCTGGCATTTTACGCCATTCCTGAGGGGAGGAGAGAACGAAAATAAACCTGCGAATTGAATGCCACTGGAGAGGGGTCCACTCAGGTAGCGGTAGGTGTTGTAAGGGGAAGAAAGAAAGAAATACTGAATGAAATTGACATAAGGGCGACTAAAAGTGAAGAAAAAGTGGATGGATTTGAAACTGGGATAGTCTATTTTACTATTTGTTGCATGAAAAAAAAAAAAAAAAAAAGTTTTTTTTATATATATTTATAGTGTTTACTTTCAAAGCAATAACCCTAGCGTGTAATTTTAAACAAGATTAATAAATATCCCTCAAACATCAGGGCACATATGGATGAATTTTAGTGAATAAAATGTATAGCTAATGAGTCTTTTCTTTCTTTCCCCCAAATTATCAACACTAAAGTGAATGATAATCACTTTTAAAAATAACGTCATCCGCTTATTATTCTTTTGAAAAACATTTTAGGAATTAAAAAAAAAAAGTCTGAAGTTTGCGCAATTATTGCGGAATTACACACCTAGCACTGAAATGCCCATTCTGGCTGTCTATTATTTTTTGCTGATGTTATAGTGATGATTTCACGCGAAACTTAGTGTTGCTTCAGATGTTTAACCCTGAGGAATCTTTTTCTTTTTATTTTCAGAGATGAATTCTAAGAAGACTGTTTTTGTAACCGGAGGAGCTGGTTTCATCGGTAGCCACACAGTCATCGAGTTGCTTCAGGCAGGTTACGAAGTTATAGTCATCGACAACTTCGTCAATGCCGTACCAGGTAAAATAAATAAAAAATAAAAAAAAAAAACCTTGGCATTGAACTTATTCGGCCTATGTGAGAAACAATTGTTTTTCAGATATTTCCAGTCATTTGAAGTAGAAATTAATTTATGCTTATGAAATTGATTTATGTGATGGAATGAAAAACGATTTCTTAAAAATAAAAATTCAATTACTGTGATCTTTCTTGTACAATTTATAAACAGTCTAGCATTCTTATAATGGAATGAAAAACAGTTTCACTAAAATATTCGATTATTGTTAACATTTATGCGTAGTTCACAAATAAACATCGACGGTGAAAAAAAAATTAATAAACAAATTATGGTAAGAATCAAATACTTGGGCCCCGATATAGGAAAAATTAAACATATAGTTTTAATTTCATGTTAAATAATAATAAAAAAAAAAATGGAAATAATTCGTCATTACGGGTAATGACTTTTTACGGTTATAGCTTCGTGTTATTCATTGGTGCCCAAATTTATTATTACTTTAATTTATCCGAATATAATATTTAGTTTCTTCGAAAATATTTAATTATATCAATATTCTATAGCAATTCATAATAAAGATAAATCGATATCGAACAACTCTCATTTGCAAAATGTTCTGTAAATAATTCCCTGCGATGTAGGAATATATTATAATTTTTACGATATCTCTGTGATGAAATTTAAATATTGAATAGAAATTTCGCCCTGGCATTAGGTTGAGTCCAAGACATTTAAATATACTAATTTATTGATCTTGAACCACCTCAATATTTAATGCACCTCAATGTGCTATTTTAGTAGTTGTCATGTCTCCCCAAAAAAAAAAAAAAAAAAAAAAGTGTGTAATTGTAATTTTATTCGTTCACAAAAAAACGAAGCGTTATGAAGTAGCATTTTGTTATTATGGAGAAATTTTGTTTTTCAAGAGGTCTGAAAGTTGGAGGAAATTCTCCCACTTTTATTATATATGCTCGTTACTTCAAATTTATATAAAATGCATCTTAGAATTATATATTAATTATTTTTAAACGTGGGTATTTTCCAATAATATTAACAGTTTTATTTGATTTATTTTCCTTTTCTTATTTTTCGATTGAGTTAAAATATATAAAGTGAAAGACCTGAACCCTCTCTTAGAAGAAGACTTGAGTAAGAGCTAGACCCGTGTGGTGGCTGGGAATGACAGATAGTCCCACTGTAGCTCTTGCATGTCGTAAGAGGCGACTAAAATGAGTACCCAGCGTCTGGGGGTATAGCCGGGCACCCTGCCCCTAGGGATTATATCAAGGGACCTTAGGGACTTGCCTTCCTTGGTAAGTACAGGCAACATGACCCGAGGCACCCTAATGATCTTTTTCTTTCCCATGGGGTTTACTGTCTTTGGTAAACACGGGTGACGCACTCCCGGGATACGCTAGCGATCCTTCTCTATTTTCGACCCTCCTTCTTGTCAACCACTTTTTATCTTTTTTTTTCAACTTCACGTCTAGACCACAGTTTAATCTTGTTTGGCGCAGCATAGCCATATCTGGCTCTTGTTCCAATAAACTTTACATTCACTCAATGAGCAAGAGCTAAGTCCTGGTCACTAAGAAAATTTTATGCTTTGTTGCTTTTAGTCTTATTGATTATTACAATCAGTTGATCTTGAACTATCTCAAAAGACGAAATTCACAAGATAGTTCATCAATAGGAAACTCTATTAAAAAAATTAATATTTTTAATAATTCATAGCACATTTTATGTCTTACTATTCTTTTCAATGTTAAAAATCAGAGTACATAAAAGCATGTTACAACTAGTAAGAAGTTAAAATATAATTTGGGCACATTTATAAGAAAACTTAAAAATTGATTTTATGTTCATCGTCCGAAGGTGATAAGAATTTTGACATAAATTTTTACATAGCTTTCTTTTTCTTGGTTGAGTTAATAACAAAAGTAATTAGAAAATAATTCAGTTTTTATATGAATTTGACTCTGTGTTTATATTAAAGCAATCTTCACCCAGTGGTAGTGGCTGCGGTAACCATTGGTTACGAGCTTGTGGCCGGCAATGTTTCGTCCAGACATGCGTTCGAGTCTCGCAGGCTTTAAATATCAATCGCATTGGAGGTTAATTCAGATTAAATCTGTTGAGGTTCCAAATCCTCCCTATAGCATGGTGGGGAATTTTAGTGAGGGAGATGGCAGCTCCGGTGTCATTGTGGGCACTTGAATGAGATTCAAAATTCTATTCGAGTTCTATTGGCGAGGTCCGTCGCCAATAGAACTCCTGTTGCTTGTGAGTACGATGTTAACAAACAATCAATCAATCGTCTAATGTTGAAGAATATGATCTAAATTTTCAGGAAGAAAAAGAAAAAACTCCCAAGTTAATAAAAATATTTTTTGACTTAGATGTTATTTAGAAAGAAGCATATTTTATACTCATTTCTGTTTAAAATCATCAATTTTTACACTTATAAAAAACATGTATTCCATGTTTCTTCTTTTATATATATATAATATTTAAATTAAATAAACACCAATACATAACGATCATAAACAAGTTAGAAAATAATCTCAATAATTAAAAATATGGAAGAAATCATTACTGTACCATTGAATAAAAAACATATATACTCCAATCCATATAAATCTACAAATAAAACTTTGCAAACAAAGAAAAATCAGTATGCAAATGTAACAATAAAAGAAAAACATTACATATTTTATAAATTTCCGAAAGAAAGTAAATTAAACATGACATTCCTTTTAAAATGATTTATTCATTTCTTGCATTATATACAGTAATATCCCCTAATAAGAGATATCCACCGGAAGAGGCATTTTGTACCTTAAATGAGGTGTTCCGTACAAGAGGTATTATATAATATTTTGACTCTGAGGACTACTCAAAAAAATTAGGGAAGCATAACTATAACGGAAATATGCAGATACTTGCATTGATAACTAACATCAAATTAAAACATCCATAATTTAAAGCGTAGCAGAAAACAGATGAAGAAAAACTTCTTATGGAAATCAACGTTCATGACGTCAAAAACCAGAAAAAGGATATAAGTCCTGAAACTGTGATTTTTCAGATGCTTCTTTTTTCGCTGTCTTAGGTGTTAAATTCGATCGATTTTGTTTTTGAAAAAAGGTGACTTGAAATTGTTCACAACAATATTATTTGCCGGAATCCACGGCTTGGCGTATTATCGGTAGATTTGAATCTTGCTAACACAGAAGACGGAATCTGTTGGAGTGGCACTTCAAGACTGGAACCGATTCCAAGAAACGGGAAATGTTAGATGTCTATTAGGGTAAGGTTGTCCTTGTACTATCACAGCAACTGATGACCGATATAACAGCTCGTCGATGCTGATCAGGCAATGCTACTCAGTTGCTTTTGGATAGAAGACGAAAAATGTCAAACCAAGCAGTCTGAAATAGGTTGCATGTTGGCCAGTGGTGTGCATTTCGTTGACCTCAAAGTACCGTGCGACCCGAAGAAGTTGCGCTGATGGCCATCGAGATTGGACGCAACATGATTGGAGTCGAGTGCTATTTACTGACGAGTCCCGATTAATGAGTTGTGGGGTACTCAGCTTGTTTTGACCCCATATTCATTCGAGAGAGATCCCATTACATACGAGGTAGGTTGATGGTATGGTCTGGAATCAGCATAGGTGGTTGCGCAATATTCGGAATTGCAATTTGATGTCCCAAAGGTATGCAGACGAGATATTGAGATTCATACCATACCTTACGCTGAAGCCATTGGTGATTATTTTCTTTTAATGCAGGATAATGCCAGACCTCATATAACACGTCTAGTGGGAATCATGCTTGAAGTTGAAACAATACAGTGTGTGGAGTGCTCTTCTGTCCTAAATCCAATCGAGCACACTCAAAGTCACACTCTTACGACGCATTATAGTGTGGTCAGAGCCTTTTTTTACTGTCCGGGGCTTGGAAATTGCTTTTCTTCAGGAGTGGAGCAGTATTTCCCTAAGTTTTAGTGATAGCCTCGTTGTATCCCTGAGAAACAGATATGCAGCAGTCTAAACTATTCGACGGGACCATACATCATATTAAACATCTTGCTTCATTTCCAAACTCTACTTTTTTTGTCTTTTACATGCTACCAAATTGTTGTCTTGAAGCATCTTCTCGTGCTATTTCCATCATTTTAAAGTATTAAAGCTCTCATACAATTTTTTCTTTTGCGTCTTTTTTCTGTAATATGTTTTTTTACACATGTATTCTCCATTTTATAACCATGAATGATTGTCTTCAAGTCTTTGTTTGCTTCCCTAATTTTACGCACACATTCACACGTCCAATAGTGATCTTTGAAATAACTTAAAATATCACAGCTTCTGGAGAAAAAAAATACCACAATCGATTTCAGAGTTAAAATTTTGTACTGTTTTTCAGCATCCCATTTTCGAAATTTAAATTTTATTCATTCAGACTTTCCAAGATATGTGTTCAAGTCTCCACCTATGCGAATGACTTCAGCCGTTTTTCAAAATAAAAACTGACTCGGTACTTTCGTTTTAAAACTTTAAAATATGATATTTTGTATCCGGAACCAAGCTTTTGTAGACCACAAATTTTTTCCCTAAGTTAGTTTTTTTTTTTTTTTAAAAAAAAAAAAAAAAAAGTAAAACATTTTTGTAAAAGGTTGTAAATGTTCGGAATTCTCTAAAAAAATTTTTAATTCCATGATAAGGCACAGAGTTAATCACAACATTAGACATTTAAAAAAGAAAATAAGCTGCATAAAATTTAATCATATAAAACCTTGCTTGAATTTGTTTAAAACAGCAAATGTGTTACACGTACAGAATCTTACAATTTTTCTCGTTACTTTTTCGTGGCGTTTGTATGAATGTAAACGGAACTGCTAATGCGCTCGAAAGGTATTTGACCTGACCCGTCATTAGCGCTGCTGGTTTTCAAGTCAACGACTTGCATGTAGTAGCATTCATTAGTGGGATATCTACATATAATATATTCGTAGAAGGTATCATAAAGGTTTAATTATTTCTAAGAAATAACCAAGATATCTGGATAAAATTTATTCAGAATATTGACTGAACCTTATATACGTAATGTTGAAAAATTACAGCTAGTAATGTTGATTTATTTGGTTTCAGGAAGCCGTAGTTTGATGTAACCCGCCTTATCGTAAAGTTTTACTTATCTACGAGGAATAACCAAAAGATGAGGATAAAAAACTTATTCAGTACATTGAGTGTTCTTTATGTGTATATTATCGTAAATTACAGCTATACAGCTCAAGAAATAACTGAGATATCTGGATAAAATTTATTCTATATGTTAATTGATCCAACTGTACAAAATATTGTGAAACGTAGTTATTGATGTTGATTTGCTTGGTTTCAGGAAGCCATATAGATTGAAGTACTTGCAGTATAAAGAAGATAGAGCTCGATATGCTGAGCTCTACAATGACGACTTTCGAAAGAGGTGGAAATGTATAACCCTGGAATGTGTCGAGAAATCTGAAGAATAATGAATGAAAATTAATTTAATAATAGTTTTTTCTCGATTATTTTCGTTATCATTAAAACTTTACGATGCTGGCGGGTTACTTCAATCTATGGTTTACTGAAACCAAACTAATCGTCATTAATAGCTGTAATTTACATTATGTACATATGGATCAATTAAAAATATGTAGAATAAATTTTATCCAGATACCTTGGTTAGTAATAATTAAGCCTGAACGATACCTCCTCGTATATTGTTTGAAATAACCTAAGGATGCAAAGGAGGAGGGGAAAAAACAAAGAATTTTTTTAATAATAAAATTGTAGAAATATTTTCTAAACAGTTTTATATTTTTCTTCCATTCAAAATAAATTAATGGTGCTTGTCACTATATTTTATTTTTTAACAGTTATTGTATTACATGTAATAATTACAAAAGCACGAAGAATCATTACTGCAAAATATTTTTAGTTAAATTACTTCACTCTCAAAAAAAAAAAAAAAAATGAAACTTGGTTTCACTAACATTTAATCGATTCATCCCGACGCTATCAAAGGTACATTTCATCACTAATTTATTTGCAAAAATTTCCTTTTGAATATGAGATTTTAAAAATATGCGAAGAGAAATTTCAGAGCGAAAAAAAGCTGTGAAATAGTTCTCATTTGGAACGTTTTCATTCTATGCATCGAATTAAAAATCATTTTTATTTTGGGTAATAAAGACATCGATTCTAAAGATCACCTGTTGATTTCTATTTTCGTATGTCTAGTATTTAATAATATCACATAATTGTTTCCATGTATTTAGCCACAGTGAAAAAAAGAGGGATGCATTTTTTTTTCTCCCGTTATTGAGAAATTCCCAGTTGGAACTAAATATAAAAAATTAATAAATTATCAAAAAGTTTTATGCGGATCAGTAAATTCAGAGAAGAGAATTAATTGCATTAATATTTGTGTGTAATTAAATTAGCGTTTACATGAATAAAAATAGAAATGAGATATTCATACGATTTTATTATATTACGAAATTTTCTCTCAATATTATCAAAGTTCTTATAAGGTCTTTTTAGCAGCTTGAGAAAAAATAGCAGGAAAAAAAGTATATTTTATTTTAAATGAAAAAAGCACAGAACAAAAATGAAATTTGAGATTAAATTTTTTCTTAATTACATGATATGACTAGAAGATATAGTAATAAATAATAAGAGCACATTTAAACATCTCCAAAGAAATGACATAATCCACAAATTCAAATGACAAACAAAACATGAAAATGAATATTGATATCGCCGGTGGCAGATCCAGGAAGTGGACACGAGGATATGTTCCCCCTTCCGTCATAATTTCACGCACAGAGACAAAATAATATACCTGAACAGGAAATCCCATCCAAATTTAAAAATACCGATTATGTTGTTTTATTTCAAAGTTTTTTGTTCTGTTCAAACACAGGACTGAGCAATCCATCGTACTTGAAGTGTTCAGTTTGAATTTGGTTTCTGAGTTAATATGTAGATTATTTTCAGGTTAAAACCCATGTAAGCATGAATAGTAAACGAGATTAAACAAATACAGTCAATCCTTATGAACTTCTTAAAAAGAAAAAAAATTGATTCCGTTTTCGTTGATGTTAGTTCCAGAGTAGCAACTGATACTATTCATATAGAATACTGTACCTTCATGCCTGTGCGCCTAAAAATTTTACAGAATGCGTAGCATCGATTAGTTCAATTTCTGATATTATTACACGTTTTACTAATGGCTAAAATGAGATATTGATTCGTACGTCAATACGAAAGTAAAATCCGACTAAGAACAATATGATAAATAATGCGATCCATGGTAACCAAATGAAAATTATGAAGTTCCCGTGTGTTGCGCAAGGAATGAAAAAACGTTCTTTTAAGTTACGTTGGATTAAAGGTTCCTTCAGTTATAAATTTGGTGGTGGACTGACGGAATTTGAAACTGTAGAAGGTTAAGAAAAAGTTAATTACATCTTTATGAAAAAGTATGCACGAAAAAGTAACTACCCTAAAAACAATGTAATTAAGTCTCAGATTTTCGTTGACTTGAAAGTAACAGACAAAAATTAATACCAATCATCAAAACTATATATGCGGTGTGCAAAATATCTCTTTAAGAGGTCATTAGGACGTCAGATATATTTTTAAGTAACAGTGACGGTGATGAAACCATAGTAAATTAAATTGTAAGATTTTGTTAAAAGTTTTGGATGTCGGAGACGAGGTTCTAGAAGAGCATTTGCGGACAAGGGTCGTAAAGCTACTTTTATGAGTAAAACAACGAGAATGAAATGATTCAATGCTGTGGAAAAATTATTCAAAACAGAATTGTAAAAAAAAGCCCAGTTCTGCGGTATACTAGCGGATGAGATGACCGACATTGTTATTTCTGAGCTTTTGCATTCAGTATTTTGATCATGAGGTGTATCATTGAAAGAACATTCCTGATGGAGATATTATTGGTGCTGCTCTGAAATATAAATGTGACTTACCTTAAATATAGTGGCTACGGTAGCCTAGCGGTCAGACATAGACAGCATTTTCTAGCCCAGATGCTACTAAAGACCCGCCATGTAACGGAGCTGATACACATTAAATCTGGTAGCGGACTCAAATCCTCCCATTGATGGGACTCATGCACCATCAATCACTCCTCTCTATGGCATGATGTGGAAATTTGGAGAGGGAGGTACCATCCTCGTCACTTAACCTGAGATTCAAACTTATGAGAACCATCGCCAAAAACATACAAAGTCGCAGTGCGACGTTAATACATAATCTCTACCCTCAAGAACAGATGCCCTTTCTAGAGAGTTACTTTTGAGGATAGAATTTTGGATAAACAAACCACAAAAAATTGACAATCCAATGGAAGCTTTCGGCTTTTCTTCAGAGTTTTGTAATTTACAATATATTTTAAGATTTCTTAGTGTTTTACCAATATCAACTGCTACTACCGAAAGATCCTTTAGCATTTTAAACAGAACAGATAGTTGTAAGGTCCAACACGAACAGATATAAACATAGATATGTAAGTAGATCATAAAGAGGTTCTAGATATATTTGCAAAGAAGCTCGCTCGAAAATTACAATTATAGTTTATGTATTAACTTTTAAATGGAGTTTTTCTGTGCCCCTATTTTTTATAATTATTTGTTATAAGTTAATAAATATATCATAAAAAACGTGATTCTGTGCCCCCTCCCCTACCTATGGATTTGTTTGTGGATCTGATACTGGAATATTATGTTTACACTTTCAATTTAAGATTTAATATTTTTGTGTACTTTATAAGAAATGTATTGATAATATTGTTAAGTTGCAATATATTTGTACATGTTTCCTTAATATTTTTTTAGTTTTTAAATTCAGAAATTAGTAATTGAATTTTAAAAATGACATATTAGTACATTTTGACTCATTTCTAAACTCAAATAAACAGATATGAATAAAAAACACGAAATATTCTCTTTGTCTTAAAAAAAAAAAAGTAATATATAATAACTGATGTATATTAACTATTAGTCTTTCATCATTGATCGAATTTTTCCATCATGACCTTCTATTTTATTTTACAAAAATTACGATAACCTAGGATTCGTTTTAGCCAAAAATTAATATACGTATGAAGGTTAATTTTACTTTAACAAGATATAACACTTCACCTTTATAAAAAATTTTAAATTAAGATGGAAAAAAAAATAAAATAACTGTATGTATGATAATACTATTATTTTTAATATATACATATAGCTTCTTTTTTGTTCTTTAAAAAACGATGTCATAAATGATAAAATATTTCAGGACAAAAGGGAGATGCACCCAGTCTTCGCAAAGCGGAGCAGATCACAGGAAAGAAAATTACTTTTTATGAATGTGATCTTATGGATAAAGCCAGATTATCTGGAATATTCTCAAAGGTAATAAAACAGTAAATTTGATTAACTGTTATTTATAACATCAGAGTAGATTTTTGGTCATGGTATAGTGAGCATAAGTTTGTATAGTCGGTGTTCTCTTAACCAGCCTCTTTTCAACTGTTTTGTTTGACTGATAAAGTGACAAGTCAGAGTTACCTGTTTATTCTTGTAGTAGTGATAACGGGTACATGTTTTTGTCGCATACAAATGGTTGTTTCTATTCCTTACAGTGATTTGAAAAAGTGAAATAATTTTCATTGATAAAATGACTGAAAAAAAAAAAGGAAATTCTTTAATAACATTTTGTTATATTCCATTGAAGGCCTTAGTCAATATTTGGCATTGCTACAAGTTAAATGTAAGGATCTGAGGCTCAATGTCCTCACTAATCAAGAGAGTGTAGTCCCAGTTATGATGTCGCTTTCATCATTTGACCATCATCGTCAATAGCTTTGGAGCGAAGTGTGTATGTTTTTTTCAAAATTAAGGTGTCCCTCGCTAATATCCCCCGTGTTGCTTTTAATATTGTATTAAATAATTTCCTGGGTCCCATAACATCTATTAATAGTTTTATAAATTTAAAAATTTTCATCTGAGGCACTTAATAAGTGAGGAATGGACTGTGAAGTAATTTTAAATTTGAATGTTTAAGCTGTGGATGAAGGAGCTCTTAAGGTGATGCTGGAACTCTAGTATATCAAGAAACCAAATATATAACCTAGGAAATAAAATATGCAAGATAAAATTCAAGAAAAGATTATAAGTAATGCAATATGCTGATAACATCATTTTATGATAGCAGGAATTTGTAAATGTAATGATGCATTAGCCATATACACCTCTAGCTGCTGAAAAACATCCAATCCTTTTTCATAATATTGATCAAAATTTTCATGCTGATAAGAAAAACTACGTATAAACTAATCCATATACATAAGATGTAAATGGATTATTTTAAACACAACAATCATTTTGTTAAATTAATTTCCTGAACTATAAAATATAATTAATATTCAACTTATGATGAAAATTTTAAAAGATATTAATCTTTATTAGAATATAGTTATTGTATTACATAATGGCTATATTTACAATAAGTTATTTACTGTTTGAATGTAAATATTTGTTTCAACAGGACTAAAAAATTATAATTGATTTATGTTATATGCAACATACAGCTGGATGCTAATTTAATGTGTAAGGAATGTAGGCCTGACATGATTATTTGTATGTGAAAAATTTTGCGTGAAAAGCCTTATTGTCAAATTGGATGTACAAACTGCATCAGTTCCTTATAAATTTAAGATGTAACCAAATTAAAAGTATGAATGCAAAAATATTTTAAAAAAGTATTTAAAATTAGAAGGATTACTTAATCTTTTTCTGAAAAGTGATTACCCATTGCTAAGTTGAATGAAAGGCAAATCCTAAACAATGAAAGTAATTCATTTATAACTGTATAATGCAGAAAAAAAAAAGTTATTAAAAGGTCTTGCTAACATTATCTACCATTATACATAATGAACTTTGAATTCATTCAAATAAAAGAAAAAATAATTTTATATTTATTCACTACTTATATATTACATTGAATAAACAACTAAAGCAAAATACTTGAAAATATCAACTAGATTTAAAAGCCTCTATTATGATACTTAAATTATTATTAAGTTTAGAGCATAGAAAGAAGTTTACTTTCTTAATTCAAAGTGCAAAAAATAATTAAGGTTTTAACTGATCTACAGCAATAAAAAGTGATCAATTACATTTGATAGTTTAAATAAATATATAAAAGGGAAAATAATCATTTTTAGAACATGTTGAAAATTTTTGGTTTAAAATCGCCCATTTGCAAGGAACAATCTATTTATAAAAACTGAATATTTTATTGTGCTATGCTTGTAAATACCAATTATATATAGATCATATTTATACAATATAAACTTAAATGATGTTGAGAATTTTTTCGCAAATATCTTATTTCAGAAATATTATGTTATGAAACACATTTCAAGTTTAAAAAAGGTTACTTTTATTTTATATTTCAGCATAAAATTGATTTTGTTATACATTTTGCTGCAGTTAAAGCAGTGGGTGAATCCATGCAGAAGCCCTTGTTTTACTATAAAAATAATGTTGTGAGCACAATATATTTGCTAGAGGTAAGATTATATATTGTTTATATTTCAATGAAAATAATGATTTTAGGTAAACATATCCTTTTAAACAATCTTAGTAAAATTAAATAAAATTGTACTTTATTTTTGTTTTTTAGCTTATTTTTAATAACTTAAATGTTACATTAATGAAAAAAATTAGGTATTTAAGATTTATAGATTTAAAACCAATTTACGAAAAATTAATATAAACATAGTGCAGTGCTTGGTTAAATTATGCCCTGATATACATTTTGTAATTTATACTTCACATTTTCCACAGCAAAGGATATAATTAAGTTTAATCTGTTATGTGTTCAACAATTTACAAGTGCATAAGAAAAAAAATTAAGATTCTGATGTCAGGGTATAAACATTTAAATAATACATTTCATCATCTAATTAGAAAATAAAATTCAATTCTTCTAATAGCCTTATTTTATTGTGAGCTTATTTATTATCCAAAACATAGATTAATTTTGAGATTTAAAACCATATGCTAAACATATTAAAATGAATCATAAATGGCATTTAGAATTATCTTTCTTGACTTCAAGAGATTCTGATTTCATTAAGATTTACATGAATTAAATAAATTTTATCTAATAATATTAATAGCTGAACATTCATTACACAGAAAAAATAAATTTAAAATTATTTCCTCTCTTCTATAAATTAAAAAAATAGACCATTATTTTCCAATATCAATGTCCTATTTTGTAGGTTATGAAAGAACATGGAGTTTATAATATGGTTTTCAGCAGTTCATGTGTTGTATATGGAAACCCTCAATATCTTCCAATAGATGAAGCTCATCCCATTGGTGATGTTACCAATGTTTATGGTCGAACTAAATATGCTGTTGAACAGATGTTGGCCGATATCTGCAGGGCAGAAAAGGCAAGTTCTTTTACTTAAATTCAGTATCATAATTAATATACTAATGATTTATATTATGTAACTATAAATAAATTTATATAATTAATTTTTTTAGCAATGGAACATCATTTCATTACGATATTTTAATCCTGTTGGAGCTCATCCATCTGGCTTAGTAGGTGAAGATCCCACGAGACCATTTACCAATCTTATGCCTTTCATTGGACAAGTAGCAACTGGTAAAAAAGATGAACTTGTCATTTATGGTAGTGACTATGACACGGATGATGGCACTGGTAAGTGCTCAAAAGTTTGTCATTGCAAAAAAGCTTGATAAAAATAAGTATAACATTAATTAATTATGAGAATTATTAATTTCATAAGCAACTGTTTTATCTTTAATGTTTATTTTAAAACCTATTTCCAAATATCAATCTAAGCTTAAATGTTTTGATTCATAACAAGTATTATGTCCAATTAAGTTCAATTTATTTATTCTAAAAAAATACTAATACCAAGAGGAAAAATATAAAACAAACATATCATGAATTCATTTTTTATTTCACACATTATTTTAACAAATTACATATTAATAAAAATATTCAATAAAACTATTTAAAATATTTTAAGGTAGATATAAAATTACACAAATTTTACAGGAGTAAGAGATTTCATTCATGTTATGGATTTAGCAACAGGACACGTTGCAGCTTTAAAAAAACTTGATAAGAATCCCCGATATAAGGTAAGTTCAAAACTTATCTTTGTTGAAAATCTAAAATGCATGTATAAAAATTAAATGTATAATTGCTAAGAAAAAATATACGTTAAGCAAATGGTTACAAGATCTCAAATTAAAATTCCCCTCAAATGTTTCCATTTTTTGCTTACATTAAATTTATTAAAAAATAAAGAGATTTTGATGTAAGAACTTGTATTTTAGGTATACAATTTAGGTACAGGTCAAGGTGTAACAGTAGCTCAATTAGTAGAATGTTTTGAAAAAGTAAGCGGCATAAAGGTAAGATAAATCTCATGCAGCTTTAATAGTTATTCCAATAATATCTATTTTTAATTCAATTAAACCAATTTAAAATAAGTTTGTATAAAAAAAAATGCCAATTTTAAATAACTTTTTCTTTTCATCACAGATTCCTTGTAGATTAACAGATCGAAGACGCGGTGATATACCAGCTATTTGGGGTGACTGTTCTTTAGCTGAAAAAGAACTAGGATGGAAAGCACAATATGGATTGAAAGAGATGTGTCAGTATTTTTTAATACAGTTTTTTCCAGTATGCAGTTTAAAAAGAAAATTACACAATTCATAAAAATGTATTAATACATTTCCTTACAGCTGAATTTTTAGCTTTAAACTCAGTTTTTATTATCAAACAAGAATTCAGAACTTCTAATTTTATAAAAAAAAACCTTGGCAAATGTTCTAATTTTTCCACTATTTAAAAAAAAAAAAAAATTAATTTTTAAAGAAACAAGATTTTAGAACAAAATTGAATGATAATATTAAATATTTTTTTCATATATATATTTTTTGACATCAGGTATATTTACATTTTAAGGAAACTCTCCTGTAATGTATTATGATACTCAGATATATTTAAGTAAAAAATTTCTGAGTATTTTTTAAATAATTTGTGATAATTATTCGGTATTTTTTTTTTTTTTAAAAAAACAATTCATTAGAATAATTTTGTACTACACCTTAGAATAGTCTTGGTATTTCTATTCTATATTTAGATTATAAAAGAGATCTGAAATGCAATAAGCAAAAATTATCTAACCCCTTGAAAATTATATAATGTGAGAAAAAATTTTGGCTTATATTTTATCTCAAGTTTTTTTTAACCTTGAAATTGAGGAAGAAATCATCAAAATATTTCTCAATTTTAGAAAATTTAGGCTGCATTAAATATTTTTAATAATTTCTACAATTAGGTGAGGACTACTGGAGATGGCAGACACTTAATCCAGAAGGCTATAGACGTGAAATTTCAAATGGAAGCTCTGATTAAACCATATCTCATCCATAAATTGACATTTGTAACAGCTCATACAAAGAAATTTCTTTCCCACCAAAGACCAAAGTCTACAAACACAAAATTCTGGGTAAGGTTCAAGAAAATAAAGTGTACATAATTTCATCCAATAAATCTGTGACCAGAAAAAATGTTCAAGTTCACAAGAAATAAAATTTATTTATGAATAATTGTAGAAATTTGTGACGCACTTGATTTAACTTTGTCTGATATATAAACTGCTAAAACATTTGTTTTATTAAAAATAAAATTAATAAATTTTCACAAAAGGTTATCATAATCATTTATAAAGTAATAAAGATTATCAAGTATAATTAATTAGGTGTTCAACTTTTTCCTGATATTTCACATTTCATAATAAAATACATCTCACTAAACACTATTTTAGTTTGCTGTGAATGTATTAAAATTATCAGCAATGAAAATAAATGTGTACTTTAATTAAATACATCTAAGAAGTTGTAAATAATACTGATAGCAGTTCTATAAATAAAGACCAACAATTATTTTATGATACATTGTGTTAAGTATATATTAAATAATATTTATGCAGTTAATATACAAATCATAAGATGAGAAATGAAAATCTTGCAATTAAATTACCTGCTAAGATTTATTATTCTGGATTCATTTGATACCTTTAAAATATCTAAGATAATGCAGTCTCATAATTTTCATGATTTAATCGCTTGTACAAAGTCATGATGATTAAACATTTAGCTATTCTGTAAAAAAAGGTTCAATGTACAAATAAATTATACACAGAAAAGAGTGTAGTCCCAAATGAAAATGTTTAACACATAAGTATGTAACGAATAATCAACTTCTTAAAACTGTTTATTAACATTTATCTCATAATTAGTGTTATTTATGGTATCTAGAAATTTTATGGTTTGAAAAATTCATTCTAAAAGGAATAATAGACAGTAAATTCTATTAATCTGGAAGGAGGATGGGTTTCCTGTGTTTTCATAAAATAGCTGTATTTGTATTGCTACTTAAAATTTTGGATAATGTGAATTCAATTTTGTTATACAGTGATAGATGTAACTGTGAAAATATTGTGCTTGTAGGAGAATAGAGGATAAATAAGAAGCAATGTTTCAAAACATACTCATAATTTCTTTTCAATCACAATTTTCTTATTACATAGAAAGATAGTGAATAAGAGTAAAAAATATGTGCAATTAGAAAAAAAAATTACTATTACGTTGGATATAATAAGTACAAAACTCCCAATACTCCTTTCAGTTAGTTCTTCAATGATTTTTACAAAATGGAAATTGAATTTTGAGACCAATAATTAGAATTAATTTTAATCACGAGAAGAGCCTTAATTACCAAAACCATTAACATCATTATACAACAGATTAACTTTTCCCTCCCTTATTCTTTTCCTGTTCTCTTAATTAGAATGAAGAATGAAACTGGTTTTTCCAAATTCCATTTTTTTGCAACATCGGCATATTCAAATGATTAAGAACAAATTCAAGTTTTAAAATTTTTTATATAACATACACTACAGTAAATTCAATTCCCAGAATAAACTGAAAATAATTCATTGATGAATTAGTCATGTTCACTTTTTAAATATATATATATTTATGTTCAGCAAATTAAAACTGCAACAAATTATTTTTTTAGTGTGGTTGAAAATAACTTACCAATTATCTACATTTCGAATATAATGTTCATTACTATAAAACATAAATGCATATTTTACAGATAATCCTATACTGATATATTAAATAAAATTTTTAAAAATTAACTTACTTCAATTATTATTACATCTTTATATATTGATGATATATCAAAAGCTTTATTAATATTAGCTTTCTGCAACAAATATATACAAGGCATATTTATGTAAATTCATATAAATTTGTACATGCTTATACATGTTTATTTTGATGCATCAAGAATAGTTTTTTTGACCAGTTTCAATTGTTCAATTTTTGCCAAACCAGACAAATGTCCCCAAATATTGTGATGTTCTGCCATATATGGAGAAATCAAACACATGGTTTACCCAATTTTGCTATTATGTAACAGCTTGTTTCACTATTTTCCATGTGGTTTTATAAAACCTTGTTTTGCTCTTATTTAAACAAGAATTCTATCTGCTATTATTTTCATTTACAACTACTTCTGTTTTTTCATTTCACAATTTAGAAAAAAAAAAGGATCCTACCTAATATACAACAGAATAATATTTTCATTTAAAATAGGAGATAATAAAAACAAGGTTCACATATTTATTAATAAAGAAATCGTTTGTACAAATTTGTTTAAATCAATTTACCAATATATTTTGCTTTTGGGTATTTTTCTTTTAACTGAGGCCACTGGACAAGAAATCGATCAGCTAAATGATACAGAATCTTACCAGACAAGGACATAGTTTTTACTCTGCATATGCTTTCAACATAAACAATTTTAATATACTTCAAACCTAGTACCTGAAAAATAAATATAATAATTATATTTTTTTCAATCTAAAACAATACAATAAGTCAAACCGCTTACATAACTTACATGCAATAAAAAGGCAGCTCCACAAAGTGGTACACAAGTACCTGGTCCATTGCAGACTATCTGAAATAGTATTTGAAAATGTATGAAATATTTGAAGTGTACGATAAATAAATTAATAAGCATGACATATGCAATGCATTTTTAAACAGATTAAATGCAGTCTTTATTAATTATATGACTTTTGCAATTTTTAATTTTATGTAATTTCTATGATATATTTTTTAAAAATCTCTAAATATGAAATATATAGTATTTTGGTACCTTTTCTAAGTAAAAAATGAAAATATTTAATAATAAATGATACATATTAAAAATAAGCATTTAGATGTAAAATGCATATTTCTTCCAATTATACAATATATTTCTATGAATTCCCTTGCTCCCTTTTTATCCAATCATGTATTTCTTCATTCCATTTGGTGCTAAAGTCTTCAATTCAAATTTTCCAAGAGATACTGCATTTCTAATGTTAGTTATGAAATTTTTTACAGTTCTTAAAATTGATATAATTTAGGCATTTTTGGATACCATCAAATTTAATCAATCTAATTATCAATTTATGTCTTCAAGAATAACAAAAAGATTATAATTTATTTATTATTATTATCAGCAATGAAGTAAATTTATTAAGTTTCCTCAAAAAAACATTTTTCTCGGGGGAAAAAAAGTTATTTCCATAGCCTTACAATTTTGAATAAAATAAATATATATATATGTGATAACTGAAAAATTAAGCATACATAACACTGTTACTAAGATAAAAATCTTTTAGCTACGGTTTCCTCAAAAAAAATCATACAGAGAAAATGAAATATCCCATTGGGTTGCTCAGAAGGAAAATGTCATTTTGTCCCTATCTTTTTCTTTGAAAGCCTTTTTGACAAAAGTAATACATTGTATACAAATCAAAAAGAAATATTGGATGTGTTTTACATTCTTTTCAAGTACATAATCTTTTAACATAACATTACAAAAATCTTTTAACATAACATTCTGAGCCTATTATCGAATAAAAACTTGCAAAATTTCATATTTTTATAGCACAATATAGCTTTATTTGTTAACTTCAATCAATCTTTTAGTCAACTTATATTTACTTTCTACATAATGTTCTGCGACTCATACTACTTCTAAGATAAAGGAACTTCATGAAAGAACATATAAAGTTTTTCTCAGATATATATATATATATATAATAAATTTAAAACATTTTATGTATCAGTAAAATATGAATATAAAATTGAACATACTGAGAAACAAAGCAAATTATACCCATGTTAGCATTATTAGGAAAAAAATATTTGATTATTTAATATTCTTATTTATAATTTATTAACAGTATCCCCAAAGAATTTTGGTCTGTAATCAATAATTAAATAATTGAAAGAAATCTTGTGCAATAACATTTATTGAAGCAGTTATTAAACAATAACTTTCAAGAACTAGTTGAAACTAATGCCTCTTTTCTGCTCATAATGTTCCTGAGATAAACTGAAAGGCACTAAAAGTTCAACATGCAATATATATATATATATATATAATCCACATTTTGTGATCAATAACATACACATAAATCCTTCCAACGTAAGTTGCCAATATATTGGGAGAATACAAGGATGAAATGATTCAATAATTAGTGTTCCTTCCTTCAATATATGAACACTTGGATCTTTTGATTCAACAACAGCTGGATGGTTAGAAATGCCTGGATTTCATATTTGCTAGGCACTCATAGAAATGCAATAAAACAATAAGCAATAGAATTTAATGTTTTCATAGTATTTGCATCCCCTTTATTATTACTAACAAGGTTAATGCATTCTTACATCTTTTAAATGAATGTCTGATTTTGGAATTTTTTTCCAAACAAACAACACATAGTCATTGTACCCCACATTAAATTAATTTGATTTTCTCAATTATTTTATTGCAACTGCACAATGGGAACACACTTTTCTCACAACTTTAAAATAGATAACATACCCCACTCTAATGAATTACAAATGGTCATGTGTCCGCCATTTACCATGAAAAGAAACAAACATGCAAGTTAATTATTTAGATTCTATTGAGCTGCTTGAAAAAGTAGTATTAATTTCTATGCATACATCTGTCAGGAGAGTTCAGAAAATCATAATGTAGAATTCAAAATTTTGTGCACTTATTGCTCAAATTGGATGAAAATGATAATGTATTTAAGATCATGTGAATAATGTTTTTAAAACACAGAAATCTTTCCCAATATGTGAAAAACCATGTGTTATGAGCAAATTTACACTCCAATAAGGTTACCCATTCCCTTCACAAGATAAGTTTTCCCAACTTACCTTCTTTTGTAAGAAATACAAATTAAATTTCAGTTATAAGGCAATCAGTTTCATTCCCACTTTCAGTTCCAAATTTTCTTTATCAAAATCTGGATATTTAATTCACTTGAACAACACATTCACATATTTAAGATTCATAAATATGTAGCTATCTGCTTCAATATTTGAAGAGTCTTTCTGTATATTGGAAATTAAATTCTAGAGTTTGATATCTGACTCATTACAGCTTGAAACAATATTACAAGAAATTTCATCATCCCCCTCCACCTTGTTTTGTAATTCATCTTTTAAAAAAAAACATTGCACTTTATGCTTTTTTACAAACAGTTTTAAATCTTAGCAATATGCAATTATGCACTATTAAAGGAAAGATGTTTAGATTTTTTTTTTTTTTTTTTTTTTTTGCTATTATAAAGGACAGTACAATGTGATCTAGCAAAAGAAAACAGAAAGCAATGTAGAAGTAAGTAGAACTTTGGTTAAAGTCAAAAACCCAAATCTCTTTTAATGCTTAGTTTTTACCAAGTAAATGAGGTTGTTCAAGAACACAATAAATATAAACAAAAAGGCAAACTTGGTATTTAAAGGGGCATCAGAACAATTAAACACAATTTTTATACATTTATAATAATCAGATCATTTTCCTATTGTGCGTTTGAAGCGATTAAGAACAATTTTAGCTAAAAATTGAAAAATTAATATTTTTTACAGTTTTTAAACTAGTTCCCCTATTTCATGCAAATCTACATTAAGTAGATGTAATAAATTGCTTATCTACACCCTGATAAGGCCAATCCTGACCTATGCATGTCCAGTCTGGTCCCACTGTGCTAACACAACTCTCGATATCCTCGAAAAATCTCAAAATGTAGCTCTCAGAATGATTGTCAAAGCCCATTGGTATATGCACAATAACGATATTAGAAAATCCATCAAATACCCTTCACTCAAAACCTACATTAAAAAGTTATCCAAAAATTTATTCCACAAAATTGATACCTCCACAAATAGAACCATTTAAAGCAATAGAAAAATACACTCCAATATGAAATAATCGACTACTATTTAGAGCCAGAGAAATTTTAATAGATTAATTATTAAATCTTTTCCCTAATACACCATCAAAAAACTCTGTCACACAAAACAACAAAATCCTTCTTCAACCTGCTAATCCACTGATAACCAACCTTCACAACCAATCAGAAGACACCCTCTCAATCTTGAGAGAAAAATTCCAGACAACCTACAAAAAACCCAGACTGGACGAGCTAGCAGGATAATATCTACTGCCAGCAACCTATTAATATTATTAAATTTCTCATAAAATAGCTTTTTAAAAGCAACAACACTATCATAATTAAAATAAATTAAACTAAGTAAATAACTTTTCAGATTGTAAACACTTAACATTAATGCATCTTTATAAAAATATTTTACTATTGCTAACTTAATTTCTCTCAATTTATCATGTATTAAATTTTAAACTCCTGGGCAAGTGGGAAACCAAAGTTCAGCTTCATCCATTTCAATAGTAAATTCTGGAGGATCAAAGCACATGAGGATTATGTACCCCAATAACAAATACTCTGCATATATATAACTAGTTAAAAAGTTATAAAAACACTAAAGTACTAAATCTCCACATGTATGTTGAAGAGCAAACTGTTAAACATTTTTAAATACTAATTTAAATTTTAAAAATTATACCACTTAATACATATATTTACAATATCTGGTTTGTGCTTCAGAACTAAAATGACAGCAATAATAGAAGCTCTTAATGTAGTGAATACAGTTGATACCCATGATTGACCAACTTCTCTGCTTCGAGGTATCTTTTCAATAGTATAAGTTTCTGATGTATTCTGAAAAAAAATTAATACAGAATAATTTTTAATCCTCATGTAAGTAAAAAATTTTTAAAACTATCTTTTTTAAATTCACTTATGAAAGTTTAACAATTAAACAAAAATTTAAATAGAAAATTTAAGAGTGCTTATTTTGCTCACTGCAATATTTAAGTGAACCAGTTTGTTGTCCAAAAAAATTAATTTTGAAGTGAAATTTTTTGAATTGAAGAAAATTTTTTTTATCATGGTAATATAAAGTGGCACTTCAAATACAGTATACTTTATTACATGACATTATTTTATTATTAAAATTATTATTGATAAAGCATACTTAGCTATTTTTTTTTCTAAATCCACAATAGTAATTTCAATTAAATTTTTCACAGTATTATTTTTGGTTTCAACCTAACTGTTCATATATGTTATTATTTCTTACTATTTTTAAAACATATTAATTTAAGAAAAGTTTTAAACATTTATGAATTGAAATTTTTTTTAAATAAATCATTCAGGAATTATGTTTACCACATAACACATACATTAAAGAAAATTGGTCCAGAAATATTTTTACTCAGAATCAAGTATATATATAACACCAATCAAGAAGATTTAACATTTGCAATTAATTGAAGCAAATTTTAAGTGTTTCTCTAAGCTCGCTTTAATACAAAAAATTCTATTTCTTAAAACATTTTTACAACTAAAATTTTTCTGCACGTGATACTATATAATTATAAGAGAATAACTGCTGAAATTTTACATGAAGCAGATAAATGTTATGTGTAGAAAAAGTTATCCAGTTTTACATAAACTGTAATCATATTATAGAAAGAATGGTACTTTTCCATTTCGACTGCGCAAGCAATAAAGTCGCTGAAAATTATGCAACTGACGCCAAACGGAACATGTGTTATTGCCAATAAAGTCTGCTTGGTGAGATTTGTGTTTGCGAAATGGAAAAGTACAAGAAGAATTATTCTAAGGTCAAAAGTATTACTATTTTTTAAAATTTATAATTGTGTGATAAATGGAAATTTTTTTCCTTTCATTAATTTACATATGAATTGTAATTTTACAAAAGAATAAAATATATATACTTTTACACTGCATAACATAGATTCCTCAAAAGATTTTGCTTTTTGTTCACTAAGACTGTCAGTAGCAGCAATGACATATATACGAGGATTAAATTTTTCACTGATATTTTGAATTAAACGAAACATTTCAAATGTATGTCCTCCTGCAAAAATAAAAAATATAACAATTTTAAAACAGATTTTAAAATTTAAATAATTATCTTTTATGACATTCATTGAATCCTGCTATATTTATGAAGGAAACAAGGAAATAAATTTGAAAAATAGAGTACAGTATCTCAGAAAAAATATGGTCAGTTAAAATTAAGAAAAAAATATAAAAGAGTCATATATTATGATTTATTTTATGCCTTTCTCTACTTTTTATAAGATTCATTTTCATTGAAATAATTGAAAAAGAATCTAGTTCACTTTGACTCTGACTACACATATACAATATATGTATACACATACAAACACAATGGCTACCAAAATTGAGTTTACACCAATTACTTTCCCTTTTAAAGGGTCAAACATATTAAGTACTTAAGTTTAATATTTATAACAAAAAAATGCACCTTATAAAATATATCGAACTAAAAAATATAAGAATTGATAAAATTTTAATTATTATACTTTTTACATTGAAATTAGATTTTTAAATCAAAACTAAGTATACTTCTAGTATATTTCCTTTGTTAAAATTCTGTAAAACATAAATTAATATTTCATTGCTTATATTTTCACATTTAGAACACCTTCTAAATGATGAGCATTGATTTGAAAGGATTTGTACAATGTAGTTAGGTATTTTTCTCTTGTAATATTGTTTATAAATGTTCTTAAATCCTAATATTATGCTTTGAACAGTTGTGATGACAAGTTTCTATCATCTGAATCACAAGTATCTATCACAATGTTTTCAAGAGATTAAGGTGGTTTTGACAATAGCATTTTACAATGTACAACAACCATAACTTAACAATCTTAACCAAATCTGGATACCTCATTTTATTGAAACATACAATAAGATTTTTTTAACCTAATTCTGGGCACTTAGTTTTCAATTAATATTTGATATACCTAAGTATTTCATTTTATTTCTGACTCCATCAATAAAAACAGGTTTTCCAACACCTTTTACAGACATACAATCCTAAACAAGAACCAAATGATTCACTACACTTGACAGTGAAAATTGTCTTTTAGGAAAGTAATTCAGAGTTGGAATTCTATCAAACATACCACATATTGATCACCACTTCCAAAAACATTGAATTATCTTTCATCACTGAATATTAATTATTTAATAAATCCCGGGGCTTTGAAATAAGATTATAGCAAATTCAATCCTTATTTTTCTATTTGTTTCATATTTTAAATGATTTTTATTAGTTGTCAAACACTTTAGGACTCTTTCTCCCTTTCCCAGTTTTAGTTGCCTTTATTTCTTATATTTCAGAATAATTTTTTACATTCATCTGTGACTATGTAGAACTTCCTTTGCAATATGAAGCAGAAATTTACCTTCATCAGACATTAGAATGACATTTTCCTGAATTTCATTTATAGTTTCAGTTTTGGAGTTCTTTTTCACTTCCAAAAAAAAAATTTTTTTCACCTGGAAATCAAATATAGGCATCATAAAAAAAAAAAAAAAAATATTATACAGAATCATTTCAAAAAAATTGTGGTAGCAAAAATTCTATTTTAAACAGAGCATAAAAATAATTAGTGTAATTTCTCCACAACTTTGGAGCTTTGATGTTAACATTTTGTTAGTTAAAATATTACTGATTCTTCTTTTTTATTTTTCAGTCTAATATATTTTGTGATGAGCATTTATTGTTCCTACAAATGTTAAAAAGCGAGTATTTAATAATATAGTTTTAAATCTTTCAAAAACAGAGTGAGAGGTGCATACTCAATTTTGGGAGCCACTACATAAATGCAAGTAAACTAAATACATGTATATATCTTTACATTATCATGTAAATACATTTGGACAAACTTCTCTAAAACTTCCGCTTTTTTTTCCTTCTTTAAAATGTTACTTTTAAATCACAATTACTCGATTAAGCCAATACTAATTAGGTCAGGCAACAATAATTAGAGTACTAATAATTACCTGATCCTAATGGAATCATTAATTTCACTGAATTAAATGTTGGTCTCGATACCACTTTCTTGGGATTATGAATACGCAAATATACGATGAAAATGCGAATTATGAACAAAGAAAACAAAGTTCCACATATATTTTGAACAACTTGGAAAATCAGTTCCATCATTTTCAGACAACTATTTTTTGGACGAATAAATAATTCAAAAGGTAAAAAAAATTCAGATTGTCATGAAAATAATGGAGCGGGTGAAGTTTTTGCCAAGAGAATGGCGCTAATTTTAGCTTTTTTTGGCGATGTGAAATTTTTGTACGTAATTCACAGAGCGCATTAGCCCAGTGAGACATGCGTCTGCGCGCAGGAGAATCATAAGAGAGTAGGGATTATAAATAGGGGGAAAAGGGATTTGGACATGAATCCGAGCTCAACGTTGAAACAGATAGGAAGAATCCTAGATTGCACCGTACAATTGGGCAGCAATAATGCTAATGTTAGAATATCAAAGGAAAGGAATAACATCTGACATTTCTTGATGCAACAAGACTTCCAACAGTTTTTAAAGAAGTTTAAGGAAATCAGAATTTTCTAATTACTTCCCTTTTGAATAATTTAGTTTTTAAATTGTGTCGTTCGTTTATGACATTTGTAATAGTTTTCATTTTTATTAATTAAAAAACATTTTTTTAACTTTTCCTAAAGTTGGATTGCAGCTTAATTTTTTGGAATGATTGTTTTAATTATTGCGAAATTGGCGAGGGAAAAAAGAGATTGGTGATTTCGTGTTTTAACATTATGATTCTCCTCTCCCCAGACACTTTACATTTCCCTACTTCCTCGAGAGCATTTACTTTCTATAACGACTTCGGCATTTTGTGAGGAATATTGTGCATGCAGTTTTATTACTTTTGTATTAATTTTTGCAGCAGCATAAATATTTGTTACGTAGTTTTTAAAATACCGATATCATTTCAAGGTTAACGTTCATCAATCAGATCTATAGTTGTAACAAAATAGTTTCTTTTTTATTTTATCTTGGAAGTAAATTGGAACGGTTAACAAAATGCTCGATATAAGACCTAACAACTCAATTTATATAAATAATTTAAATGATAGAATAAAAAAGGAAGGTAAGAAAATGTTTCATATTCACTTTTTTTTTTTAATGGTTATTCAACTTTGAGAACAATTGTGAAGTCATTAAATCAGAAAAAAATGAAGTTGAATGTATTATATTTATGCCATAACTTGTATTATTTATTTGAGGAGATCCAACTAATTTTTTTAAAATTTTCTATTTTGAACTTGACCTCATTTAGATATTGCAAATTTCTATTAATATTTCTTTGTAATTTGTTGATATTTTCCTTATGTATCTTATAATTCTGAAATTTTGGATAAAGTGCCGTTCAGGGAATTTTATGACGATATATTTTGTGAAATCCACGAAGAGACAGAAATAGACATTTTCTGGAATTTCTAATTCAGAGGAGATGTAGGAAGGGGGGGGGGTGATATATATAACGGCTATAATCATTTGGTGAGTGAAAGTATTTAAGAAAAACGGATATTCTTTTTTGTTTTCAGTGGTAGTCTATAAGAAGTCAGAAGTTGTAAAAAATAAGAGGAAAAAGTTTTTGCAGAGAAGAGCATAGATTAACCTTTTGTATCGCCCATCCAAAATGTTTGCCAAAAAGTACCACAAAGATTGGCGATAAATAATTTATATCAATCCATACCATATCCCATTGGATGGCATTCTAAACAATACCCAAGTTTTAAGAAATAGTTTTTTATATGAAATAAAGAAAAATTAAATTTCCAAAATTATGAAGTTCTATAATTGTTTCAATAAAAATATACAATACTATCATTAAAAGATCAGATTCACTGAATCTTATTAATTGTTTTCTATATGATGAGTAAAATGTTTTGTATATATATATATACATGAATATTTTTAAAAATAGCACCTAAATGTAAATATATCTGAAAAATATGTCCATATTCAACTTAAGGGGAAAGGACCATTTGACTAAAAAAATTCTTTTATAGTTCAATTAAATTATTGAAATATCATTATTAGGTACACTAAAAAAAATTCCTAAGTTATACGAATAATTTTGAAAACATAAATGTCACAGAAAGAAAGAATCTTAAACTCAGCATTTTATTTTCACCCTCGTGTCCTAGTACCTTTAAAAATATAAATATGTATATTTTTTTTTTAACCTGGAATTTTGTAAGAAATTTTGATGATATCCTTTTTTTATAACACGATACTTGTCGCAAAAAAAATGCCATCAAATTTGTCAGGTGGGCCATACTAAAGCTGCTCCTTTTTAAAATATTTTTTTTTCTCGTTAGTAACTATAAACAAAAACCTGCCATTTACTCTTCATGTGAATTCTTACAGGTCAAAAAAAAGTCTTTCATCTGAATTTTGAACATTTTAAATTAGATAAAAACCAGTTACCTTTTTAAAGAATTGAGAGAAAAAAACATTTACTTCTGATTATGTAAATTGGGAAAAATTATGTTGGAGTATAATAATTTTGCTATAATTAATCCTACCGTTAAAAAAATTGAGATTTTCAATTTTTCTGCCAATTATCCTTGAAAATTGCAACTAATAAACACAGAAATCCATAAGTAAAATTTAAAAAGATTTGACTTAATAATGACAATTTTTGCATCATTATGGGGACAATGGAGCCAAATGATAAACAAAAAGAATTATTTGTATTTAATGATCAATATTCATGTACATTATGTCGAGAGGTGGAGTGAGGAATACACTTGTGTTTGTATTTGCATTAAAGAGTGCTTGAAGTTTAAAATCATTCAGTAACTAAACTATTTTTTTTTGGGGGGGGGGGACCAGCTACTGAATAGAAACTAAGTTTGAGAATCACCAACATTTTTAGGGACGTTTTCTGTTACCAAGAGTGGCAGCTTTAGTAGAGTAGTAAGTTTCAAATTGGGAATAGGGTGTCCCCTAGGAGATTGCTGACGAAACTTGGTGACTTCCTAGATAGGTTGCCAAACATGTGTGTCTTAAGCATTGAGTATGCTTAGGGTTACCATGATTTAAATCACCAATTATCGCTCCCAAAAGTCGCCAATCTCCTAGGGGACACCCTATTCCCGATTTAAACCGAGTAGTAATGGTCGCGAACTCACAAAGGTTGTTGCTTCCATCAATGTTATTAAAGGTTTGCCTTGTGGTGAAGCTGTTGCTAATCTATTCAGGCTTTGTCCTCACATTAGAATGGTATGGAAGTCTGGAAAGTCAGGTGCCAGCTCATACGTAGTCCTCGTCACTTGATAGAAATTTAAAATTATAAGATTTGTTTCAAGTGTTGCTTCTAAGTGCAACATTAATAATCTGTGCTATCAATAAAGAAAACTTAGATTTTCAAACTTGCTTAACTTCCAAATGCCTTGAAAAATGTGATGGAGATGACAAGCAAATCCGAAATTCCCCCACCCTTTGATTTTTTTCTTGAGTGAAATAACAGCTGTAGCAGAAAGCAGTCAAAATTGTCCATTTTCTAATTAAATTAGATAAAAAAAAATGATATTAAAGTAATTAAATGATTTATTAATCATAATATATATATATGGATATGTTAATAAGAATTTTTGTGTCATGTAAAAAGATATTTTAAAAATATATAATTCATCACAAATACTGAAAATGTGAAAAATTGCAATAAAATGACAAAAGAAAAGCATTTGATAGTAATAAATTGAGTAATGCAAGAATTATCTAAATAATACTAAAGTATTTTAAATTAATTAGAGAAGGAAATTCAAATCAAAAAACTTAAAAAAAAAAAAAAAAAGGAATTTTTTTTAAGGCCTGAAAAACCTGACTTTAGAGACCTACATTGAAAGTGTTTTTTAGCTTTGAAAGTCAAGTTGAGAAAAAGAAGGATGCCCACAGCAAGCAAAAGAAGTTACCCAAAAGAAAGTTCTTGAATTTTCTTTTTCATTGAATAAACAAAATGTTTCTATTATTGACAATAGTCAGCAATTTCTTATTAGTACTTTGATTCAAACAATCATCTTTACTTCTTGTAGGAAAAGGAAGTTACCAGAATTTAGAAAAGCGAAAAAGTTTAATACTGTAACTCTACAATTATTTTTCATTTAAATGCATTATAGATTTTTAACATGTATGAATATTAGGCTCACATGGAAGAATTGAAAAATATAATGATCCAGCTTGAAGCATCAAAATTTTATTAATGAGGAACAACTTTTAAATAATATTTTAAGTAAACCATAAGTTATTAGAATTATGCTTTCTTTCTTTTTTTAAAAAAAGGACCAAATGCTCATAAAAATGAAATAAAGTATTATTTGTATTGATAGATTTTTGGCTGAAAAATTTTAAAAAATCCTAAATAGACACTTTTTAATGCTATTTTCTAAAATTTGTCATAAACCAGCGAATTGCAAGAATCGTAAAAATTGGATGGTGCAAGAATCGCAATTTTGCAATATTTTGTTCTAGGCTTGCCCCACTAATTATACAAAAATATCACATCAACATTTGAAAATGCAAAAAAATTATTAAAAAGTAAAATTAATTTCAGATAATTAATTAAAAAAGAAAAGCTTTTAAGTAAATTGATCATGCTGCCATCTGTTGGTAGAGAAAAAGGATATTTTCGAAAAAATTCACCGAAAACAAGTTTGAAAATTTTTTTTAACAGTACCACCAATTGGTTGCTGGCAATGGTATACTGCATTTGGGACAATGGACAAATAGGCCATCTTTATGAAATCATCTGGCTACAATAAACCAGGACTTGTTTCTGTAAGCATTTGCTGAGTAATGTTGTCCACAGTCAGGTTTCTTTCTCTTTTCCCCAGGAGGATATATCAGTTACTATTCTTTTCCTTAGCCGACCACCACCAACCATTCTTGCTGTTGTACCTGTCTCAAGGAAGGCTTTCAAGCTCATGAAACAACACTTTTATCAATTCTAAACTCTTGGCAACACACACTCCTCATCAATCTTGCCTTTCATTTTATCATATCTGGAGATGTACTGATGTTTTCTTGTAGTCATACTGCACATACTGTCTTTCTTTCATTTGTAGAAGAGTGTCTGGATATGCATCTTCCTTTCTTTTTAAATTGCCTTACACTGACTCCAGACCTTTTGTGTACCCTTACATCATCTTTGATATAATGGTACTGGTATATGCATATGTATACCATTCTATGTGTTAACTTTTTATTGTACTGATTGCAAAAAGTCCCTTTCAACAATTTAATGGTTGTATGTTGAAAAATAAATCTGTTACACAAGTTTTGCACTCTGGTGTGTATATCATTCAAGACAGGTTTTGTAGATTGACCTAACCTTTGAATCTTAGTTAGTACCATGTGTGCTATCTTGTTTATTTTTGAGTTAATTGCTAATTACCTCATGATTTGAACCTCTTTTAATAGATCATACACAGATATTGTTACTTCCAAAATAAAAATTACCATGGTTAAATATATTTTTTCCCCTTAAATTTATTCTGTGTTGGTTAAAATTATGCCCCCCCCCTTTTTTTTTTCTTTCCACTTTTGCACTTTGTCCTTTTTTAGCTATAGAATGAACTTTGTAAAATTTATTTTTACATAAATAATTAGAAATGACTATTCCCTTTAAATACAAAGAGCTGCGAAAGTCCAATCTTATTTTAATTCAGATTTCTTTGTTGAGTCAATGAGATGGGAGTATATTAGAATTTGTTTTAGGTCACTGTTGTCTTTTCTTTTTTGAGCTGTTGATATTTTGCTTCAGATACCTAAGTAGATTTCCTGGGTCTACATACCAGTTTAAGTATTTCTGTTGGCTGCAATATATATCTTTCATTGTTTTCTAGATTTTCAAAAAATTGCTCCAATTCAACTTTTCTGGGAACATCTGGAAGAGAACTGTAAATATCTAAGAATAACTGCTGAAATACCTGAGAAAATGGCATTTATGATATCTATCTTTGGTTACTTAATTTATTTCTTATAGCATAAATAGCTACCTTAAAGTTCTTTATCATTTAATGACATGTTTCTTGTTTCCGATTCTAATATTTTTTTTTGTTCCAAATTGGTTATTGTATGCTTATGTCCTCAAACATTTCATTTTTGTCAAGCTTATTTACAACTTAATTTTTTTCTAGGTTCTTAAATTTTCAACATCACTTTTAAAAGAGTGGTAAATAATTATGTTGCAATGTGCCTTTTTCTGAGTAATTGTATTTGGGATTTTTTTTTTTTTGAACAACTAAAGGATATTTTTATGTAAATTATTACAGAATTGAGGAGATCATTGTACAACATAATGTCTCAATTTGGTGAAATTTTGGATGTTGTGGCCTTAAAAACAGCAAAAATGAGAGGTCAAGCATTTATTGCTTTTCAAGATATTAATAGTGCTACAAATGCTCTGAGATGTATGCAAGGATTTCCTTTTTATGATAAACCTCTGGTAAGCTCATTTCTTAAGGTATGCATGTTTTAAAAGACCGTTATTTTAGTATTAATAGTTAACTTATTAAGATATTTTAAATTTTAGAGAATTCAGTATGCCAAAACAGATTCTAATGCTATTGCAAAACAAAAAGGCACTTATGTTGATCGTACCATGCAAGGAAAACAAGCCACTGAAACTGCAGAACTAAAAAAATTGAAAAAGAAGTCAAAAGACAAGGCTGGTAATCATCCATCAATAGGAGGCAATCTGTTACCTGGAATAGCATCTAGTTCTATGCTGCAAAATTTGGTGTCCAATGCTATTTCATCACCTGCATCTTACCCATCCTGTGAGTATTTATTTTTCTCCTAAAAATATAACTGATCATATTTGAAGTTTTCAGAGGGTAGTGAGTTATTAAAATTATGCAGTAACATATAATACATCATTATTTCACTAGATTAATGTTTTGCAGATAGATATCAATATAAGTATAAGAAAATATTTGCTTATTATCCTTTTGAATTTGGTTAAACCGGAGGCAAAAAGATCCCTTCCTTTGGTGCCTTTGGGACTGAGGAGAAAATTTCTTCTCCCATAAGGAAGTCCTGTATGTCAATTTTTGGTACTTGTCTGTTATAGATGCCTGTCAAATTATGATTACTCCAAGTTGTTGTCAAACTCGTGAAGCTTATCTTCTGATACAACCTACTTGGCGATTAATCATCGGGTGCCGCTATAATAGACAAGTACCCAATTTTCATCACATGGGGTATTGTTAAGGTTTTGATGTTACAAAGGGTAATTAATGGTTGGCAAGTTTTAGTCAGTAATCATTCACAAATAAGAAAAATCCCAATATTTCGTGTAAAATTGTAGCACAGTACTTCTCGAAATTCCAAGTTTCCATTTTTAACTGAATGATTTGCAAATTTTCAAATGTATATTTTGTTTTTGAGTATTGTGAATTTTTTAATTTGCATGTCTTTTTTGAAGTAAATTCAAAAATTTGAAAATATATTTTATAGAATTTGATGTACAGCATTTCAGAACTGTTAAAAGAGAGTAGAATTTATATGAATTACATGTTGAATAGTAATCACACATATATATATAAAAGATAATATTTATTACTTTTATTTGTCATGAGTTTGCAACCCTGACTATTCGGCTACAGTAGCCCTTTTGAATCAAAAATGAGCAAGTGAGTTTTTAAAAAAAATAATGTTCTTCTTAATTTAATATGTTCCATAGCTGTTTGAGTTAATCTAAAGTACAACAAACAAAGGCTAATTTCATATATTCCAGTGAAACCAATTTGAAACATTTTTTATATCATAAATCTTTTTCTGGAACTTTAATCTCAAGTGAAAAATACATTAATATATTTTTTTAATTTGAAAATTTTCTTTTATCTTTTAAAGAAACTTATATATGAAATTAAAAATGTTGTAATCAATACTTTTGATATGTCTCTTTTAAAAATGTAAAAAAGTTAGTTCTACTCTAAGGGGCTTTCCAAAAAATTGAAGAAAAAACGAGAAAAGAAAAATATGTCCATCATAGACAGTGTGAAATTATCAGAGTATTTATTTTTTCAAAATTGGAACTGGTTGTTCCTAAATGTTGCCAATGATAAGGAATGCACACACAACCAAAAATGTTGGTGAAAATATCCCCACCCAACTACGAACAATGGTAGTATAGTCATAAATAAGGGTTAAGAAAATTCTATCGAAAAAAGGGGGTATCTGTCTCTGACTTGTTTGGTGCAGCAGTTGAAGTTAAAGAGAGAGAAAAAATTTTGGTGTAACATATATACCACCAAGTTGTAATGGTTAAACTTAAATAAACTCCAGTTCTCTTTTGAAATGCCTTACACAGACTTATATTATTTGTTATTCTCTACTTTCAAGGTCTTATTTGGCAGCAAATATTAATTTACTGGTAATGTTGGTTTTGAATATTTTTGAACAAAAATGTTCAATTTAGAAAGGTTTTATAGGGGAGCTTACTGTACTTGTCCTTTTGATTTCAACTATTGTCCTGGAACCCTATATATTTATGTGGTTACTATATAATATGGAATATTTAGCAAAAGAAAGGATGTAATTTTTTTTTAATTGCAGAATTTTGAAAGGATTATTTATTTTTGTTTCTTTGGTTCAGTATGGCCACATATGGCTCTTGCGCCAATAAACTTCACTATCATTTCTTTTCGTTTATAGAGTATTCTTATTTTTTCTTTAAAAAGTTTTATATTTGTTTTTATAATAATATCTTAGATGATATAAATGCATTTTGCTGTAATTGAGGTTTCATATCATACATAAGAACATGACACCTGGAACTTTTTGAGAGAAGGAAAACATTATTTTTCTATTCTTCTATAATTCTTATAATGAATAAGATTAATGTTATATTATGAATTTGAAAAAGCTATCACCATACTATTATATTATTAGTGGCCATTAAAATTTTTTTTTGCTTTTTTAACATATGAATTATTTCTGTATTGTGTTGTGTTATTGCTCTGTATAGAGAAAAAATAATATTTGGTTTGAAAACTGGGAGATAAAATATTTATGTTTAGATTGCTAGAATTACTTTAGTATGGTGTGCACATACACACAAAAGTAAAATTGAGAACCTTAACATTATTTTTCTTTCGCAATTATTACCAGCTAAGTTATCAGTTGCAAACAATTGTTTTTATATATAAAAATTGTTGATAATTATTGCAATTAGTTGGAACATTAAATTGTATTTTAATTTAGGATTTAAAAGAAGTTGAAATTTTTTACATTATTTATTGTCACTTGATATAATTTTACATTATGGTAAGATTCTGTACTGATTAGATATTTTAAAAAGTTCCAGAAATTTTGTTGTGATTTTCTTCTTTCATCTAGTGATACCAAGTTGAAATAAAAATATAATTAGTTATAAAAATCATTTGTTTTAGAAAAGAAGTTGCAAAAATTAAATATGTTGTTTTCTAATTTTAAGTATTAAAAGATCCAGTTAGATTTGTCTTTTCCCATAAATTTTTAGTTTAGTTTGTATTATTAACCTACTTCTGAGTCAGTTTTTTTTTTTTTTTTTATTGCCTGACCCAAAAATGCTTTTTGTTTTATTGCTGAAAATTTATCTGTTCTATCCTGAATTTAAAAATGCAAAATATTTTTTGTCAATAACCTATTGTTTTGTCAATAATTATATGTGTGATATCCCATTCACTGATCTGTAGTTTTCTTCAGAATTCACCCAAATTTTAAATTAAGGCAAATTTTATCTGATATATTATATTTATCAAATCTATTGATATTTGAGGTATTAAGCTAAATATTTCCATAAAAAGATAATGATACTCAAAAAAATGTTTTGTATTATGGTTTGTAATCTTACTAAGAAAACAGCCCCAGCATTGTTTTGTTAAGTTGTGGGTTTGAATCTTGATACTTTTCAAGACTTGTCATGTAGCAGGAAAGATGCTTTCTAAATCTATAAAGGCTCCAATACCTCCCTTCGACTTAGTGTGGGACTTTGGAGTTAGAAGTGCCAGTTCAGATGTTGCTTTTGTCACTTGACCAAGGTTCAATATGACAAGGTCCATTAATGAAGATATTGCTTGGCATACATATTAGTTTCATTCATAGTCAACTGTAGAGTAGAATCATTGAGAAAAAATATTCAAAATACTGCAACTAAACTAAAATTTACCTCTATCTCAGGGTTTTCTATAAATCTGAAATGAGGAGTAGGGCATTGCAAAAATTAAGCTATTTAAATTAAAAGTATGATATTTTGTAATTTTGTCTTTAACTTTCATAGTTCCCAAATAAAAGTAATACATTACACAAAAATGGAAGAACCTTTTCCTCATTTTGATGTGTTTTTAATCTCACTTGAGTCTCTATGATATTCTGTGAATATTTCCACTCTAGTTTTATTACATCTGTGTGAAGACCCGTGTGGTGACCGGGGATGACAGAATAGTCTCACTGTAGCTCATGCATGTCGTAAGAGGCGACTAAAATGGGTACCCAGCGTCTGGGGGTATAGCCAGGCACCCTGCCCCTGGGGATTATATCAGGGGACCTCAGGGACTTGCCTTCTTCAGGTAAGTACAGGCATCATGACCCCGAGGCACCTTAGTGATCTTTTTCTTTCCCATGGGGTTTACTGTCTTTGGTAAACACGGGTGACGCACTCCCGGGATACCCTAGCGATCCTTATCTATTTTCGACCCTCTTTCTTGTCAACCATTTTTACCTTTTTTCAACTTCACGTCTAGACCACAGTTTAATCTTGTTTGGCGCAGCATAGCCATATCTGGCTCTTGCGCCAATAAACTTTACATTCACTCACTCACTCACTACATCTGTGTGAAAATAATCTTTTAGGTATGATTGATATGTTTTAAGACATTGAATTCGAATTTGCTTTAAGCATAAGATATCATAATATTAAACAGTTTGATATTTTAATGCATATTACTCAAAAGTTAATATTTTTTTATTTTCTATAGCATCTCAAGCTAATGTGCGCCAGACTGAACAACCACCAAATCAAATTCTTTTCCTCACTAACTTACCTTCAGAAACAAATGAAATGATGTTATCTATGTTATTTAATCAGTAAGTATATTTTCTATTATTATTTTATTTTAGATGTGTGTGTGCGGTTTAATTATTTTATTTGAAAATCAATCTTCTGTGAACTTCTTTTTTTTTATGCTATTTTTACATAGATAAGTTTAGTTTATTAAAAGTACATAACATTTTTGGCTCTGGAAGGTTGTCCTGTTTTTCAAAATATTTGTAAAGCCTTGTAAAAGTGTAATTTTCTTTCTAGCCATATCTTATCTTAAAAAAAATTGAAATCAAATGCATTATGTATATATACAAATAATTATAAAACAGAATGAATGTTTTGAGATAATTATCAACACCTTAATTTGCATCAAAATAACTTATTAAATTAAAATTATTTGTACTTGTTAAGTTAATTTTATAACTTTTAGCATTAATTACATAGTTTAAAATATTAACAACTAGAGAGGATTTAAGTTAATCCAAAAGGCAGTATGCCAGTATTTTAAATTTATCATTGATAGTTCAATTAAGAGAAAAAACAGGTTATAGAAACAGTTTGAACCTAACTTTATTTTAGTTACAAAAAGAAAAAAGGAGAGCATTTAGTGTGCTTCTGCTTGGTCTGAGCATAAATGGTAGAGTGTGGGTTAAACAGGATATAGAGAGTGTTACGTGACATCGAAATAGGAGGGGCAGAGGCACACCATCCCTGTCCTTATTGAAACACAAATTTCAATACACATAAGTACAAAATTAAATTTCTAAAAAGTATATAATGAATTCAATTAAGATATTAATACATGAAATAGAACAAGTAAAGCAAAGGAAATTAACATACTCATTATACAATGAAGATTTGAAATAAGTACATTTTCAATTGAAATATTTCTAACATTTCTTTTAATTGTATTTCCATCAAGAAGTTTTAAGATTTACAACTCTTATTTTGTTATCTTTACCTTTAAAAACATCTACAATTCTTGTAAGTCTTTTCACATCTATACCACAGTTAAATCTTGTTTGGTGCAGTATAGCCACATCTGGCTCTTTCACTCACTTGCTTCCCATGAGCCATTTCGTTCCTGGAAGAGAGTAATTTTTGTAATCAATACTAGAGTACCTATATCAACATTAACTTTCGCAAATTTCCATTTGCTTCTCTCTTGCAAATTGTTTAGATAGTCCTTTTTCCAAATTTTCCATATTTTTTGGGGTAACCAACTAACTCTCTGCCATCTTGACAATGCATTTTCTTTAACATTTATGAGTTGTGGCTCAAGAATGGCAATAATTGGCCTACCAATAAGAAAGTGGCCAGGAGACAAAGTTTCAAAATTATTAAATTCTAATAAAAGGGGGGTTAAGGGTTGTGTATTTAAAACAGCTTCTATTTTAGCAAGTAACATGACAAATTTTTATAGAGATAAATTTGAATTTCTGGCTATACGCTTTAAATGAAATTTGAAGGATTTCACACCCAACTCCCCTAAGCTGTGATCAACATGTCTTGGGTGATGGACGGACCATTCTTTAGAGGGGATTTAAGTTAATCCAAAAGGCAGTATACCAGTGTTTTAAATATATCATTGATAGTTCAATTACAAGAAAAAACAGGTTGTAGAAACAGTTTAAACTTAACTTTATTTTAGTAACAAAAAAAAAATGAGAGTGCTTATTGTGCTGCCTCTCGGTATGAGCCTAAGTGGTAGAGTGTGAGTTAACCACTTCTCAGTTTTGCCCAAACACCACTCAAGTAATTAAAAATGGGCCTTCCCTGATTTGCGCGAACACGCTCGGGCAACACATTTTCTGCACTAATCCACTGATTTGTCGAGTTTTTTTTCTCCTCAATTTGCATTGATTCTAATTGGTGTCTTTAGTTATCCAGTAAAGATAGGATTGTAAATCAAGTTTAAACTGGTTTCTAGGTCAGATTGGGTTTTTTTACATGTGAAGATATGCAAATTTTGTTTTCACTAGCTTGGCGAATCACATGTTGCAAATAATATTTCTTTTTAATTTGGAGTTAAAATAAAAGCAGAATGAGTGTCAATGAGTTGCTAATAATAGAAGATAACTTTGATGTTAGATCGGATAATGAATCTGAAATTTTACTAAATGATTTTGGTAGTTACGAAAGTTCAGTATTGGACTTCTTTAATGATGAGGAAAAGGAAATTTTAGATGACCTTACTTAAGTTCGGAACTTTTGTAAAATTGATACTAGTAATCTTCCTTTAGCTCCACCATGATTTCCATTCACTGTGAATTCATTTGAATATTGATCTAAGTAATGGAACTCTACAATATCTTGATATTTTCTTCTTTGATAATAATCTCCTTGAAATGATGGATGCTGAAACTAATCAATATGCAGATTGAATTTCGAACAGTAATCTACAATTGAACAGCCAAACAAGAAAATGGGAACCAATGACGAAAAACAAAATTCAAGTTTTTATCGCTTTGAATATTTTAAAAGGAATTGTGAAAAAGCCTGATGTTGAGCACTATTGGACAAAAATGGAGTTGATGTTGAGTAAGAGACATTCAATATCAACTCCATTTTTTATCAAAAATAATGTCTTATTGACGCTTTCATCTTATTCATTAGTATTTACATTTCTCAGTTGACATCAAATTTGATTCTAAAACACATGAGTGCCATAAGTTGCATAAACTGTGGTTGGTAATTAGATTTGGCCAGTCTTTCTAATTCAGCTATTGTTTCGAAAAAAAGCCAACTTTAAGTAAATACCTAACTTTTTCACTATTAATAAAAATTAACATAATTTCTTAAAATCAGTGTCTAAAATTGTTTTGACTGCTGCTTCGAGCACATATAATCAAATGGAATAAGAAGTTGTGTTTTCAAAATATGCTTATTTTATGACATTTTATAAATGTATGTTGATGCAAATTAGTTTTTTTTTTTTTTAAATTTTTTAAACTCCTAGTGCAGTAGTACCTTTCAATAAGGGATACCTACCAAACCAGACATTTTGTACCCTAAATAGTTGTGTCCCTTCTTTAGAGGGTACTTAATGAAAAAATATTACCTAATTTAAAATTCAGGTTGTATTAAGCTTTAAGTGAGTTATATATAAATAACAAGTATTTATTGGAATTTGAAATTAATGAAAGGGGAAAATTATTGATTGAAAAAGTTGTAATTATTGCAGAAATGTATGAAATGAACAGTAGAATCTGTTCTTACAGATATTTATTCAAGTGATTTATTAAATGAGTTTGTTTCAAAGCCTGTGCATTGCAAGTCTTTTTTTTCCACATAGGTATGAATGACACTCATGATCTAAGTCCTTCACTCTCCTCAACAGTTATGATTTTTTTAAAATAAGAGATAAGTTTTAAGGCCATTTGTGCAGTTTTTTATGTAGATTTTTTTTTTTTTTTTGTCTGAGGTTGTTATGCAAGAGAAGTAATTTTGATTGAAAGGAAGTAAAAGCTAAGTAATTCAATTGGAGTAATCGTAATTTAAAATACTTGCAGTATTGTTTTTTGCATTTTCATTTCAACTTTATAATATAACATACTTAATGTTTTATTAATTAACTGTTATTGTGTTATTCAGTTATCATTTATGGAGTCTATTTATTAATTTTTGATGGATACATACTACCACATTTCCCAATTGTCCCTTGCCCCTGGGGATTATATCAGGGGACCTCAGGGACTTGCCTTCTTCAGGTAAGTATGGGCTTCACGAACCCGAGGTACCCTAGTGATCTTTCTTTCCCATGGGGTTTACTGTCTTTGGTAAACACGGGTGACAAACTCCCGGGATACCCTAGCGATCCTTCTCTATTTTCGACCCTCCTTCTTGTCAACCATTTTTATCTTTTTTTTTTTTCAACTTCACGTCTAGACCACAGTTTAATCTTGTTTGGCGCAGCATAGCCATATCTGGCTCTTGCGCCAATAAACTTTACATTCACTCACTCACACCCAATTGTCCCTTTCTTGGATTACTTTACAACTTTCTTACACTGTTTTCTTCCCCCTATTGATAACTGTGTCATGAATAACTGGATTTTGAATTCTATGAATTGTGAAATATATTCTTTTGACTGCACCACAACTTGCTTTTCCCAATGTGCTTCAAACTTTTTTCCTATTAAAAGCAGTTTTCAAAAAAGAGGGATTAACTTTTCATTTATTGTTCCCTCATGACAAAATTATTTTTCACTGAGTGGAAACTTGCCTTTGAAACTTCAAATTTTACTAACAAAGAGTATGCCCTTTATTTATATCTCTGCATCTATAATATATTTGAAACTTTTTTCAGTGTCTCTTAAATAGTGTTCTTTAATAAGGGATAAATACAACAAAATTATCCATTAATTAGAGTTGTTCCATACAGGCGGTACTGCTGTAAGAAATTTTTCCTAACATCCAATTTAGTTTTTAAAGAAATTGCAAAGTCAATGAATTTTTACTTTCTGCCAAATACTAAATGAACAATATTTTTCACTTTATATGCATGTTTTTTCAAATCATAAAGATATAAAATTTGATGCAAATTTATATACCTTACCAACCACTCTAGTGTAATCCATAAATTGATTTTTTCAATAAGCGTATCTTATGCTCATTGTCTTTATCAACAGATCTAGTAGATTATTCTATATATAAATAATTTCATTTAATTAAATTTCTACTTTGATATCAAATTGTGCATGAAACCAATCTAATTATAAACTTGCATTAAACAAAAATTTTATAACAGAAAAGTTCACAACTGATTAAAAACTTCATTATAATCAAAACCAAATTTTTGTTGAAAACCATGCGCTGCCGGTCTTGCATTGAATCAGACAATTTTATTAATGTCTTCATGCTTTGAAGTAAACACCCTCTTACCACCTATAACATTTTGTTTTGGAGATTGATCTAATTGATTCCGCTCATTTTCTGAATTTCTTCAAACATGCAGTATTCCATTTTGCTTTTATTTTCAAAGGTCTTAGGTAATTCCAAATTGAAAATTTTGTGCATTAAATCTTCAGAGAGATTAATAAAGTTGAGCTGTCATCATTTGAAGATCAGTCACTTGCAAAATATTTCTATTTATCAGCATTTAAACTGTTGGTTGCTTTCAATTATCTGGCTTAAAATTGAAGAGATTTCATCATAAGTCGGTTATTTATTTTCACAATATCTTTGAGTACCTGTTTTTAGAATGTCACCTTCTGGCATGAAGTAATAAATATCAACTCTACTGCTTTTAGTCCTAGATCTTTTTTTTTTTTTTCTTTTTTGCTGCTTAGTAAAATCAGGATATTTTTCTAACAATTTGAATTCTTCCTCTTGATTATACTTGGATTCATCGTCATTTTATTCTGATGCACTGTATGGAAATTTAAAATTCACTTTCACTACATTGTTGGAATCAACAGGATATTTCTTGGTTACAGTTTGATCACTTTGAATTGTTGTGCTTCTTCTAATTTTAGAAATATTGATTTTTCTTTCATCTAAAATTACTGGTATGGTTTCGAATATTTTATTTCTCAAGCAAATATAAATTCTATAATCTTAGTTTTTATTGAATATCCAACCATTATACCTTTAATTCATTTTAATTTTTGGGATTTTGATTTTTAACTCTATATCTTTGAAATATAAAACTATTTGAAATTGAAGGTTTTTGATGTAAATTAATATATTTCTTTTTTTCTTCTAACCAAACTCAAATGACTATTTTCTAATAGCAAAGCTTTCAGTATTTTTTCTGCAGAAAATTCTTCATCAAGAACTGTCTTCAATCTAAACTACCCCATTAAAATCTTTAGGTAAATTGCTGATGGAATTGAAAACAGCTATATATGTCCTCAGTTTTATGTTTACCTTTATTGGATACTGTTGCAGATTGTTTTATACAATGGATATACGTACCTATGGTTTTATATTAAAGAATTAATCTAAATATCCAACCAAACATGTATGGGATTGCATATCAAAATTATCTTTCTAAACTTGCTAACTTTTCTTACCTATAGATAACATATGTAGATGTTAATAGTATTGATTATAATTCAATACTTCTCTTCTAAAAATGGGCAAATAACAGTCTTAATACTTGTCATTTAACCTTTGATTTTTTTTTTCACTCAATATTTTCTCAGTAGCATTTTCACCTGTAGGTAGAATTTCATCCATCTCCAAATGCCAGGTACTGAGATTCATGAAAGCTCTTAACTGAACTACCCACATTTTGAATTAGATCTCTTGAACTTCTGAATCTCTACTCTGTTAGAATAAGTTTTTAAATTTGGTCAAATGCATGGAAGGGACCTGTGCCCATAACCAAATTATCATTAAAAAATAACATACATTTTAAAATAAAAACTAATTTTTTTCCATGTTGTTAAAAAAATAAGCATGTGAATTAAATCAAACTATAAATGAATATGTATGGATTCAAAATCCGTTATAGATTTTTAAGGAATCACTTATATACATATAAATGATCACATGGCATTCAACATTTGGTGTCAAATGTCTAAATTAACAAATTAATAAAAATCAGATAAATCTCTTGACCACCTAGTCACAATTCAGTGTGTCCTGTGTTTATTGTAATTGACACTTTTCATTTCTTTACAGTGTTTCTTTTTTTTTTTTTTCACAATTTACACATCAGTAGTCATGGCCATGGTTCGTGGCCAGTTGTTCTTATCAAATAGTGGGTTTGAGCCCTAATGCCATTAAAGACCTGCCATGTTGCTGGGGCTGGTGCATGTTAAATTTGTGGAAGTCCCAAGTCCTTCCTTGGTGTAGAGTGGAAAGTTAGGAGAGGGAGGGACCAGATCTAGTGTCATTATCATCTCTTGATCGAGGTTCAAAATTCAACAACCCTCATGTTGCTTCGCAGAGCAATGTTAATAAACAATCATATAATGTCGTGTATCAGGTTTGCACAATATTATAACTATACAGTAAATTATCCTCAAAGCTCTGTAAGTATTCTTCAAATGTTAATAAAATTAATCAATTTTTAAGTTTTAGCTGTGAAAGATTAAGCTATAGTCTAGTGGGAGCAAGCTTTTGATGCATTTATAAAATTTGCTAGATTTTTACAAAAAAATGCAAATTATAGAGCTTGTAAATTTGTGTACTATTTGTAATGGTTTTTTGAAAGTGAGATCTGAATCAGAGAAGCAACCTGATATCAGATACATTTTAAGTAGTAATGCTGTGTATTTTTTCTTGCTATAAGGTCATTTGTCACTTTCTGTTTTAAATATCTTTGTAATGTATTAATTTTAATTTTATGTTGTGTTATTATCAATGTTAAGATTATTCAGTGAAATTAAAGTTCACTGTTGGAATTAAATTTTTTATTAGTTAGACTGAAGCAGAACTTTGTCAAATTATCTATGGTCTATTTTATATGGTCTACTTAGACTCAGAATGTGGTGAGCTTATTTTATTTAATGCATGTTTTAATCATTTAAATATTTATTTAGAGTGATTTATCTTTGGTATTCTCATTAAAACTATATTGATGCTTGTTTATCCAGTAAGGCTGAGATCATATATTAAAGACCATGTTGCATTAATAGAGCATATAATGTATTATTATGTATTAGTTTCTACAATTTTTCCTCCCAAATTATGAGAAGAGATTTTGAGGTAGTGTCAGTAACAGAAATGAGTTTATTTTTTCTACAATGCAGCTTTAAATGTGTTAAAATCATTTTATTCTAACAGTTAATTCTATTCTATTGCTATTTAAAAAAGGAATTTTTTTTTTTATGTGCCCAATATATTTAGGAAAATTTACTTAAAAAGGTGATATTTTGTTATTTTTTAAAACATAAATTGAATTTCTCTGATTTTTTTTAGATTTCCTGGATTCAAAGAAGTTCGTCTTGTTCCTGGAAGACATGATATTGCTTTTATTGAATTTGAAAATGAAGTTCTTAGTTCAGCTGCAAAAGATGCTCTTCAGGGTTTTAAAATAACACCTACAAATGCAATGAAAATTACCTTTGCCAAGAAATAAAAGGGTCTCTATTTCAACTGGTTGCTCTGTAACTGATATGTTGAAGTTATTTCATTTATTTTTTTAAGTTTTTTAATTCCCCCCCCCTTTTTTTTTTATTTCATCTTTAAATATGAAAGTTAAAAGGAATATGAAAGTTAGCTGTATATATTAGATTTAAAACATGCTGTATATAATCCTTTGTGCAAAACTGAGGGTATTAATAATTCACCACCAAGAGATAGTGGTAAATTGATCATTGTTTTTCATTTCAATAATTGGTTCCATATATGCATTTATAAATACTGTGTCAAATTCCAGTTATGCTAATTTGTATTGATTGTAAAATAAAGGTTTTTTTTTCACATCCTACCACATGTTTTAATCATATGTTTCATATCAATTGTGTATTTAATCATGTTTCATGTCTATGGGTCTGTACTTTTATTCTGACTTGGTAGTTAGTTCAGTTTTTGCTCTTTTTATAAAGTATGAAATGACTAATATTATTGCTATCTACAATAATTTAATATCTGTTATTTCCAAGCAAACAACATCCAAGAACAGTTTAATTTGAACACTATTATTGTTAGTAAATGGCATTTGAAGTTAATTTCTGTTTTTAATAAAATTTATACAGGCATGCAAAGCTATCTGTGTATGCATCGACCTTCAAAAGTTAAGGTACAACCAATTTTTATTGAAAGAATGAAAATAAAGGAGTAAAGTATGGTTTGTTTGAATGATTATCAGTAACTTAATAAAACCTTATATTCTTTCTAAAGAATTTGACACTTGTATAACATTTGCAGGAAACTGTTGGTATTCCATTTTTGTAATTTGTTTGGATTTTTAATGCATATTATTCTACAATTGTTGGTACTAAAATATTGTTGGATTTGTCAAGGAGATTTCATTCACCCAATTCATTAAGATGACAATTAATTGGATAGGAGGCAATGGGGTTATGCAAACTGATTCTGCTAGATATTGTAATATGGTCCTAGATTGGGATCAATTTGAATCTTAAAATTCACTTTCAAATAGACTTGTTCCAGGCTGCCCACAAGTTACAATCTTTGAACAAGATTGCTTTCTAAGTCTTTTGGTCCTAAGAAGGAGGAATACTATTGTGCTTTAGATCACATTTTGCCGTAACAATATTTGCTGCAATGGTGTGGAAATGTCTGTAAAGAGTTTCTATTCTTTTCATACATGAGTTTTGGTTTATTTAGATGAGTGATTCAAATTATGTACTGATCTGAGGAGAACCAGGCACTAAATACTACCTATACAATATTGTTTAAAAGATGCAGTTTTAGGGGTGTTGATATCATGGTTTGAGTTGGATTATCTGGTTGGACACATTGACCTGTATGTGTTCCATGGAGAAACTCTTGACTCCTGGAAAACATCTAAACAAGATCTTGTTCCATGTGCCATTTCATATACAGGTATTATTGGTGATGAATTTATTGTATAAGGTAATACCCAACTTGCCATCTAGGCCTGCTGATGAATATTTTGAGGGTCAAGGTTTGAGGTGAATGAAATGGCCAGCTCAATCTCTGGACCTTAATCCAATACAGCATTTTAGGGATTATATTTGTAAACAAGTAGGTGTCTTAAATCTTTCTCCAAGCTCAATAAATGAGCTGGGACAAGGGTTATTCAAAGTTATGGGTGTTACTTCCTGTTCTAGTGTCGAAAAGTGTAGCAGACTGTATGGAAAGTAAGAGTGGGAATATTCTTTATTAAAATTTATTTAATTTTTTTCATAAAAATCTTAAGATTTTTTTTTTTTATTAAACAGTGAACTTTTGCATAAAAAATCCAATACTTTACTTGAATCATGCTTGAATTTAAAATTGTGTAGAATTCAATGAATAACTGTTTAACGCACAGCTTTCATGTTTTTATGTTCGATTGTTTTAAATTAGATACAGAAAAATAATTGTACCTTAACTATTGTAGAGACTAATGTTGTAATATTGGGCTCTTTGTAAATCCTCCTTCTTCTAACATCTGTGCTTACTTTCTGATTTTATATTTAAATTTTCTACCAAATGAAATGTAATTATGTAAATTTAAAAATAAGAAGTATAGTAAATGGATTTAAGGAAATATATGTAAATGCGACAAAAAATAGAATATAGAACCTTCTTTAGGCAAAAAAATAGAACCTTCTTTAGGTAGGTATGACTTCAATGCACCCTAGAGATTTTTTTTCATGGGAGTTACTATGGTCAACATGGATTATGTGCTATCAAGATACCTTAGTGATCCTTCTCTATTTTCAACATTTCTTGTCAACCAATTTTTATTTATTTTCAATTTTTTCAAACATTAGATCATTGTTACACCTTGTTTGGTGCAGCATAGCCATATCTGGCTCTAGCAACATTAAACTGTATCATCACCCATGAATAGTGAAATTAGAAGTGAGTAGCTGATAGTTGGCTTAAGAGTGTATTTGTGATCTTATTGGACGAAGATAATTTTTAATCTAGATTAACTGCTTGGTAAGCTGGAGTTCAAAAAGACTTGCTTGATTTGACAATAACTTGCTCGAATCCAGTTGAAAGGATAAGCAATGACTGATTAAACTAGATTTCAATCATGTTGAAGATTAGTAACCAGAGGAGAAAGAGACTTATTTCAAAACATTCATAATTTGACCTTAAAATTATAAGGATTGATTTAAAATCAAATAGTTTCTTCTACTGAGTTTGCATGTGTGCGTTATATTACTTAACTTTAATTTAAGAATGATTGAATAATATCTGTTGAAACAAATGATAGGGAAGAATTATATTGCATATTCTTATTCACACTATATGACAGAAAAATTGCAGTTATTGACAAAGGGCAATAGGTATGTAAACTAATAAAATGCATTGTAAATATATGGACTATCATTGTAAGGTTATCTATGAACTTGTTTCCGATGGACTGTGAGCTTAATGCTATAAATCTAAATAAAGACTTGTGAGGTAGGGCTAATTCTCGTTTCATATGTGTGGTTCAGTGTCTTTACATTAGTGACCTGTATGGTGACCGGGGATGACAGAATAGTTTCACTGTAGCTCATGCATGTCATAAAAGGCGATTAAAATGGGTACCCAGCGTCTGGGGGTATAGCCGGGCACCCTGCCCCTAGGGATTATATCAGGGGACCTCAGGGACTTGCCTTCCTTGGTAAGTACAGGCATCATGACCCGAGGCACCCTAATGATCTTTTTCTTTCCCATGGGGTTTACTGTCTTTGGTAAACACAGGTGACGCACTCCCAGGATACCCTAGCAATCCTTCTCTATTTTCGACCCTCCTTCTTGTCAACCATTTTTACCTTTTTTTTTTTTTCAACTTCACGTCTAAACCACAGTTTAATCTTGTTTGTCGCAGTATAGCCATATCTGGCTCTTGCGCCAATAAACTTTACATTCACTCACTCAGTCTTTACATTAGTGTGATATGGAGAAGTGGCAGCTAACCTATCACTAACCCGGACATCTGTCTTGGAGAAAGAATGTTTCAAGAGAACAGCAATATAAAGTATCTGTATATCATGAATTTAGGTGAAATACGCTTGATACTCAAAATGTTATTTTTTATTAGAACTATATGAATGTGGAATATTTGAATAGTGAATCTACTTTAAATTGTTTTGATTCTGTACTATAGGCACAACTTGTGTCTCAAAATTATACCTGAAAGAATGCTTTGAGAGATAAAAGCATGAAAATGTATTATTTTGTAATGCTTATAAGCGTAAAATTTAAAATGAAAATTTTACTGGGCAGTTTATAAATTGGAAGAAAGGATTGTGTGTATGAAAACTAGATTATCTGAAATTTGAATAATTAATACAAATAAATGATTATGTAGTTACAAAGCAAATCAGGATAAAGAATTTCATTTACAGGGTGCTCATAAGTAATTGTACCATTTTTAAGAATGATTTTAAAAAAATCAAATAATTGGAACCAAATTGTTTTATTTTATTCTAATAAATGTCTATGCATGAGCGAGATATATTTATTTTAATATGGAAAGGCTACTATGTAACAAACTTATCAATTTTTCGTTTACTTTGTTTCATCTTATTTAATATCAAGATAATCCAGTTTGATTTTTCACATTCTAGACAATCGTTTTTTGGAACATTTCATCAAAAGTTATAATGTATAATAAAGTTGAAAATTGTTTGCCTAACAATATAGGAAAATCGGGCTTATAGATTATAGTTTCGAGTCTTGTTTGTAATGAAAACATCTTGTTGATGAAATGTGATACACCAAAATTCAAGGAAAAGAATTAATTCTTCTGTATATAGATAAAAAAAAAGTCTTATTTATTTATTTCTATAAATTGCATTCTACTTGCTTCATTACTTAAATTCATTAAATTTCAGTCTCTGAGATCACAAATGTGAATCCTCATTGAGTTCAGTGCGATTCCCATTTAAAATTTAAATTCGTTTAAACGAATTTAAAACTGTGATAGGAATCGCACTTAACAGTGTGTGTGAGTGATTCTAACTGCGGAAGGGGGTTGGATAAATGGCTCTTTTTTTTTATGTTGTCTAGGGGTTGTTCCGAATTCGATGAAGAGGCGGATTTCTTAAAAGATGTCATTTAATCAAACAATATATTTATAGAATTAAATTTTGACCATTGGGTAAACATATTACATTTGGAGCTATCACATCGTACGTCTTTCCATGATAGATACGCCTTAGCCACAAAGGTACGAGGTCACAAAGCAGTGGTAAGGTTCGTGGCGCCCTCTGGTGTATGAAGGTGTTACAGAATGTATAAATCCTACAGCTCGGCCAGTCTTGAGCGTAGAATACCTCGGCGACATTTGGTAATGATCGTGTGGCCGCGGTAGCCTAGTGGTCATGGCTTCGGATTCTTGGCTGGCGGTTTTCATTCAGTCGCGGGTTCGATCCTTGGCCGCTAAAGACTCGCCGGGGCTGATACACGTTAAATCTGTCGGGGCCCAAAGTCCTCCCGTTGGCGTGGTGTAGATGTTAGGAGAGAGAGGTGCCAGCTAAGGTGTCGTCCTCGTCACTTGACCGTGGTTCAAAATTACGAGGTCCGTTGCCAATAGTCCTCGTGTTGCTTCGAGTGCGACGTTAATAAAAAAAATTAAAACTTGTTAATGATCTTACAACCTGATATAATGCAAGTGAAACAAGATTCATACGAAATACAAACATTACAAAAAAAAAAACCAATCATAACAGATTGTTATTGAGAACATAAGGTTGTCTGATTTTATCTACCCATGGGAGAAATATTTCATTCGAGCAGGGGTGGTAGTTACATTTGATCCTGCGTGATAACCTACTTTCTCAATCTCATATATATCTCTGGGCTTAACTTAAGTAATTCGATATTTGGTATAGGCTTCAAACTCAGACCCGAAAAATTTAGGTCTGATTTTCAGGCCTACACCAAATTGTGTACATTGGACTGCTACTAAATCATCAGTTTGGTATAAGGTAGTTTTCTTTCTCTTCTTATTAAATGTTACCTGGTTTTCTGACTTCATTTCGTTTCGCTTCAGGGCGAAAGCTTTCTCTCTGATCTTGATAATTTTTTCCCTCATATTTGTGGAACTCGACGCCATCTTGGGTGAACTTTAAAGAAACTTGTTCCAAAATGTACGCAGTTTTCGTCGAAATGCGGGTTCGGGCCTTGATGTCACTAAAGACCCACCGTGTAGCCTGGGCTGATGCACATTAAATCTGTCGGGGCCCAAAGCCTCCCGTTGTCGTGTATAAAAGTTTGGAGAGAGAGAGGTCAGCTCAAGTGTCCTCTTCGTCCCTTGACCGATGAACAGAATTACGAGGTCCGTCGCCAATAGCCCTCGAGTTGCTTCTAGTGCAAAGTTAATAAAACCAATCCAATCGTTCCAAAATGTATGTGTCTATGACGGCTTCGAAGTTTAGATGCTAAGTTGGCACAACATACCATGTTAAGGAATAAGTCTTCATCTATGACGAAGTCATGTTCAAAAGAGCCTTTTGTCAACACTTGCGATTTACCTGTTCCGGATAGAAAATTATTATTCTTAGAAAACTTTTGTTGGTCTACAATCTTCGAACTTACGTCTTCACGGATGAGTGGCTGCGGTAGCCTAGTGGTTATGGTTTCGGATTCATGACTGGCAATTTTCGTTCAGTTACGGGTTTGATATTTAACTGCCAAAGACTCACCGTGTAGCCGGGGCTGATGCATGTTAAATCTGTCGGGGCCCAAAGTCCTCCCGTTGGCGTGGTGTGGAAGTTAGGAGAGGGGAGTGCCAGCTCAGGTGTCGTCCTCCTCACTTGACCGAGGTTCAAAATTACGAGGTCCGTTGCCAATAGCCCTCGTGTTGCTTCTAGTGCGACGTTAATAAAACCAAACAAAAACTTCACGGATGAGACTTACTGATCTACCAGTCTCTATAAGAGTGGAAATGGTTTTCTCACCAACTCTCAGATGTAACCCTTTCTGTGGGACAACAGAACAGGTTTGTTCTTCAGAGTAGGATGGTCTCGCAGGTTCCGACTCTTTCTTGACTTAAGGATAATTGTAGCTTACATGGTTAGGAGAATGACAATTGAAACACTTTCTAGGTGTTCTTTTTTTAAAATCTTTACTCGGATGAGTCTCAAAGCATTTTCTTTCAGGTTAGAAATTTTCAGTTCTCCTGAAGTGATTTTCAGATCTTCTGATATTAAAGAACTTATTCGAAAACCTGGCCTATTGTTTTCGAAAAGGTTGCCTCAAATTTTAATAATGGCCCAAAACATAGAGCGGTCACTGAATTCCACCTAGCCACCTGACCTAATTGCTTACAAAACCATCTTTACAGATTCAAAATTGCTCCTTCACCGGCTTGCACTTTGTGCAACTATGGTGAGGATATGGACTCCGCTCATCTTCTCCACTGCCCTGCGCTTCGAAAGCCTTTTCTTTCAGAACGTTACTGGGAGGCTAGAGACATGTTGGGTTAATTAACTTTGTTGCGGCATTTCATGTTTTTTTTTTTTTGTTTTGTTTTGTTTTTTTTTTTGGTTCCCTTGTAATTGTTTTTTCTTTCTTTTTCTTTTGTTGTAACTGATTATAATCTACCATTAGAAAATTTAAAAAATGCTTTCGAAAAGGTGATGAGAGGCATGTTTTTGGCTTCAAGGTCCCCCCGACGTCCTCAAATTCCTCTTGGCTAACTCCACTGGCGAGTTGATACTTGGTCATTCGTTTAAATGATATTCTTTGAATTCGAATGGAGTTTTTTTTTTTTTTTTCATTCGGTCTATTATTATCAGATCTCTCAACATGTCAAAGGTTATGACGTTTAGTCCCTCGATCCGTCCATCAAAGAATGTTTGAATTTCTTGGTAGAAATAACGCTACGTATTTTCGGCACTTTTCTGATGAGTGATAAACAACTTCCTAAATTTCTCAGGAGTTACTATGAGTCTTTTGAGTAACAAGATCTTCACATTATCGTATTCTTTTGGCTTTTCTTCGAGCTCTCGAGTAATTAGTTGTGATTGGCAACTTAATCAATTCATTTCTCGTTGTACGAATATTTACCGTCAATGTCCCTTGACTCGACTTAATCTGAGCATCAATTCTTAACTTCTCCAATTCTACCTCATCTTGTCGTCTCTTCTCTGCTAATTCTTCTTGTCTCTTCTTTTCTGTGAGTTCTTTTTCTTTCCTTTCTTCAATGACATAATCATATATCAAATTGATTTCCTCCTCCTCGTCCCCTGTGCTATTTATAATTAAATTTTTTAACATTGGTTTAGTCATTTCAGCTGTTTCTTCTAACCTGAACTCTGCTGCTAGGTTAAGTAAGTCCTCTTTCTTACCTTTTAAAAAATAAGACATTTAGCCGCGAACTGAATTTGAAATATTTGATAACAACAATTGTGAAAAAAAAATCGATCTAAATAAAATTTATTGAATGAAATAATTTTGCTGGGTTTGCTTAATTGATTCTGCTAATGTGAAAATAAATGGGAAGGCAAAATTCGAAATAACTTACGATCTCAACCAAGATATTTATATAAATATAAAAATAATATTCAATATCCAAAGTACTTAAGAGAATTTTAACATTCAATAAAAAAAAATAATCATTCCATAGAAAAGTTAAGTAAATACTTTTCAAATCTTGATATAATTCTTCCTAATATATGAAACAATTTTCACTTATGATTTCTTTTTGAAGAAAAAATTCTAAAATAGTCTAAATTGAAAAAGAAAACTCATATACTATTACGGAACAAGTGAATATACTTAAGAATTAATGCGAAAGATACAAATGTATTTATTAATCGGATTATATATTCCTAGAATTGATAAGATAGAAATATTTGCATAAACAAACAAACAAAAGTATTAGCATATATATTTTCATAATCAGAATAAAATTATGACTACTTGAACAAAAAGATTACTGCTCAATGTTTAAGGAGAGGAAAAACAGATCAGCATAAAAAGGATGATTTGATAGCGACTCTCTTTCAGCGGTTCAAGGTCAAATATAAAAGTTTACGTTAGAAAGTGAAAAACACCGATATTAACTCAAATGAAAAATAGAATAGATGATACGTGACATATATATATATATATAATGTATTCATAACACATTTTCTTTAAAAGAAATTTTTACTATAAAGGGAAAATACCTGCACTATCACAGCCAAAATTACGTTGAATCTCACTGCGGTTCTCTGTCTCTCAAAGGCACACTTCTCACACACAGCAATATATCACAAAATACAAATAGATCACAAAACTACGGAATATCCAAATAAGACATTTTAAAAATAGGGATGATTTTTTCGCTATGAGGAATGCAGAATTCTTAAACCAGGACTGTACCTCGATGATGAAATCAGGGTGATTCTTATCAACTGCGATTCAATTTTCTTGTGACTAGGATGGCACAGGATCAAAAAGGATCTTCAAGGCGATGATAGCAAAAACTCTCATGTAACACCAGAGAATTTTTTTGAAATAATTTCTAATGTGAATAAGGATGATTCAGGTTCAGTGAGATAGCAAAACGCACTTAATCTTAAAAAATTAATCAACTTTTGAATCCCGGTCGAACCCCAAAATTTTACTCTGTAGAACCCTAACCACAGAAAGGGATAAAAGGCTCGTTTTTATTTGTCCAGGGTTGTTCCGGATTCAATGAAAAGGCGGATTTTTCTAAAAGATGACTTTTAATTAAACAATATATTTACAAAGTTAAATTTAAACTATTAATTTCTCACTATAATAATTTAATTTATTAAATTTACCCATTCTCTCCTTTAAAAAATAATGTTCATTCGTATTTCCTGATCCCCTTCCAAAGTATCCTTTTATTTATTACATCACGCGCTCTTAAAACTGGTTAAATCCGCTAAAACCAATTATAAATCTGCCAAAACAATCCCTTTTAATCCCCTATCTATTATGATATTGCCTCGGAATCCCTTTATTCATACCACGCGTCTCTGACGTTTCAAATGAAATTTCCCTCGTATATAAACACAAACACAACTAAAAACACTCTCTTCATACTCTCCTCTTCTCTCCTGTTCTTGCTGTCTAATGATGCAATAGCCTGTAACCAACAGCGGTGTGGAAATGGTCTCTCTCTCCAGTACAATAAAATAATTCTTTTAAAATGAAATTGGTATCGACTGCTTTATGAACATGAAGATGATATTATGTTACATTTAAAAAGCCGGTAGGATCATTATACACACACACACACACACACACACATATATATATATATATATATATAACAGAGAGAGAGAGAAAGAGAGACATAATACGAGTATAAAAATATACTTTCGGTGTACGAAGATTTTCGGACCCTTTGGAGGGGAGGATGACTTTGGTTGTCGCTGCTGTTTTGAACTCTGGTCCAGTGGGTCCAAAGAAAAGTTGGCCATTGGTTTTTTTGCTGTGCCTTAACCAATCAGACAGAAAAATATGTCTCATTTTGGCTACTTAGTAAGTCATTTTAACTTTTGGCGTTGTTGTCGAAGAGAGTCACTGCATACTCCCTTCCAGTACCATCGGGATGATACGAAGAGAAATATTGGTGTTAGTAGAGAAGGTTACTTATGCAATCTGTACTTATGTGCAGTTGTCTTAGTTAGACATACAGAAGCAAATGTTTTGCGTTGGGGGCATATGCAATCGGTACTTATAGGCTGTTCTGACATCTAGTGTTCAAGTTCTGAGTAACTTTTTTGGCGTAGGACGTTTTCTTCGAAAATTCGGGAGATTTTTTTTCTGCCCCATGGAGAGGAAAAGAATTGTTGTGACCTTGAGAGCAGGTGGCGTTTTGAACCCTGGTCCAGTGGGGCCGATGAAAAGGTGACCGATCGCTTTTTTCCTATGCCTTAACCAAGCAGGCTGAAAAAAGATGTCTCATTCTGGCTACTTAGTAAGACATTTTAACTTTTGGCGTTGTTGTTGAAGAGAGTCGCTGCATACTCGTGTGCAAAAACACAGATAATTTGCACATTATGTTGAATTTCTGAAAAACTAATGGACAGATTTTAATGAAATTAGGTATGGATATATATTTTTAATGGAGAAAGAGATGAACTATTCAAAAGTCCTTTTATGTAAGCATGATTACTAGTAAAGCTTATCGATGCCCAGAATCCACGATGTTATATCGAACAGAATCGAATACGGGGTATGGTCCCCTCTCGTAGAGAGATTGGAGAAGATCGCTGATCGTGAGTTCGCGATCATGACCACTAGGTTACCGCGGACTCTTGAAAAGTTCTCTCACAGTCCACTCTACATTTGCATATTTTGTGGTCTGAAAGCTTGGTAACTCCACTTTTTTTTTTATTTATTTATTTTATCGAATTGGTTATTATATCTACGGTCAGGATATTCTCCTAGATTTTTTTTTTTTTTAAATATTTACTGGAATAAAATTTCTTCTTACTTTTTTCAAACAGTTTCGGAAATTATAACTATTGATGCCTTCTGATGCAATGCAGTCCGCGTAAAAATTAAATTCCATTACCAATCTTGGGAGTTTATCCGCCTGTTCATTTCAAAAGATTTTTGAGTTCCGGAATCCCAAATAAGATCAACTGATTACGAAAACGACATTAAATGAAAATCTTGCTAACTAATCTATGAATGACTTTCGTTGATTGAATATAACCATTTTAAAGTGCAGATAAAACAGAGAAACTGACAAAATTAACATGTTTTCCACTAAAACTTAACATATAGCAAATGCTTCTGTCATAAAAATGAATTTTATATTATTTATTCTCTAAACGAAAGGAATTTTTCATCATAACTGCAGTAGATGTCATATGTTGGCTTTTTGAAGCATCCGTAATTTTCCATTTCCCATTCAACGTCCTCTCTCATAAGTTGACTTCTTTGTGCCTAATTTTCCGACATGCCGATATTGGCACTAAATGTATTTTCAATTGAATGTTTATTATATAAATATTCTATTTTTGACGTAACAGAATCCATATATAGTAAAGCCCGAGCTTCATAAATCTGAAGCCTCTTCGAGTAAGGGATTTTCTTTCTTTGATGCTATTTCGACAGCTCAAGTTTCATAAATCTGAAGTTTCCAGGAGTTCTCAAAATTTGGAAGAGTTCGTTACATTGATGAGGTGAAAAAAAGAAACGCTTATCATTCCCTAAGCAGAACTTTAACCAGTCGGTCGCTCTAAACCTTTTGTCACAAAACTGAGTGTTTATAGCAATTTAGTTAACGTAGTTAAATACTGTAATTTCCGGAAGAATCGTCGCCGCGTTACATATTTGAAACAAATTTTCAGTGGTATTTCCATTGATGCGGCGCTTACTTGCTCTTAATGCTGCCCCTATACAGAAGTGCGCCCAGTTGTTTTCTGCAAACTTTATTGTGTTCGTATTTTTCCCCTTGAACTGACCTGTGTGCCTTATAAGGTTTCGGAACGATTACTTTCTTCCCTCGTTCAAATCAGCATTCCCAATGTGATGAATCAGAAATAGTGAGTACAAAGATCAGACAGTGAATAATCAAATTTTGGAGGCTTCATATAATATACAGTTTGCTGTAATTATTTTTGTTAGCGAAAGTAAAATTTCAAATTTTCTTCTGTCATTCAATTTAATATCTCGCTGTTGTGATATTTTTATAACATAACAAATCAATCAATAACTCCCGAGACTAACCCAGAGATGGCGCTCGTAGTAAACAGTAACCAGGTCTTTCTAGAGTACTAACCTTTGCTTAGGCAATGTCAAAATTTTAAGTCGATCGGACCAGAAAGCTGAGTTATCGAGGTTGTAGTAAAGTCATTTTGTAGTTTGTTTAAAAATGGAAAACTGAGTTTCGTGTTCTGATAAACATTGTTTTTAATGGGTAAAAACACCGTACAAGCAAACAATGGATTGAAAATGTTACCGGACTCTTGTCCATCAAAAGCAATGAGTTCGGTGGTTTGCCGGGGTTTAAACGTGGTCACTTACACAAATGACGCGGAACGCTCAGGATTCCTTGGAAGCCGTTACACCGGAAAATGTGAGTGAAGTGACAAAAATTATAATGAAAGATCGTAAAGTGAAGCTCCGTGAGATTGCTGAGATGACACAGATATCATATGGAAGTGTATTTACTATCCTTCATGAAAAATTGAGCATGAAAAGGTTTTTCCAAGTGGGTGCCAGCGATTGTTGAGTGGAACAAAAACAGCAACGAGTCGATGATTCAAGAAAAGCTGTTATCGCTGTTACTCGCAACAAAAAGATTTCTTGAAAAAAAAAAAAAAGAAAAAAAAGAAAATTGGGGAAAAAAAAAAAAAAGATTTGGAAAAGCGTTGGAACGATTGTATCACCCTAAAAGGTGATTAACAAAAGGTGTTATGTTGATGAATAAAAAAAAAATTTGCAAAAAAAATGTTGTTTTCAATGTTAGTCTCGGGAGTTATTGATTGATGTGTTAATAGGAGTATTACGTGAATGGATTTGTTCAGTGGGTACATATAAATACATTCGCATAAATGTATAAGTATATTTTCAACATTTCTCCCTTAGACTTTATTTTTGAATTATGATTTCATTTCATGCTTTTTTTTTTTATTAACTTATAAGCTATATGTCATACATATAGATTTTGCGACTGTGACGTTCATGACGATGCCGAGTCGCAATTTTACTAAATGTGGCGTTTACGCTGATGCTGCTTTCTTCCAGGAAAAAAAAATTACGCGGTACACAGTAATTTAAATTAAACTTCTTGGGGCTTATTTCTCCATCTTGAATTCTCCTTCAAACGATAAATGAGCTATAAAGAAAAAGTCTTTTAAATTGTAGATAACTATTTAATTAAACAATCCTCTAATAGCGGTAATAAGTAAATTCTGATCTTGGAAACTGAATTAATCAGAGAATGTTTTACATGAATGATCTGTGAATTGCCTTAATCTTGGAATTGATATTATAAATTCACTGTTAACGTTCAAATAGTGAAGCATATTGATGATGCAATTTTTATCATCCTCCAGTATTTTTAAATGAATTTACCTAATTCAGATGCATTGATAAATAGCTTCCGTTTGATATTCGAGTGATTAAAAAAATTTATTTGCTTATCTTATTTTTCAGACAAAAGTTTTTTGTCCAGCTAATTTTAAAAACACAATATTTAGGCTCTATTGCGGAAGGCCTAACTCTTTTCTGAGGGCATTGATTTTCAATTACATTAAAAAGTTTCATCTGATTACCTCGCCACTTATTTATTATGTGACAATTACAACAAAAAAAATATTGCAATTACTATTATTGGCAAATTTGACTAAATCTTCAGCTTTCGGTTCATAATACTCATAGGCAACATTTTTAAGCCAATTAATTTTTTTCAAAGATTTTTTTTGTCATTTGATTCATTACTGAGACATTTTAATTCCGTTTGGAAAAATTTACTTCTAAATATTTGATGGAAAATTGCCATGGGAATGAAAACATAGCCAACATAATGTTAGGAAATGTTTTAATTATTTTCTTTGAGTGTTCCGCTATTATACTTTTGTCAGGATTTAATTTATGTTTCTAGTGATAACACCATTGAGAAATGCGTTCTAGGATATTCTGAATTTTAGTTGATAATATTATAACTGATGAGAGCTGTAAATTAAAATGAAAACGGCATAGATTAAGCATTTGACTCCTGTTTCCAATGTTCCGAAAAAAACATGCATATAGATTGTATATTGCATACACATTAAGTAGAGAACACTACGCTAATTTAATCCTCATGCCTAATGTAAATACACATTAGTAAGAACGGTTGAAACGGCCAAGATCAGCCATTTAGTATTTAAATCTGAAACCAACTGATACTTTTAAATAATATTTAGTGATTAGAAATTATCTTATCAGGAGGGGGGGGGATGGAATTTTTTTTTTTTTTTTTTTACAATGTGGGCAAATAGGTTTTGTGATTAAAAGTATGGACAGACTATTTGATTATTTAAACATAAAGAAAAACAGAAGAAAGAAAAGAAAACGACTTTTGCATTCGTGTTTTTAATTTTCCTCTCTTTTTCAACACGGTATTCTTATTTCGAAAATATTTTTCAAGTAAGCAAAACCACTATTTTTACAGCACATTTTTTTAAAAAATTTGTTTGCAAATAATAGGCATCTATTGACTGTCAAAAAGGTATTAATAACTTCATATACCAAAATATTTTATTAAAAAAAAAGGGGGGGGGGAGAATTGTTTTTTTTTTTTTTTTTTGGTATTTAGAGAAAGCTAGAAATTTACAAAAAATCATGAATAAAAGCCTTTATTAAAAGATTAATTTTACAAAAACTAAAGAACTGCACAATGCATTCTAAACTTAAACGAAAATATGTATTCGAAAAATTATATTAAATTTTAATTAATAATAAATCATGGTCACATAACGAAGCAAAAAATATCCGAATAATCAATTATCATGCACTTTATATAAAGAATCAACTTGATATAATTAATTCACGTATTTTTTTCATATAAACATATCTATTGTTAATAGGAGCATACACATAATAAAATTTGTATTAGCATTTCGGTGTTTTCTCTTTTTACTTACTTCAAAAGAGGCAAATCTTTCATCTACGAAATTACACCCATGAAAAATATTTAGTTTAGACAAAAGGAAATAAATTAGAGAATTCTTTTTTTCACGTTTAGTATTGCTTGAAATACTCAAAGGAGGAGCTAAGGATAAACAACTTATATATATAAAAAAATTTAAAGTCAATTCCTACTTAGATCAACAAAGGAAAATTTTATTTTAGTTACTTTTTATTAAATAATTACAATTAATATAGATATGTATATACATATGACGGAATCACAATATTAAGTTGCAAAAGAAATTTTTTTTCCAGCGATCTACACACTTCATCATTGGCGGTATTTATTCCTAAATTTATATCCTGCTAATTATCTTATATATGAGAATTTTTTTTCTCCCATATAAAACTGAAATTAATTATTTGAAAATCAAATAAAAAAAATTCAATCTTCGACCCGAAGGCATGAAGATTCTACGCCGACGCTCTGCCAACTTCACTATTGCAAGACAAATGACATAGTAGAAGCATTGGCTTGTTTCTGAATTCATCCGATAAATTAAATGGTTGGAATGCAGTTTAGTCCAACCACCCTTGGCGACAGGAATTATTTGGCGGTATTTTGCCAAATGTGGCTACCCTGGTCAGCATCGCGGACTTAACGTTCAGCCAAAAAAAAAAAAAAAAAAAAAAAAACCGCAAGTTTGGCAATTTTTGAAATCGTGCCAAGTGGTTGGGCTAAACTGTATTTTCACCTATTAAATTTAATTAATGACTTAATATTTGAAAAAACTGTATTAATATCAAGTATCATCCATTACAAGTTTAAAAAAATGTACTTGAACTCAAATGAATGAATAAAAAGTATTTTATTAATGATTGAAAATTTGAACAAGATATATAAATAAATATATGTAAGGAGAGTGTGAACTAATAGTAGGAATTTAAAAAATAAGTGTTAAAGAGCTAAACCAGAAAACTCTAAATAATCTTTATATTAAACATGCACCAATCAAAAACAAACTGGTTTTTTTTTAAGAATGACCACCTTTTGTCCTCTCTTTAATGCCACGCTAATTGAAAAAAAATAATCGCAAAACACTTTTAAATATTCTATTTTGCCATTTAATTTTAATGAGAGTTTCATTCAATTTAATTAATATTAATACCCGAATATTCAAAAATAATTATCTTCTTTTTAAATAATTATTTAAAGACATAAGTTACCTAATTTAATTAAAGATAAATTCCCAGAGAATAAAGTACCAATTTTGTATACAAAGGAAATTGTTCTGAATAAACGAAATTTTTAAACTGTTCCCTAAAGTTTAAGAACTTCTCCTAAACTTATTATGTCTAGTCAAATGTAGAGATTCATAGCTCATCCCAGGATTTAAAGCATCATCACCTAAGGAAAAAAAAATCCTATCAACGTAATATATAAGTTACAAAATAATCTAAAACAACTAGAGGAGTAGATGACATTCTGGAGGATTGCTGTAAACACTAATAAAATTATAGCTCTCATATTTAGAAAAGCCACGCACCCCCTCCTAATAAAAATTTTTTTCAATGATCATATCTCTTGGGACTCTGAGGTCAAATACTTAGGAGTTATTCTGGACTCCAAACAACTCGCCTATAAGCATCATATCCAATCAATAATTGATAAATTCTGGGCCCAAATCCATAACTGTGTACCTTTAATTATCAAAAATTCAGTATTAACTCTTGCTAACAAAATCCTTCTCTATAAACAAGTAATCTGCCACATCCTACTCTATACTTCCCCCGCCTGGAAGTATAGAGTAGAGCCATGCCGCACCTACCCACATTAAAAAAATTCTGGTTTTTCAAAATAAAATCATCCGCATGATTACTAACTCACCTTGGTATGTCAGAAATGCTGTCATACATAATAATCTCAATATCTATCCTATTATTAAACATAGAAGATTCTATAATCATTTTAACTCACTGATACGGACCCAACTAATTTTTGCTCACAATAATGGAACCCATGCCGTGCCCTACCAATCTTGCAATAATTATTTTCATTTGATATCCCCATAATATTTTATAATCCAACTAAGACCTCTTTTAATTAAATCCTTCAATAGCCTTTTTCAGATAACCATCTCACTCCAAGACCTTCCTTCACCTATTCACCTGGTATCAGAGTTGTTTACTTACCCACAACAATCAGATAGAGACGAGTGCCAGTCCGGTGGACTCTTTACTCAGGGTCATATTGAAACCTTGATTTCTTTTAAAATTAATACAAGCATATTAAAATGTACTTAATGCACAAATGAATTAAAAAAAACGTGAAAGTAAAGGGAGAGAAAAGAGGATAGGAAAGGGAATGAATTATTCAGAATGGGGATGTAATATTTAATAGATTCGGGGGGGGGGGAATTTACAAATCTTATCGTAAAATAAGATTATAAAAAATAATTATATAATTTTTTAAACTTATCTAGTCGCTATCCCTACCACTTCTCTCTCGAACTAATATGCTGACCATTGCAGTACATCTAACCAAACAAGAACCATTTTTACCTTTCCCATTCTTCTTTTTCTGTTTTCATATTATCATATAAAATTATACTGTCCTCTTGTTGAGGATTAGACATAGTCTATCCAAGGCATTGAGAAGGGGATAAGTATGATATGAAAATGACATAAGAAATTTTATAATTTTATTTAATGATAAGATTAGTAAAAAAATGTGATTCTCTTAAAAATCTTATCCTCATTGTAAAAAATTCATTCACTTTCCTATCCCTTTACTTTCATTCATGTTTTTTTAAATTCATATGTGCATTAAAGCACATTTTTAATATGGTTGTTTTAATATTAAAAAAATTCAAGTTTTTATATATGATACTTCGTAAAGAATCCACCTGACAGGCACTCGCCAGAGGTTTAAGCCCGTGAGGATTAGAAACCTCAATATAATTTTGCACTACAGCAATCTAAACTGAACTGAAGAGAGTTGAAAAGTGCATGTCAATATTAGAAATTTTGTTTAGATGATATCGGAATTCCCGATTTTCAATCTTAAATAATCTGGTATTTAATTATTATTGTTACATTTGTTCATTAGCAATACCGGAGAACCATGCCTCCCAAATTTGATCCAACAGAAATTAAAACAGGTGAGTTTTTGTATAATATTTTATATACCTATAAATATTTAGTGTTGTAAGGTCGCATAAGCATACTAGATATTAATATTTTGTTTATTGTTTTGCCTAAATGGTCAAAGTAATTTGCTACCTTCGACCATATTTTCAAAATGTAGTTATATCGTGGTTTGTACCAGTTATGTACACTCTCAAAATGTGATTCTTTAGAAAGTACTAAATTGTAAAAAATATATGTAGTGTAAGAAATGCTTAGTAAATGTATTTGAAATGATTTTAAATTTGTCCAATAAATTCTACGTCACCAATAATTTTAATGTATAATCTGATATTGAATTTCACAAACGAATGTTGTAATGTTCTAGCTGAAAAATTCTATTGTTAAGATTCACGTTTCTTTTACTTTTTGACATTTTTTTTTTTGCGTAATAATTATCGCAATTTTGTATTATAAAGTTTGTGTAAAATCCCCAAATTTTGTAATCTTTGTGCGTTATCATAAAATATTAACTAATTAAGCGTGCACCCAATTGTACACTTCAGCCCTGAAATTTTACTGTGGCTCAAAATTAAAGGGAATTAATTTGAATTGTGCAAATTCAGTAAGACTTATTATATTATTACGTTATTACAGTACTTATTGGATAACATTACTGGTTACAAGTAAATAGTATACTTAATTTTCTCATATTAATTGATGGGTGAGTAGAATTTAAAATTGTTAAATTCTTGCAATCACTGCAACTTATTTTCAATTGTTACAAATATTTAATTCATTTGTTTTGTATACATGTTTATCAAAAAAGTAAATTATTTTTAATAAATGATTCTTTTAGTATACCTTAGAGTTGTGGGTGGAGAAGTTGGAGCCACATCATCTCTTGCCCCAAAAGTCGGACCATTAGGACTTGTAAGTACTATTTATTGTTAAGATATTTTGTGCATAGTTATAAAGTTAGCTATATTATATTATAGATAAATGTATATGTTACATTTTTATGTATAAAGGTTTAAATGTATTATAAATGCTATTGTCATAAATATTTTAATGCTGCTCAATTATACGTAGAGTTTTGGTCTCGGTAGGGTTAAAATATATTTTTTTATTACAATCAAAATATTGATTAAATGATGTACTATTTCAGTATGAGAATAATGTACATTCAAAAGGACATCTAATCTCTTAACATCTTAGGGGAAGTTAATAATACAAATGCAAAATGGTTTTTTCCGAAAATAATTTCAATTTGTTGAAAATTGTGCAATTTTTTTTTGAAGTTCTTCATTTTAAGGCAGTTAAGTTAATCCTTAGTTGCTCTGCACTGATATACTATGCAAGTGATTCGTTGAAATCGAGACTAACTATACCAGTGATTAGTTGAACTTTTTGAAATCAGGAGGCATTTAAGATCCTACAAATAATTGTTTACACACTGTACAGAAATGTCTCAGAAGTATATTATAATAATGAATTCAAATATTATGGTTAATATAAAAGTATGAGCCTTTATTTACATTTTGTTATCCATTTCGAGACTTGATAAATAGCAATTTAAACTATCAGAAACATACTTTTATAAGAATTTGTCATTTTTGTTTGCTGTTCCGACACTTTTGAAAAAAGCTAAAGATTTAACTTGTAAATTAGAATGTATAGTGTACTTAATTTTACGTAAATTAATAATGGTTAAGTCCTATTTAGTATACTGCTTGTTGTGATTTTTAAAATAGTACTGCACACTCTTAATTTTGAACTCAAAGCTTGTTTAGGGTATCTTAATTATAATACTGCTTGGCACTGAAAAATTTTGTGTAGGCGATAAATCATCCAAGTTGGTAACCTTTCTATATGAACGATTCCGTTTCTTGTCTTGGCCTTTTCACACCGGACTGGACACACAGCTGACATTTTTTTTAAAAAAAATATGATCTTTAGTCAAGTGTCCATTACAAAATCACACTGCGTGAGTGGGAGTATTGATTTCATCGTAAAATGACCAAATGTTACATAAGGAGAAAAGGCATAAAAAGGTTATTAGAGAAATTATTTCTGGTTTGATAAAGAGTTTCCATGGTAAACGTGGTCAGCAATCAAATGTCCGTTACAAAATCAGGTTGTGCAAATAGAAATAATTTTCATTACTTATCGAAAAAAAAAAAAAAAGCTTAGTGATTGTCTCTGCTTGGTGTGGTTTTTTACTTTTCTTTTTTAGTAGATTACAATGTTTTTTATTCTATTTCGTTTTTCATGTCTTTTTACTGTGATTGCAATGCTTGGAAAAACTGTCATTCTGACATCATCCTGTTTCCTTTTGATATGACTTGAGAGTTTGGAACTTGCACATTTTTTGGTTGTTTTAATGTTTATTTTGCATTTTCTTCAAATTGCAACATCACATTTTTTTTCTTCTGACGAAAACCATCTTGTTGTAATAGCTTCAAATTTTAAAATAGTGCCTAGCAGAACGCTAAAATAGAACTTTATGAAAAATGTTCAAATAGCATAAAAATACTTAAAGCAATGCAAAAGTATGATTTCAACAGGATGTTGGAATCACAATTTCCTAAGCATTGCAATTGTGAAAAAAGACGTGTAAAAATGAATTGAATACAAAACATTGATAATTACTAAAATGAGGTAAAAAATCACTGGCCATTAACGGTAAGTCGCAAAGCTTTTTCAGCTAAGTATTGATGAAACTGGTATTTCTTTTGTGCAGCCTGATTGGACATTTGATTGCTGACCTCATTTAGGTAAAAGCTCGTGAAACTCTTTTTTTTTCATGCTGATTTTTCCTCCTCTGGTAACATCATTCGAAACTTTGGCACTGTCATGTAATGACGAAACTGATATTCTGCCAAGGCAATGTTATTTTTTAATGGACGCTTAGCTACCATCAACGTTTATACAAAAAATGTCAGTCAAGAGTTCAATGAAGGGTCTAGGTGAGTGAGAAAAGGCCAAGATGAGAAATAGGTTCATTCTTATAATAGGGTTTGCAGGAAAACAACTTATGATTTTATAAATTCCTTAAGATTTTATGGTAGTTTTGCCAAGCAATACGCTAAATGAAGATCTAGCCCTAATGATTCATTTGCATTGTACATCCACATGTTAAACATAGGGTCGAATGATAATCTTCACATCTGTGGTTCAGTTAAACTAAAGCTTAAATTATATTTCTGAGTAGGCTTGGATTTTTTCTTTTTTTAGAAATATGTATTTTATTTGGGTGTATTTATCTGAAAATAAGTATGTGCATATATATTGCATTCACTTCCAACCCTTTTAAAACAAGAAACCCACAGAATTCCCCAACTATTACTGATGTCTCAGCTATATATTCAGTTGGTTAACTCTGCAGTTTATTACTTTAAGATAGTGTAGTCTTATGAACTGCAATAAAATTTTTTATAACATTGAAAATCATGTAGACACAATAATGTTCTTTATCTAAAACTAACTTGAAAAAGATAAATAGTATTTTTAATATATGAACACTTTTCTCTGGAATACCACTTCTGCTATTCCCTATGAGAATCACTCAGCTGTAATTTCATTGATGTTTTGTTTCTGTCCTTTTTTTTTAGTTGGTAGTAATAATGGAGTTATTTTTACTATGAAACATTTAATTTTCCTTTTCTGAAAAATTAATTTACGCACTGTAATTTGCTTTATTGTAGTATATAAGAATTATTTAGTTTTGTATAATAATTAGGTTTTTGATAATCTTGTACAGTTTTTAAAATGTAGTTTAAAATTTTAATTGCTTCATTTGAACTATTGATAAAATAACTTACTTTTGGTATTTTGATAATTTTGTCAAGTAGGGAACTAGTAAGGAAATTAAAATTTATTTTTTATGAATAACATTTTACGAGATTAAATATTTCAGTCTCCGAAAAAAGTTGGTGATGATATTGCAAAAGCAACAGCTGATTGGAAAGGTTTAAAAATCACAGTAAAGCTTGTAATCCAGAACAGAAATGCTCAGATTGAAGTTGTACCTAGTGCAGCTTCTTTACTGATTCGATCTTTAAAAGAGCCACCACGTGATAGAAAAAAGGTTAAGCATGGTAAGATCATTTTTTCTTGTTAATAATTTTTATTAACAGGCAATAAAATCTTTGTTTAAGCAGTACTTTTTCATGACTCAAGATATGTATAAGAAATGAGGTTTTTTTTATTTATTTATTTTACTCTTTTTTCACTGTACCGTGTATTTTGGTATGTTGAATAGTAAAGGTAGCAAAGAATTTCACACACTAAAAAAAAAAGGAATATAGGTTATATTTATTTCTTCATTGTGAGAAGAACACATGTAAATTGTATATAGTATTTTCATATATTTTAAAAATAATTGGTTGTTTTTGTATGTATTATTTTTCATGTAGTTGTTTTTCAAAAACATTCTTTGTTATCTATATACAAAGGTATTTCAGATGTAAAGAAGTTACAAATGGAAGTTAAAACAAAAACAAATTGTAATTACTAGTAGCGATTACTGTCTTCAATAGCAAAAAATCAAGTAATTAATATGTTCAAAAAATTTGATACTCTTATTGAATTTTGATATTAATTAAATATTGCTGATAAATTTAACTTTGGTTGTCTCTCCACAACTCTAAAACATTTGTATTAGTGCAAATGACAAATATAACCTTTTTTCAAATAGTGAGTGAATTTCTCAAAATTTGGAGATGTTTGTTTATGTTCTATTTGATTTTTGTATAAAAATTAAAATAATGGGTAATTCAAAATGAATATAGTGATTACAAACAACTATAACTATATTTAATGGAAAAGAATTTATCGATAAGGTTAACTCAGATTGTAGACGAAACTTCAAAATTTTGTATACATGTGTCGTAGATATTCTATGTGATTTTTCTTGGTCACATAGACCACATCTAGGCAGTAGTCCATTTCACAGTATATTTTCTGAAGCATTTTGCAGTCACCAACGCAAGCTATTTACAAATGCATACTTTGAGTTTTTCTATTGTTTTGGGTATGGGAAGCACATACATGCCCAAAACAATTGAAGAAAAGTTCCGTCTACATTCTGTATTATTGATAAATTCTATTCCATTAAATAGTTATAGCCGTTTGGAATCGCTATATTCATTTTGAATTACCCTGTATATTGACTGAACAGTTACAGTATTGAATTGCGACAATAATAGTTTGTGTTAATTCTTATTTTGAATGAATAGAATATTACTTTTCATTCTAATGCCAAATCAATTGTTCCATTTTGCTTGTCATAAATGAATGATTGAGGAATAAGCCTTAAAGTATAAATACTGTATATAGGTATTACTTCTTAAGATAGTTCATCGAAGAATAGATTTTTTTTTAAGTTAACAGTTAAAAAATAAAAAATATAATTTTCTTCAGTTATATCTTGAAAGATTTTATTGGCGACAATACACAGTACACAAATAAAAAAAATTTATGCCCCATTGAATACTATCGATGCTGTTTGGTGTAGGTCGTATCATTTTAGGCGAATTTATCACTTGTGCCGATAAAATGGTAAAGTACCATTTTTTTTATGACAATCAATTTGTAATCAACTAATTAGTATTTGTTTTCTCCAGTTATACTTAAATTTTCTGGAAAATTTATGATGTATTTTATTTAACCATTAAATTTTCTAATCCTGAAGTTAAAGGAAGTGAATGGGAAAGAAATAAAATGGGGTTTTAGGTAGTGATTTAATGTTGAACTTTTCCATTAAAGCCACATATACCTCATATTATCAGAATATATGTAGATGCATTAGCCATGTTTCCTTTCTCCACATCACATTTTAATTATGTGTCCTGTTTTTAATCATCATCGTGGTATTTTTTTTTCAATCATCAGTTTTAAACCTTTCTGACTTGGTGGGGGAAACCCCCTACCATAACTTATTTGCTTTTTCAAAACACATTGGCCTTTTACACCAAATTTGAATTTTTAAATTGTAACATGTATTACTACTTTCTTTGTGTTACCTGTTTAAAAAATTATATATTTTATTTAACAAATGTTTGGCGCAGCATAGCCTACCTTGGCTCTTTCGCCATAAAACCTCACAGTCACTTACTCCTTTCTCCACATCTTGTAACCTTTTGACAGGAGATTAAAAAAAAATATATTGATTTTCTTGATTGCAGTGTTGCAATCAAACACAGCAGTATTAGCTGGGATTGTTAATGACCACCAAATGATTAATGTGTATTTTGGTAAAAAAATTTAATTTCTGTTTGTGTATAATTCCATCATAACATTTTGACTAAATAAAATGAAAGAAATACTATTATTATTAATCTGTTCTGAAAGAATCTATAAAGGAATGTAAAATTGAAATGTATGCATGCCTCTTTATTTCATAAATAATTGTTTGGTGCAAAGTTCTTTCTTGTCAATTATTGTCGTTTTGAATTACCTACCCTAAGAGCATTCAGCTCTTTAGGTATGATGTTCAGTGACTAATCAACATTTATATCTTTTACTTTAAAACATTTGTATTGGGCTGCTTGTAAATCAGCTATTTATGTTGATTTATTTCACACATAGCAGTTTTTATATAACTATAAAAGTGTATGTGTTATTATAGGAAGCATTCTTTCAAACAAACATTCAATTTTACTACACAATCCTCCAAAAATCTGTCTATTTTATTTCTTGCCCTTTCCCTTCTTTTCAACATATGTTAAACCTAGGAAAGAAGCCAAATCAAACTGGCACCTGGATTATACGTGCTAAAAATCTTATTTTCTACCATTATTAATTGTAGAGCTTTTTAAAGTTGTGTAACCATTAGTATTGGAAATATAAAATTCTGATTCTTCACAGATTAATTGGAAATATTAATTTTGGAATTTGTGGCAATGAGAATTAGGGAAGAGTTAGCTGTGAAATTGGATTTCTTTAATTGTAAAAGTTTATATATTTTCTTTACATTCCAGTGAAACACAATGGAAATATAACTTTTGATGACCTGATTAATATTGCAAGGACTATGCAACCTAGATCGATGGCAAAGCAATTATCTGGTACAGTTAAAGAAATTCTTGGAACAAGTCATTCTGTTGGTTGTACAATCGATAACTGTCATCCTCAAGATTTAATTAAACAGATAGATAATGGAGAGTTGGAAGTTCCTGAGGTAAATATATATATATATTAAAAAATTCTTATCTAAAATGTTTGATAATTCTTTAGTATCAAGCTAAAATTATATGTTTGTAATTTTCACCTGTACATTGAGATATTTAAAGTATAAATAAGCTTTTGTTACTGCTAATTTTATGGCGTAGAACATGAAGTAATAAATAATTGAAAGGTTTATATCAAAAGGTAGGATTACACACATTATTGTATGCTTAAGTTTATGTTTGTGTATTGTTAATTTTTCCCCTAAGCTGTTCACAAACCATAATTTGAGAACTACCAGTCTCATAAGTTTTGAAACATTACTAAACAAAATGCCATGGAACAATAATCAATCTCTACTTCAAAGATTCCTTTGAAGTGTTAAAGTACTAGTAGCAATCTATTTTATAACTAATATTGAAATAATACTTGTAGCTGAATGGTTCCCAAATATATTGTGTTAATCCATGGTTTAAAACATTTTTAACTAGGTAATGCTCAAACTAGAATTGGTATAATGAGGGAGGGGGGCTAGTGAACCATTTTTGACAGGGCACTGAAGTGACAAATTAATTTTAGTACTGAGTGCAACCATTAAATAGTGAAACACCATTAATTGGTTGTGTTTCACTGGACAGTACTTGCAGAATTATAGAATTATCAGGAAAAATAAGTAAAATAGCAATGGTATGTTGGTTTTCTCCAAATGTCTTTGCAACTTTGACTATGTTTCAAACTTTGAAGTATTTGGTAAAATGATGATTAAATATTTGTTTGGAATGTGTCAAAAGTTTATTGCTGAATTGTTTTTGTTAAGGGATATATTGAGAATTTGCCAATCTCTCCTACAATGTAAGCAGTTACATAATAGTTTAAATTAACATTTTTATTTGTATATAACACATCAATCAATAACTCCCGAGACTAACATCGAAAACAACATTTTTTTGCAAATTTTTTTTTTATTCATCAACATAACACCTTTTGTTAATCACCTTTTAGGGTGATACAATCGTTCCAACGCTTTTCCAAATCTTTTTTCAAATTTTTTTTTTTTTTTCCGCAAGAAATCTTTTTTGTTGCGAGTAAATAGCGATAAACAGCTTTCTGAATCATCGACTCGTTGCTGTTTTTGTTCCATCGAAAGCAATCGCGGCACCCACTTGGAAAAAACCTTTTTCACTTCACTTCAAAAAACCTTTTTCCTGGTCCGATCGACTTAAAATTTTGACACGTTTCAAGCAAAGGTTAGTACTCTAGAAAGACCTGGTTACTGGTTTACTACGAGCGCCATCTCTGGGTTAGTCTCGGGAGTTGTTGATTGATGTGTTATTTTCTCTTCTGTCAACATCTTGTTTAATGTAAATATATTAATATTAAATTAAATTTTTCCTCCAAAGATCATTTATTATTTGTGGTTTTAAAAATGATTTGACATTCATCTTTAAATATTTGTATGCTTTTCTTATGTGTATATTCTATATTTAAGTGTACATTTGTGTTTGTATAAAATATTAACTAAGATTTTTTTTTTATTTGCAGGAATGAAGTTTCTAAATAAAGTACTTTAAATTATGAATGTATTGTGTCATTATTTAAATAATCAAATGGTATACACTGACCTCAATTTAGGATATTTTGTTTCCTCACTATACAATTAGACCTTTCTTTCATATTCAGTTTATAATTTCTTGTTTTTTCCCTCTTGTTTATCCTTACACCTGTGTTTTTATGTGTACTAAAATTTTAAATTTATTTGTGGATCTTTGCAAATGTGAACCCCCCTTCCTTTTTAAACAATTGTAGAATCTTATTTTTTCATTAGAAAAAAAGTTATGTTAAATATTTTCTTTTCAAAGTAGAGTTGAGAAATCTCTTTTTATGCTGTAAATTAACGTTATTTAATCTATAATCAACTAAACCACATTCAATAAATTCCAGAAATCTCAAAAATGGCATGTAAAATTGAAGGGATGAGCATGTTTCATTTAAAGTACTTTTACTAACTTAAAGAGACTTGGGATGTAATGAAAGACTAAATTACTAAAGATTTTCTAAATATAAAATTAAGGACAGGTCACCGAAACATAGTATACTTTGAATACAAATTTTATAGATACACACATTCAAATATGTATTCTGGATATGAATTATAAAAAGAAAAAAAATACTTAAATGCATTTTAGTTCTCTTAATCAAAAGTGTGACAATTTCGAATGGGCTTTTAATTGTAAAAGGCTTCAAAGTGAGGTCTATGATTATCAGCTACAATTACAAACTTGCAGAACTTTTGGATGAGTGCAAACAAAACAAATATTATTTAAGAGATTTCTTTTTACTAATTTATGTAGTTTTTACGAAATTAATGTTTTAAATTTATTTTGTATGTAAAAATTTTAGTTAAATCAGCATTTATAGAAACATTTTAATACAAAAATAGTTCAGTTGAAGGCAACACTTCAAGATAACTAAAATTTTGTAATTTAATGCTGATTGTTTGTTAGAAAATTATGTGTTGTTCTATATGTTATTATATGAGTAAAGGTTTTTCCGAATATTGGTTTATATTTATTTTGATCCTAACTTTTTTTTAAAAAAAATTCCACTTGTTACTTCAGTTTTCAGTGAATATGAGTCAACATACTTTTCATGGATCCAATTTAAATTTGAATTCCTCTCCATTGTGCTTAGAATAACAACTTTTAAGTTACCTTTACTCTTAATAATCTGTTGATTTTCTTCCAAATTTTTAAAATTCTGTCTTCCCTTTTTGTTAAAAACTAAAGTTGAATTTACATATGTATTTAAGAACTGTGAAATACCTTTTTATTGTGGAATTACAAATTAAAGGGAACATTACTGTTTGTGATCTTTCTCTGTAAATAGCAATAGAATTTTTTCTATATGATGAAAGTGGCAAATAAGCTTATATATTTTAACAATGTTCATTGAATAATCCAATCATTATTTTTCTGCTAAAACAGTGTTTGGTGGAGAAAACTATATTGTAGATCTCCCCCCCCCCTTTTTTTTTTGTCCTTTTATGCTTGTTATTTTGAACTGCTTATTTCTATTAAATTAGTGCTGAATGAAACATGCACTTTGTAATTTTGTGCCATTGTCCAATAACAAGATCATTGTTTTATTAGGCATTCTATCCTCCATATTTTCATCATGTTAATATGAAGATATTTAGACATGAGGTAATTTATATATCATCAGCCATGAGTGTAAATTACAAACCAGAATACTGGAAGCCCTTTTCATGCTTGTGGTGTAATGACTGAGAAAATGATAATGAGTTACTAGTACAGTGTGTTTAGAACATATGTGTAACTGGTTATATTTTGTTTTATTTTTACAAATGAGAGGTATAAAAATAAAGCAAAAGAATTTTTAAAATATTTTTTAGCCTAATTCTGTTGCTTGACAAGTGGAGGAAAGTATTTTATAAATTTCACTAGTCTTTCAAAGTTGGTACTGGTTTGTTTTTATCCACCTTGTATAACAAGTAAATTATACTGTATTTTTGTGTTCATCTATTAGTTAAATGTTTACTGTTTCCAATAGCCTAAAAAATGGAATGGTTTTAATACTTATCTCTTGGATGAAAAATACTAAGTAGTGTATTTGTTGCGAGTTGTGCTGATATTGTTTTAAATTTTAAAAAATTGGTCTTTAACAAGTGCTGCCAATAAGTTTTATTACTTAAATGTTGATGGCTCAAGAATGATCTAAGTAACACTACCTTACACTCTCTATAACAATGTAAATTTTTGAATTGGATTTAGTGATGGAAAAGGTTTACAATGGCAGTAAATATTAAGGTGTTTTAATGTATTTTATAGCAGCGAACAAAATGGGTTAGGAAAAAATATGTAAACATGATATGGCATAAAAATGTATAAACACATTGAACTAGATGGATTTCAAAATACACATTGATTTTCTTAGCATTTTCTTTCTAACATAAATCAAGATAGATTTATCACACGACTTAATCATATTTGAGACAATTTATTTAAATCTGTTTCTTATTATAAAAGAAAAAAAGTATCTCGATTTCAACCATCTTGTTGAAAATCTTAAAAGAAATCTCCTGTGATGTATTTATATTTCATCTCCAATACATATTCAAAATTAAATATATTTTTTTTTGTATTAATGCAAAAAGCTTCATATTTTTTTAAAATTCTAAGAATGTGTTATGTGCCTTTGACTAGCACTCGGTTTAAATAATTTAGCATAAATTAGGTTGCATGATTTCAAATAATTTCACCAGACTTTCTGCATTTACTGGATCTTTATTAAGCATGCATCATCTAGCAAGTGAAAAAAAAATGGTTTTTTTAGAACACTGATTTTCAAAAATAAAGTATGGTTCACATTTAAACATAGATATACTGTTAATAGAAATATAATAGTAAAAATACAAAAACCGAACTATAAATTATGATGATCATTTTAAAATTTAACACTAATTAAGTGCATTTAAATAATAAAAAGTTTAACATTTATTATTTATTCAAATAGAATTAATTTTATCGAAACTATGCCAAGCAAGCTTCAGCTGATTTTCTGAAAACAGCTTGACAAGTGCAGCTCTCTAGTGGCAAAATAATGAATTGTTGTCCTCACAAATGCTATGTAAGGAACAATTATATGTCTAGATCCGTAGTATTGTATATTAATATTGGAGCATTTCTGAAACTGGTTAAAGTTTGGGCCCTATTTAATTTACATTGAAGATTGCCTTAAAGTCATTTTTACCAAGTTACAATGTTTAAATCTGAGTTAGTAAGAAGGTATATGTTTTGGATTCTACTGTCTAACAGTAATAATTTTATGTATAATAATGGTGAAATATATTTTTGTAATCATGGTCATAAAAAATGCATTATGCTGCCTGAAGATGTGCTCATGGTTGCTGCTGACTGTTTTTGTCGAGTTGTGGGTTTGAGCCTTGGTGCCACTAAAGACCCACTGTGTAGCCTGGGCCCAAAGTCCTGTTTGCATGGTGTGGAAGTTAGATGTGCCAGCTAGGGTGTCATTCTTGTCACTTAACTGAGGTTCAAAATTACAAGGTCTGTCGCCAATAGCCCTCGTGTTTCTTCTAGTGTGACGTTAATAAAACAACCAAAGCAGCTTGAAGATTTTGCAATCACAGTGTTAGGATTTAAATATATTTTAATTTGCTAGTTAGTGATTTCAATATCCTGTATATAACTGGAGCAAAAGCATGGGTGCTCAATAAATTTTCAAAGAAATCAAAAAGATGAATTATTAAAAATGAAATGATTAACACAGCTGTAATAAAGTGTTTATTTTTGTGTAATTTTTTTTTACAGGACCATTTCCTCCCCTTCATTATTGACATGTTTCTTTAATTTTCTTTTGAATTTGGATCACATCCTGTAAGCAAAAGTATTGTCTTGAAAATAATAATTGATTTATATGAGCAAATTATATAAAGGCAGTTCAGAGATTTATATTTCAGGATGAAAAATTAAATGTTTTACATGCTCAATTTGTTTGTACTGCAATTTTGCCTATCTTTACGAACATTCGGCAAAACTTTTTATACATACAAGTAGACGTTCTTTTAACAGTTAAACATGATTTTACTGGCACTTGAATGCAGTTTATTTATATTAAAAATAGTCCGCCAATAAATTTTACTTTCTCACTTGACCCTTCTTGTCAACCAATCCATTTTCATTGTTTTAACGTCTAGATCATAGATTTACCTTGTTTGGCGCAGTATGGCCACATCTGGCTCTTGTGCCAATATACTTCACTATCACTCACTCATTAAAAATAGTTCTTGTTACTTCTCTGTGATGTCAAAACATTCTCATATTTATATTAAAAAGTTCTTTGACAATGAATAAAGCTGAAATAAATTTGGGAATTTTCTTCTCAAAACAAATATCCATTACATGATAGAGAACAAAAAAAAAAGTTGAGGCCTTGTATAATATAAAAAAAAACGCGTGTGTGTAATGAAAAAAGTACAAATAAGTAGATTTTTCAGGAAAAGATTTCAGAAAAAATTTACAGATTTTTATCATCGCCCTATATAGTTAAAGTGAATACAATAAGATGTTTTTTCTCTGCATTAAATCTTAAAAGTATTTGAAAATGAAGAAATAATTAACTTTTGCTGTTCAAGTGGAATAAGGCCTCGAATTATTCTGTTTTTTACAGAAGGTATTCTATTTCTTTAGACAAGAAGCTAAATAATAGTATGGATGTAAAATTTAATTCCTTCCCTCTTTCTTCGAAAAGCGATTATTTCTTTAAGGTTACCATTTCATTCGCTTTTAAGTATGTCATAAAACATGAATGAGTTTCTTGTCACTTATTGTTGAGCTTGAATCTTTGCTTAAGAATTTTCTGGAGGCGCGTTTAGATCAATAAATACAACATTTTTAAATATTGAGCCATTCTATAGTGCCTCGTTTTCTTTTGATCCCTTTGAACTTGCTTAATAGTTCATTATTTACTGCTTTTAACGGTAATATAGGCTGTAAAAACTGGTATAAAACACCACAAAAAAATTTGGATCGAAATAATCTAAATCGGTGATTTGTGGGTGAGTGATGTTTGAGTGTAGTGGCTCAAGTGCCAGATATAGATATTGTACACCAAACAATCTATGACCTAGACATTTGAAAGATGAAAAATAGAAATTGTTTGACAAGGAGGATCGATAAATGGGTTGGTTTTATTAACGTCTCGGCTAGAAACATCACGACAGCTATGGGTGGCGGACGTCGTAATTTTGAACCTCAGTCAAGTGACGATACCTGAGTTAGTTACCCGTCTCCTAACTTCTACACCACACCAAAGGGAGGACTTTGAGACTCGACAGACTTAACGTGCATCAGCCCCGGCTACACGTTGGGTCTTCAGTGGCATCTGTACTCGAACTTACGTTTCGACGAAAATCGTCAGTCCGCTATCATAATCACAGGCTAAAGCAGCCTCGGAAAAGGGAAGGATCATAGAGTATCCCAGGATGGGGCATATCACATAAACCAAAGAAGGTAAACTCCATAGGAAAAAAAAAAGTCACTATAGGGTGCTACATGATCGCGATTCCCGTTTCTACCAAAAGAAGGTAAGCCCCTGACGACGTGTTGTGATTTGTCCCTTTTTCTTTAAAGGAATTTTGCGGCAGCGGTAGCCGAGTGCTCAAGGCTTCGGATTCGTGACCGACGGTTTTCGTTCAGTCGCGGGTTCGATCCTTGGCCGCTTTAACCCGCCGTGTAGCTGAGGCTGATGCAAGTTAAATCTGTCGAGGCCCAAAATCCTCTCGGCGTGGTGTGGAAGTTAGGAGAGGGGGTCCCAGCTTAGTTGTCGTCCTGGTCACTTGAACAAGGCTCAAAATTACGAGGTCCGTCGCCAATAGTCCTCATGTTGCTTTTAGTGCGACATTAATAAACTAAACTAATCTGCTCCCCAATCACCTTAAAATCCGACTCAACTGAATTAAGCCACTGCAGTTTTGGTCTTTTCCGACTTTGCAACAAAAACCTTTACTAGTTTTTTTCCCATCCATTCTAACAACATGAGAAGTTTAATTTATTTTTTATTAACGTCGCACTAGAAGCAACACGAGGGCTATTGACAGAATACCCAAGGGGACTGGGCTAACCCAAAGGGTTTATATGCTTTAACCCGAAACAATTAACCCCGCACTCAGCATTTATTGACAAAATAACATAAGATTTACATAATTTTGAAATAAAGGTTAAATAAAATGTGCAAGGTATTTGCACAACAAAAAATATACATGACAGAAACAGTTGAAATTTTCTTGCAGAAATAAGAGGCACAACAGGTTAAATATCACAATACAAAAACGTTCGCAAATTCGTAAACAAAAATGAAGTGTTAGGCAAAGGTGTGAACATATATACAAGACATACAATTTCAGCTACATTGTAAGGGATGATAAAAATATTGAGAAATATGAAAAAAGTTTGAAACAATTAATAAATTTGTTGGGTAATTTTACGAGCCGTAAGTATACACAATTTAAGTTTAGAATGTAAGGGATTTTCACACACGGACCTCAGCCAAATAAGTTTCGCTTAACAGCAGGACATTTTAAATGAAAATCTCTGGTAAAAAGGCAAGAGAAAACGTAGTGATCAGCATCTTCACCAGAGACATAAATGTGTACTTTTTAAATTAAAACGATTTAAATAAATGAAGGGACCATGACCGGTTAAGAAGCGTGTAATAAAACTAGAATTTGCATAAAAACTCAAATTTGGTCTAGGAATATATGACTGAACCAGAATACCAGTATTACAAGTTGACCCCCAGACAGTTTAGTTTAGTTTTTATTAACGTCGTACTAGAAGCTACACGAGGGCTATTAGCGACAGATCTCGTAATTTTGAACCACGGTCAAGTGACGAGGACGACACCTGAGCTGGCATCCCCTTCTTCTAACATCCACGCCAAGGGGAGGACTTTGGGCCCCGAACAGATTTAACGTGCATCAGCCCCGTATGCACGGCGAGTCTTTGGCGGCCAAGGATCGAACCCGCGACTGAATGAAAACCGCCGGGCCATGAGTCCACGACTTTGACCACTAGACACTCACAAACCGGTGATCGCTCAGAGACTCCAGGTCCGAAACCTTCCACCAAATAAATAATGCTGTTAGATATCAAAGATATATCTGGGTTACCCTTACCTGAGTGAGCCACGAAAGTAGGACCCAATTCTGAAATATTTAAGAAGCTTAAATTATGGTACAAGGAAAAGTATCTTGCACAAGTACAAAATGCAAGATGCAAAAACTGTTGCAACTTCCATGCATACAAGCATTAAATTAACCAAAGAGATATCTCCACAGAATGAAGAAGAAAATTCGGAAATGCAAAACTTACCATTCCCATCTTTAATTAGATCTCTAATGTATCTGTCTGTCGCCACAAGACCAGACGTTACTTACGCTGTCAATTTTCTTAGTTTAACAATAATCCAGAGAAAACACATTGGATGCAACAAAAAGAATCCTGAGCTACTTGAAAAAAACTAAATATCAAAGATTAATATACAAACAATCTGCAAAAACATTAAGCTTTAGGATATGTCGATTCTGACTAGGCTTCAGATATCAACGAAAGGAAATCTTGCACAAGATATGTCTTCAAGTATGCTGGAGGAGCTATTTCTTGGGAATCAAGAAAACAATGAACTATTGCATTATCAACCACAGAAACAGAATGTATGGCTCTCTTAGAAGCTACAAAAGAGACTCGTTAACTACAAAGATTTCTCAATGTACTTTCACAAGAGACTGATACATTGAAAATGATGGTGTTTACTGACAATTAATCATCTCTAAAACTTGTGAAAAATCCTGTACTTCATTTACGCTCAAAACAAATCGACATTCGTCATCATTTTGTGCGAGAAATATATGAAAATGGTTCGCTCAATTTAAAATATTTACCATCTAATGAAATGCCTGCTGATATATTAACAAAATGTTTAAATAGTGATAAGCGCAGGGTATGTAGCAAATTAATTGGAGGAACACGTACCTGTAATTAATCTCATATATGTATATATTTATAAGTGCTTGTATTATATTTTAAGACATTATAATATTTATTAGAAAATTGCATAATTGTATTTGAAATAAGTATAAGATTTGTCGCTCCTCTTAAAAGGACGTAAAAACGATTCAGTCGAGCATGCCTTGAACTGGGCGAAAATATCCCTTCGGATGTTACTGTTAAGCGTAATCATAATTAACAGCGATTACTATGATTAAGATTTAACGAAAGGATAATTGAAGACAGGATTGAAGGGGAACAAGGAGAAGAAAGGAATAGGCAATTGCAAAAAGAATCGGAAAAAAGGAACTTGCAATTGCAAAAGTAATCGGAAGAAATGGATAAGCAAAGGGATAAGGTACCTTTGATACGGAAAGACAATTTGAATTAGAAAAATAAGGATGGAAATCAACAGCAAAACGAAATCACAAATGCGAGTTGATTGCAGTATTATTGTTCTAGAAGTAAATAAGAGTCCTTTTGAACTGAGAAATTTTGTACAAAAATTTGATTAAAAAGATGGTGGCATATCTTCATTTTTAATTTTATTCAAAGACAAGCTAAACAATTTGGACTTATGGAAGAAAATTATGTCAGTCACTGTTTTAGGATTGAAATCACGCAAGAATCTCCCTTTGAAATCACCCAATTAATTGCCAGGGAATTAGAAGAAGCGAATGAATATGGGCATGTTAAAAATTTACTGTTGAGGGGATTTAAACTTAGTGCTGAAACGTTTAGGCAAAAATTTATTAATCATGTTAGATTCAAAAAATACATGGGCAGATTTCATTTATAAAATACGTAATTATTTTAACGAATGGTTATCAGGGTTAAAAATAAACGATTTCAATTCCTTAGAGGAATTAATTGTCACATATCATTTGAAAAAAGGAGTCTCGAGTCTTATGCGAGCACATTTTATTGATTCTAGGCCAAAGTTTACAAAAGCGAATGAATTAGCAGAAAAATTAGATTGATTCGAAAGTGTTCGAACTAACATTAAAACTGGTTGACACGAAAATAAAACCTTCAAGTTTGCAAATTATCGCACTGATCCAAAAAATTATTTACGAACAAATTGGAAGTCACATAATTAAAACACAAGTATATTCCAGTCTTATAAATTGGAAGAGAAACCCAATGTGTGTGTGTGAGCCATAAATTTGATGTCTCAACAAGGTTTACAGATAACCCTAAGACTTTTAATTCGGAAACTAATGTAACGAAAAAAAGAGAGCCGAAATGCTTTTCTTGTAATAGTTTCGGTCATGTTGCAAGAGATTGCCCCTTTCCATGTATATTATGTGGGGAGGCGAGACCCTACAAAAATATTGCACAAAAATAAAAATGAGCCCAGAACAAGTACTTTAAAGGTTTTTGTGACCTAGAGTCATCCGCACCTGATAGAGAATTGCGCACATAAATAATCTGCTTGATACGAGATCCTCGTATTGCTTACTGAAAGGATCAGTTGCAAATAACCTAATGTTGAACATTTATCCTTGTAAGAAAGATTTATAATCTTTTATCTTTTAGTAATCAGTTAAATCTAGTCTCTCAAAGTTTAAGTACATCAATAATAGAATTTCAAACAGTGGATGTTCTGGAGAACTTGTGCCAGGAAGTACGAACTGAAGCGAAGTGCGTCCTTTTCGTATATATATGTGTGTGCGTGTCTTCTCGCATATATATACCTCTCTCTCTCTCTATATATATATATATACCTCTCGCATAGCTGGACATTCGAGATAGGTTTTCATCTTCCTGTTGCTGAAAATTTCAATTAATTTATATTGATTCCATTTATGCTAATTTATAATTAATTTATTCTTAATTCTTTTTGTTAATAAAATCTCTAGTTGAGATTCAATCGCGTACTCTTTATTTAGATTTGCGTGCGTTTACTTCCTACTTGACATTTATGTTTTAATCGTTCCAGACTCAACTCAACAAGTTGATTTAATAGTTGGACGTTTTTATATCTACCGTATATTGCTTATGTTAGTGTGGGCAAAAATTTACACATCGGTTATGCAAAGTATTACCTATTTATCAAATTGGATTGCATGAAGAGAAGCGAAAAATCTAATTAAAAGCGATCGAAACTACACAAATAATAAAGGAGAGTATAAATTTTGTAAGAGCGAAAACGAGGAACTAGACAATAGATTAATTATGATTCAGGGGAAGGAAGAAAGTTTTAGTTCCTTATTTGAAATTAAGGAAAGCAAAACTATTTTACCGAATGTTCAAATTGGACATAATGAACTAACACTAAAAGATGAAAACGTTGAGAAAGCGGAATTAGATGAGATTAATTTCAAACCTCGTTCAAGTTATTTCAATGTTTCTAATGATTATCAACCGGTAGAGCTTTACAGTGTTAGTGCTAATGAAACGAAGTCCTATAATCTCTTAGAACAAATAAAATTTGATGAAATCTTAATGGAACAACAATGACAAGATATTGTTCGTTTATTAAGCGAGTTCAAGGATTGTTTCACATCACATATATCGGAGTTAGGATGCACAAACTTAATGAAGATGGATATCAAAGAAGATTCTTTTCCGATATGTATGAAGTCCTATCAAAAATATGCCGCCGAAAGAGCAGCTATTAGAGATATTGTAAATGGCATAGTCTCAGAAACATGCTCATCGTATGCTAGCCCTGTTCTTGTACGGAAAATGGTAAAAACTGCTTAGTTATTGATTATAAACATTTAAATAGAAAGACTATAAAAGATAAATTTCCCCTGTAGAAAAGATTTACTTTCTTTTTACAGAAAAGAGAACATCTCTTCGCAAAATGTATTAAAAGTCTTAAAAATTTTGTGATAGAATTTAGACAACCTGATCAAATCATCAGTGACAGAGTTTCATATTATATGTCATATAAAACGGACGATTGCCTCGATTATCGAATAAACCCTACCCTGAATTCTACACAACATCTCATGAGCAATGGAATGGTTGTGTGAGTATGAACGAGCTAATAGAAAAATCATCTCTACCGTAACAACAGAAATGGAGGATACTTCTCACAAAGATTAAAAATAAAAGAAACAGAAAGAAATTTTAACATGTCGCTAATAACACAATTGATAAAACTCCATGGATATTCTCCAAGGTTCTGTTGCATGGATATTCTCCAAGGTTCATTGATACTATACTCCGAAAAATTGCTGATGAAGATTATAAAATGTGGAATCACTCAAAAGAACTCTAAGGGGAAACACGTTGTGAAATTGAGAAGAAGCAATAAGAAATAAAAGAATATTACGATAGGAAGAAGTGTCGAACTGTGACCTTCGAGCCAGGAGAGATAGTGATTGCCCGACATCAAAACTAACAGGGAAGCCTACCAAAACCCAGGCAAAGTACTGAGAACTGTTAATAGTGACAAAAATACTTCCAAATGACGCCTAAAGAGTTGAAGGAAAAGCAGAAAAGCCGATTCTACACAACCATGGCTCACGTCAAACTGCTCAAAGCATGGCAGAATCATCTTGTGGGTGATGAAGATGACGAAGAATCTTCAGACACCCAGCAGTGCATCGACAAAACCACCAAAGCCTGCAGCTTGATGTAATGAAAGAAAAGAGAGAAAGGCGATAATTGATAAACGAAAGACCGCAAACACATTCGTTGACCAAGAGCAATGGTCATTTAGAGAGAGGGGAAGACTTTCATCCCCTCTCTAAAGGCTACATGAACACAAGAAACCAGAATCTGCCCACTGAAGGCCAAGGGGACTCCTAGCGGGTGAAAGATTTTTATTGACAACGAACAGTGAAAGAAAAATTCCCTCACTTCATTAACGAGAGTCTATCCATTGAAGGAAGAATCAAGAATTACAATCAGGGGATTGGTGACAAAAAAGAAGGGACCGAGCTCGATGAAGACAATCACATGTCCAGTATATGACTACAGCGGTGAAAGGGGTGTAATCCAACACCATGAGCCAGGAATTTCAAAAGGACTCTTAGAGAATGAATGATCGGAGGAGAGGAGCGACAAAAGGGTGAGATGATTCTAATTTTTTACAACGTTTTTCTGAATTTCACTTGGTGTGTGTGTGTGTCATGAAATTTTCGATCGTTAATTTAACCAACTTCCCATCAAGCTAGAGCTTTGAAATTTTGGGAATCGTTCGTACTCGCCTAACAATGCAATATTTCAATAATTTTAATAAGTCAAAATATTCTTTCCTCTTGGCGCTTTTAGGATTGAGGAAAAAATTTCTTCCCCCCTCTGGGAGCACTGGGCACTCCCTACGCCGCATGAGGTATCGTAAACCTTTTGTACTCACAAAGGGGAGATACTATCTCCCCTTTACTATCTCCGAGATAGTAAGAGTTGCTGACTTTTAGTCAGTAATCATTCGCAAGAAAGAAAGTTTCCAATATTTGGCGCCATGTCTTATCACAATAATTTTTTCTGAATTCTGGTTCCCATTCTTTTTTTAATAGAATGACTTACATACTTTCAAATGCATGTTTTGATTTCATGAGTATAATTAATTTTTTAATACTCTCACAAATGTCTCTTTTTAAGTAAATTTTAAAGTTAAAAATAACTAACAGTTTTAACTAATATTTCAATAATTTTCTCTAATAAACTTTGCCACCATATAAAAACGTTGTTTTTACAAACGTTGGTTTTTATATCGAATTATTAAACATTTTTTTTTTGTTATTTAACAAGAGACTGATAAAAAAAATACCCCATGAACTATAACCAATATTTTTTTTTATTATTATTTTTATGCGATTGATTATGACAGTTCTTTTTAAGTATGGAAGCCCTGCATTAATTCTGCCTTTTTTATTATCTGAATTGAATATTTGTTAAGAATTATTTTGATTAGTTATTTCTCATAGAACATTTGAAACAGGAAAATTTCGGGGTCAGTGTGTGAGAAAGTGAGTTAGCACTCGTGAATAAGGATAGTAAATTAAGAATTGTTGCACTTATTCAACCAGATGTCTTCTTTGTTTCAAGACAGCATTAGTGCTATAAGCAAAAGATTATTAGCTAAAAGTTATGATAAGAAAAGTAAGAGTAAAGGTAAGTATCCCATAGAAAACCTAGGACCCTTAGAAAGTACTGCAAAAAAATTATAATAATATTTTGGTGATTATTGATGGCTTTACAAATTTTATCTGGTTATATCCCACGAAGACGACATCCTCATTTGAAGTGATTTCGTAACTCAAATTGAAAAAAATATATTTGGAAGACCAATAAGAATAATTTCTGATCGTGGTACTGCCTTTACGTCAAAAGAATTAGAATAGTATTATTCCAAAGAAAACATAAATCCTCATCCAATTACAACAGGCCTTCCGCATGCCAAATGACAAGTTGAGTGACTTACTCAAGTTATTATTCCCTTTCTTTCAAAGTTGTTGTTTGAAAACCATCACATGGGTACAAATATATTAATGAACTTCTACAAACTATTAATTCAATCTATCAACACTGTATAGATACTACCCCTTTTGAACTGTTATCAAAATGAATTGAAGTTGTTCGGTATCAAAATGAATACTAATCACACTGAAAAATTAAAAGAAATTAACGAAGTCGAATTTCAATCTAATTTTGAAAAACAGTGAAACGATCCACGAAAAGATGCCGAAAAACAAATATTCAAAGTTCAAGAGCAAAATAAGAAGATATATAACTTTCGAAGGCGTACGCTTCATTGCTATAAATTAGGTGACTTAGTTGCTGTAAAATGCACTCATTTCGAACCACATCTTAAACTTAAACCGAAATATTTAGGGCCATACAAAATTAGTAAAATTAGACGCAATGACGCATATGAGGTCTCAAAAGAAGGAGAGCACAAAGGAGCTTAAAATACTACAACTTGCGCAGAAATTATAAAAAAGATGGTGCGTAACATAAATTATCCCATTTTACTTCATTTATTTGACTGTGTATTTACCGATTATGACTATTTCCTCCCAAACTTGACTGACTGTTTAAGATGTTTTTTGAAGACGTTAGCAAAAAAGAAGAGAAAAGTGAAGCCGATAACAAAGCAAGACGATGACAGTTCAGAGACGACAGTGATTTTCGAAGACGATGATATTCCAAGGACGAGAAATGTTATTTGAATTCTCAGCTTTTTTACTGCTTTTGAATTTTCTCTTTTCATCTTGTTTTCTAGATTGAGACAATCTTTCTTTTCCCGAAGTCAAGAAGATGAGGTCACCCTCTTCCGGGATGGACGAAGATATAGACATTTAGAAGAAACACCCGACCATAGAGGGCGCTGCCTCTGCTAGTGAAGGAAGCACTCTCACGAAGGAGAGACGACGAGAATCAACAGAACTGAAAAAGACATTCTGTAATTTTGCTGACGATGCAAAGAATTGGTCCAGGCGATTCAGAATAACATGTTCATATGCTTTGCTCAGCGAGCTGAGTAACGATATGGGGCGATAATTTTGAGGATTTGTATCATCAGAATTCGGCTTGAGAATTGGGACCACCACGGTAGTCTTCCAAGCCTTGGGAAAATGGCAATTCTCCATCAAAAAATTGAAGAGCAGCGTACAAAGAAAAATAAATTTAATGGGAGATTCTTAAGGATTGCAATTTGAAATAAGATCCAATCCCGGTGCTTTTTTTACTTTAGTTCTTATTTTGGAAACGTTTAATTTCGCTTAAATGTTTTTAAATGCTGACGTGAAATATCTTGTCCAATGTGTTATTTTTTATGTGGAACGTCTGAATTAAATGCATTAAACATTCGAAACTTGATTCTTTAATTGAATAATTGGAAACATCGATCCTGCCATGTATGTAAAGATCTAAGAAGAGGAACAACTCAACTTCACTATGAGTTGAAGAACAACTCAACTCCACACTAGTTAGGGGAAGAATTAGAATAGCAGGAGACCGCCATGTTAGCTGTCATAAAGAGCAGTGTATGATAGTTAAGTTAGATGTTTGATTATTGTATGTGTTTGCATATATGAGTTTGCATATGCTCTTATAATATTGTGCTGCATTAAATAAAAGTTTGGCAGCAAAATTTTTTTAACGGACTTAATATTCGTTGCATATCCCCTCTCACCACCTTTCAACCACTCGTCCAAAGATTGGAATTTCTTCGGTAGGATCGTACAGGTGAGAGATTTTATATTTTGTGTAGGTTTAATTTCATTTTATTAACGTCGCACTAAAAGCAACACGAGGGCTTTTGCCGAAGGACCTCGTAATTTTGAACCTCGATCAAGTGACGTGGACAACATCTGAGCTGGTATCCCCTCTCCGAACTTCCACACCACATCAACGGGAGGACTGTGGGCACCGACAGATTTAACGTTAATCAGCCCCGGCTACACGGCGGGTCTTTCGTGACAACAAGGCTCAAACCCGTGACTAGATGAAAGTGAGTGAGTGAATGTGAAGGTTAGTGGCTCATGAGCCAGATGTGGCTATGCTGTGCCAAACAAGATTTAACTGTGATGTAGACGTAAAAAAATTGAAGAAAAAGACAAAAATTGGTTGGCAAGAAGGAGGGTCTAAAACAAAGAAAGATCGAGAGTGCGTCACCCGTATTTACCAAATAAAGATGGGATATTTAATGTTGATGCCCATATTTACCAAAAGAAGATAAGTCCCTGAGGTCCCCTGATATAATCCCCAGAGGCAGGGTGCCCGGCTATACTCCCAGACGCTGGGTACCCATTTTAGTCGCCTCTTACGATATGTATGAGTTACAATGGGACTATTCTGCCATACCCAGTTACCACACGAGTCAAGACTAGACGAAAACTGCCACCCGCGAGTCCGTGGCCATAACCTCTAGGCTACCGTGTCCACTATATTTTGGATAAATGTATGCTTCCATAGTTTAATATTTTAATTGTCTGGGTAAAATTATTTTGAAACATAGAGTTAAAGGTTTGTTCCATCCCGGAACGTCATAATTTCTCACGAGAGAAAAAAAAAACATCACCATTCCGAGTTTTATTTGGTTGTTTGTATATATATTTTTTGTTTTCTCAAGATAATGTTTTTGTTTATTTGGATTTAGTAGTTTCGTCACAGGTAATTAAAAGTAGTTCTATTAAAAGCATGTATAATCTGCATGTTTGTAATTGATAATCCATTTGATTCACTGCATGGATTTTGAAAATATTGCATATTAAATAAGTTAGATGCGATCTTGAATGTGTTTTGCTTAGCAATTACATTTAGAAAGTCGAAGGTCGACCTGTTATAAAATCTCATATTTGTGAGCTTCTTATTCTGTTTCGGCACCACACATGCCAATTTATATTAAAGGTATCCATGTAATGCTTGAAATAAGAATAATTCTTATTTATTTATTTTTTGTGTGTATAAAGAATCATTGCTTATGCCTGTTATAAATAGAGTAATTCCGACAGAATTGTAGATTCTATTTTGACGTTATTTTATTGTATGGTTATGCACTTGAATCTTATTCTTGATGGATATTCTAAGCATTCAGATTGTGCAAGTACATTTTTATTGGGATATTTATTGTTGATTAATAGCATAAAATAAAATGAATACATTTGATTATTTTATATGTATGCTGTGTTGTAATAAAAAGTATTGTCGGTTTTATTGGTGATGTTTAACATTTATTATCGGAAATCTTACAAAACTGTGTTGAACATAAAATATTTGTATCGGAAGTTTTGATTTTTAATGATTACTCGTATTTACAGTATTGCAAAAAACGAGAGATTTATGACCCTCAAACTTGTTTTGTTTATTCTTAAATCTGTCAATATTTTTGAATGTATCTGATATTTTGTTTTTACGGATACAATATTATAGCACATTAGTTCGAATAGTTTGCTTACGTATAATGCTTAATGATTACACATTAGTAGTTATTAGGGAATTATTATCTATTTATTCGAATGTTTATTAATAACTGTTTTTCAAGGGTTGATATAGTAAGGTTAAGAATAAGGCTCTGGTTATTGGTGTCTATTATAGCAGCATACGTTTCAGAAGTGTATGATTAGATTTTACCCTTTAAATCATCTATATCATCTCATATATATTTTATTTTTTTGACATATTATTATAAAATCCCTATTAGTTTAAAATTATATTTCTATCTCTCTCTATATATATATTATAAAAAAAAGGTTTACTAAATTGTAAGTCCCATTTCAGTTTTAACTAAGGGTAAAAAAGAAGATTTACTTAATTTGGCTGAAGAAAGGGGGGGGGAATACAACTCCCGAAATGAAGATAATAGATCTAAAGAAAATTATTATGGAAAGTAAATCTTATGAGGAAGAATTTGTTAAGGGGACATTAGAGATGATCATTAATACCAGACTCAAGGGGACAAAAAAAAAAAAAAAAGTATTGTTAGAAGTTGAACAGAAACATAGGAAGGTGGAAGTTCAGCAGATAAGAGAACAAATGGAATTTAAACAGAGAAAACTCGAAATCGAATCTAAGACTCAGTCAAGCTTTCCTATGGTTCCCAATAATAATGAGCAGCATTGCGTAGAACTAATTAAGCTTATGCCTAGATTTTATTTTCGTGAGGTCGATGTTACGATTTTATCTCTGTTCGAACGACAGGCCGAAAGACCCAACATAGATGCCAATGACTGGGTATCGTGTCTTTTAACGTTATTACCATCCGAAATCGTCCAGTTAATTAGTAGAGAATCGGAAGAGAAATTTGAAGAATAAGAGTGCATTAAAACAATTTTGCTAAAAAGGTTTAAATTGAATCCTGAAAGCTTTAGGGAAAAGTTCGTTCTACATCAGTAGATGGCCGAGAAATCTTGGAGGGATTTTCCCATTAAATAGCAAATTATTTCGAAGAATGAATTGGAGGTCTAGATATCAAAGATTTTGAAGGATTAAAGAATCTAATCATTACAAATCAGCTCAAGAAAAATGTACCGCCTGAAGAACGAGAACATTTATTAGATGAATGGGTAAAATTTACTTCCCCGTCCAAGTTAGCGGACAGATTAAATGAATATGATAGTATACGCAGTACAGCAAGAAGAACCTTGGGAACAGTTTCTGATGACAAGTTAAGGGAAAATTTCGTATTCGTTTTCCATCTCCAGAAGGAACATTTAAAAATAAACCATTTTCTTCACCACAAAACACAGCCAAATGGAATACAGGACACCGAAATGAGGATATGTACCAGATCAGAAAACAAACTAACTTGTTTTATTTGTGGGAAAGATCACACTTCAAAGTTTTGAATGAAAAATCACCAGTCTAGAAATATTCCTGTTACTACACAAAGTAACCCAGTCCAAAAGTAAACTACTATAAAAGATGATAAATCAGATGTGTTGACAGCTAAAATTTCCATTCCAGTATCCAAATCATTGGACACCATAATGGTGTGGATGATTTAAAAATCGTCGAAGTCAAATGGGGAAAGACAGTCCTGAATAGTATAGTAAACACGGCCGCACAAATATCTGTAGTGCGTGAAAATTTGGAGGTTGATATGCCTTATGAAGGAGAAGGAAAAATAGATATAAATTCAACTTTTGGTTAAAATGAAACAACACCTCTCAGAATTTTCAAAATGAAAATTAATGACGAATTTTATATGGGGATGTTACAGTCCCCTGTGCCGTTTCAAAAAGACTTACTGACGATTTATTATTAAACTTTTCAGCTAACAGTATGCTCAAAAACAATATCGAACTCCATTGGAACAGCCATTGTTCGAAGACGTCAGTTTCAGAATTAAGAAAAAAAAAACCCGAATAATGAAATGTCGGGAGAAAACGACGACAAGAGCAATTTCAAATACAATCATTATAGTGTTAGAATGTGAGTACAAAGAAATCTGTACAAAATGAAAGGGTAATTGTACAATAGAAGAGACAGACTTAGAGTTTGGCACACTTCAAGAAGATTTAACGAAAGTTGGGGAAAATAAAAAAATAAAAAACATTAGAAATAAAAATTGAGGAAAGTACCGAAGACATGGAAAATCACCGTAAAAGTATTGACAACAAAAATTGAAATCTCTATGAAATGAAAAAGAAAGAAGTTTCTCTTCATTAAAATAAATGAGATGTGGAAGCAAGGAAACGCAATACAGCAAAATTTAGCCGTGCTTAAAGAATTATCGATGAAGGATCAAGAGATGTATGACTGACGGAGCTACTCTCAATGCTCGTGCAGTATAACATCCTACAAAATTTTACAGACAAAGGAGGAAGTCAAGAGCGAATTGCCAATTCTTACTGTGGTAACCTTATTGAGAATTTTGATTACGATAAAACCATTTATAAAGCTGTTGAAGTTACCTCTGGTCATAAATTATTTTATCAAATTGTTGAAAATGATAAAATTGGTATCAAAATTGTACAAGAAATGAATCGTCAACAACTTCCAGGAGAAGTTACATTTTTGCTAATTTTCTAAATCATTCCTGAAATTAATGATGCAATGTTCATGATAAACAAATTAAGCTATGAAACAAAACATAAAGGGAAATGAAATATATTTTTGGAAAGACCTCTATCTATCGCAGTTTAGAAGTTGTTACACAAATAGCTAAGATTTCTAGCATGGATTGTTTTAAATTATAAGTTGATCAGGTATCTCATAAAAGTACTTTGACTGAGGATTACTTTGATGCAAGGAAGTTAAGTTTCAATTCACACATGCAATGCGATAATCGACGAAACAAATCCAAAACTACGAATAACGACGAGATGAATGTCTTTTTCATAATTTAATGAAACATTCACACATACAATATCTAACACTTATCAGAATTTACATTCTATATAAACTTTCATTCCAAAGCATTATTGTACAACAGCGTTTTGACCACTTCCGAACGAAACTAACAAAAATGTTTTTCTCCCCGTTTGGCGCCTTCCCACATCAAATTTCGTAACGCACCCCACCTGTACTCTGTTAAGAGAACACTAAATATTGATAGAACAATCAAATGTACTACAAATTACATTACAAATGATCACAAACACGAAATACAATACAACAATGAACTAAATATAAAGTTTTACATCAAATTATTTCAAGTGGATAAATCAACTGAATTGGGTGTTTGTACTGACCCTTGGCAGTTCGAACAAGATAAGAACGTATATGGTCTTCTCGATTAATAATAATGTCTTCAATAATACCAAGAGGCCACAAGTATTTGGATTTAGTGGTTCCTTCTATTAATACTACGTCTCCCCTTTTAAGATCCTTTTCCGGAGTTGGATTTACAAAATTATGTGCATTTCGCAACTGCATCAAATAATTACTTTTCCATTTTGCTCAGATTTGACGAAAGAGTTTAGTTTGATGTAATATTCGTCGAGACAAATTTTCCTTTGTAGAAGGTTCATTACTAAAAATGTCTACAAAATGTACAGGATAACAAGATTTTCCTGCCCATGAAACAGAAAATGGGCTGGAGTTAGAGATAATGGTTCATTCAAATCATTACTTGTATAAGTTAGGGGTCTATGATTCAATACAAGTTCAATTTCGGCAAGAATAGTCGTCATTTCTTCAAAGTTAAGATACGCCCTTCCTAGAATTTTCCTTAAGGGCTCTTTAATACTTCTCATGAGCCGTTCGTAGAAGCCACCCCACCAAGGGGTATATGGTGCAATAAACTGCCATGTTATCTCACGTATGGCTACAATTTTCTTTAAATCCAAATAAACTATAATTTCGCTAAAATTCTTTCAAGATGTTATCTGTTGTTTTGAAACTCTTAGCATTATCCGAAATGACTACTTTACAGTTACCTCTTCCAGCTAAAAATCGTCTTAAAGACGAAATAAAGCTTTTCGTTATCATATCAGTTATTAGCTCGATGTGAAGAGCTCGTGTGAAAGCATAAGTAAACAAGGCTATCAACGATTTTTGTTGACTGACTTTCCCAGAACGAAGAATAACGGTAACAGTAAAATCGATTCCGGTCACCGTAAAAGGGGGATTTGCAAGAACTCTATTTTTTTTGTAGTTGTGCTGTTATTAGTTGAGCAGGCTTCAAATAGTATTTACTACAAATCAAACAGTCTTTCAAAACCCTTTTGACAATTTGTCTACCCTTCGAAATCCAATATCTGCTTCGAATTTTAGCAAAGTCGCAGACACCCCACCGTGGCAAACTTTGTTATGTTCTCTAAAAATTAACAACTCAGTAAATTTTGATTGGTTTGGCAAGAGTATTGGGTGAGTTTCATTAAAAGAAAATTCACTTTCTTCAAGTCTGCCCCTGACACGCAAAACATAATTATCATCTAAAAATGGGGCTAACTTATAAGGTGACCAGGTCTTAGAAATCGGTTTAACATATTTAATGCATTGCAATTCGGAAGAGTAGACAAGATTTTGTTCATATTTTATCCTATCTTGTTCAGCTTCTAAAAGTTCAGATGCATTACAAGGTCCTATTTCTATTGGCAGATTCTTAAGTCTATTAACAAATCTTTTAATTAAAACTGTAATTCTTCACTTTATATAAGTCACTATACTTATTCAAGTCTAAAACAATTTGGGAATCATGTACTTCACATTTATTTTGAACTATTTGAAATTCCTTCTGTAACTCTAGATCTCCAATAGGATTCTCAATTTCGATTTTACCTGGCCAAAACCCACATGGTTTACTCAACCAAGGTGGTCCGTGCCATCACAATGAATTTTTGGCTAAATCTGAGACCGGAATACCTCTAGAAAGGATATCTGTGGGATTTTGCTTCCCTGGACAATGAGACCATTGGTCTCGATCAGTCAATTTTGAATCTCCCTGACTCTATTTTTTACAAAGGGTTTGTAATTGTCTATCTTACCCTTTATCCAATACGCACATATATTCGAATCAATCCGGAAATAACATTTTGCTTCAAATTTTAAACATTTACTCACCTGCTTAGATAACCTAGCAGATAACAAACATACGAGCAATTCTAAACGAGGCAAAGTTAGTGATTTTGGAGGGGCAACCCTACTCTTTGAACATACAAATTTAACAATAACTCTGTTATCATGAGTAACTTCTCGAATATATATAATGCATCCATATGCTGCTACGGAAGGATCTGAAAAGGAATGAATATTAAATGAAATAAAATCTTACAAATTGAACTCAGAAAAGTAATATCTAGGGATCTCGACGCTATTTAGGTGTTTAAATTGATTACACCACAACTGCCACTTGCAGTCTAGTGAGAATGGAAGTTTATCGTCCCATTCTATTTCAGCTGCCCAAAGTTCTTGGAGAAGTATCTTTAGTCTAATGATGAATGGTCCCGAGAATCCGATCGGGTCGAAAATGTGAACAAGTATCTGCAATATGAATCTTTTGGTGCTGCAACCATTGACAAGAATGTTTATCAATTTGCTAAAGTCGAAAAAGATCATGTCCATGTCTGGATCTCTGGATAGTCCCAGAACATTTGTAGGATCTGGGACTATCCATCTTGCTTCACACCTTGATACCACATCTTGCTTCACACCTTGATACCACATCTTGCTTCACACCTTGCTTCACACCTTGATACCACATCTTGCTTCGATGGTTTTGTCTTCTTGAGTTTCTATGCCTGTTCTTTTCCAAGCTTCACGAAGTTTTACTGAATTTGTCTGCCATTTTCTAAGTACCATTCCATCATTTTTCAAGATTTCCAAGCTTTCAGTAGTAATTTTCAGAGCTGTTTTTACCTGCTCAGTACCTCCAACAAGGTCATCAACTCAGAATGATTTTAAAAATGTTTCACAAGTTTCTGGGAACTAGTCTCTGTACTATTCGGAATGAAATTTCCATGTTGCTGCGAGCAGGTAAGGATTCGGTGTAAGTCCGAACAAACCACGAGTAAAATTCAATACAATAATCTTATTCGAATTTAAATTTTCTGTCTAAAAAATCTGGAACATCTTCTGTATCTATTGACATTTGCAGAAATGCTTGCCGTATGACAGCTGTGTATGCAACGGCATTTTCTCGAAATTGGATCAAAAGTTCAAATAAATTAGGGTACAAATTAATTCCAGTTTTTAGACAATCATTCAGTGAATATTGTCCTTCTTCGTGAGCCACTCCGTTGAACACGATTCTAAGACGACTGCTGACTTAGTCATCTCGAACGACAGCATGGTGGGGCAAGTAAAATGAAGACTCATCAGCTAACCCTTCTGTCATACAAAACTCAGCTATTCCTTCTTCAAGGTAACCGTCAATAACCTCTCGATACTCTTTATACAACACCAAATCTCTTTTAAACCTCTCGACCAAATCATTTAAACGCCTCAATGCCACTTCCCTATTATTTCCTAATTTTTCTTGCATGCCTTCTTTCCAAGGAAACTTAAACAATATCTATTTTCCACTAATTGAACTGATTCATTAAATTCCTTTAAACCTTCCTTGTCTTCCATACCTGAGTCTATTTTGTCACCTCTAATCCTTAAGCTTTCCAACTCCCAAAAGCGTCTCATTTCAGAGGAGACCGACTCCCTTTCTCTCAGAACAAAATTAACCAACGTAGAATCAGTCAGCTCATCACATCTATCTTGTAGCGACCATCCAAATATAGTTTCTATAGCTACCAATGACGAATTAAACGGTTGGAACCCTTTTTTTTTTTTTTTTTTTTTTTTATCAAATCCCAGTAATATTCTGCTCCCACTAATAACGAAATCTGACATTCGCTATACAACTCCTTAAAATCAAATGTCAAATCTAATCCCCTATACTCCATTTCAGCACATATATCCCGATCTGGAACCCGAATCGACGCTCTCAATATTTCGTCTATTTCCAATGCCTCTACAACCACTTCCCTTCTATCGAAAATATTTTGCAATTTCATCTCTACTTTTCGACAAACCTGCAACCTAGGATTCTTAGCTCCAAATGAATAAATATTCAATCTTTCCGATCCTATAATTTTCAATCCCAACTTCTCAAAAATATTTTTTTTGACAAATGTTCTTCCACTACCGTTGTAAAACAATGAAAATATACAATCCGACAATTTAGTACCGATTATTTCTACTCTCACACATTGCAATAAAATCCTTTTTTTTTTTTATTATCATTAACCATATAATTAGCGGTAGTGGTTATGACTTCATTATAATTTTTCTCCGAATCATTTTCCCTTTTCTGAGTTTTAGAATTTTCTAATTTGAAACAAATAGCTCAAGCGTGTCTGCCTTTACAGAAAGAACAGGCAACTCCTTTGTATTTTTTGACAAAACAGTTTAATTTACAACATAAGAAACATCTCTTTACGCGCAACAGTTTTTCTCTCTTTTTAATAATATTCGAATTTTCGCACAGATGAGAAGGATGTAATTCACAGCAAAATAAACATCCGCTGACAGATGTATTCGTTAACAATTCACTGGCTGATGGTATAAATTTATTACGATTGGGCGCGCCGAATTGACGGTGAACGAGTTGTTTACATTGAGAATTCCGAAGTGGGGGATGGAAGTAATGTGATTTGATGCAAAAATCTCTCTCACGCGCGCTGATAGCGTTATGTAAAAAAAGTCAACAATTCTTCCAGATTGTGGTTAGTACCAGAAATCTAAGTTTTGCTACATTCTAATGCAAGGTCACTAGGGAAAAGTTTTGAAATAATTGCTCTAAGCATAACACTATAAGTATCCGAATTCACACCCAAACTATCTAAAGAACGAATTTGCGTTTGACATTTAAAATATAAATTTCATAACTCTTGTAAATTACTAGAATTTTTTTTAAGGGTGCCATATTTAACAATTTTGAAATATGGGCATTAATTAACACGACATTCTGGCCAAACGAGTCCTTCAGTAATTTTAAATCTGATTTATAGTTATCTTCAGTAATCGAGAAACCTTTTATACAAGAACCTCTCCCTCGAGACTACGAGAACTGGCTTTGGGGGGCAGCGCTTCCAAACAAACCAGGAGTTCAAAAAAAAAAAAAAAAAAAAAAAAAAAAAAAAAAAACGGTCACAACTCACCTTAATTTGTTGGCAGGAACATTTTATGATGAGGGTATTATTTCAAAGCTCTTTCACAGATATGACAAATGCCTCAATCGTCAAGGTGATAATGTAGAAAAGTAACCTTTGTTGTACATTACTTTTGGTAATAAAATTACTTTTTTATATTCACCCGTCTTTTTATTATAGCCAATCGGAGGTTTAAAAAAAACAGCCCTCGTATATGCAGTTCCATACAGATCTTATATGCTGAACCATATAAAGTTACATGAATATATGTTTTTATATCCCCACCTGAAGTAAGCTATCCACCTCAACCATTCTTGTGTAATTGATCGAATACCATTATACATGTGGAAACTCTTTTGCTTAAAGTAATGGTGTTACGTAATGTTTATCTTATTCAAGGTGTGGCTATTAAATAACGAGATTGACGATCTAAGACATTTTATTTTGATGTCATACATATTTACTTATTATCCTCTTCAGTATACACGCATCCTGTATTCCTGCAACGCTCCATGTGAATCTTCCATTGTTCTTAACAATTCTGGAAGTCTTCTGTCAGCTCTTTCAAGACATGAGCCGCTTTCCCTTTCACAGCTTCAACGATCCCAAATCTTGTTCCTTTTAATGCAGATTTCACCTAAGGAAACAGATAGAAGTCACATGGCTCAAACGCTTGCTGTACTTAGCTAAAAATCTCTTGCCAGAAAATGTGACATTAGCCGGTGCATTGTCTTAGTAGGAAAATTTTTCGTATGGATTCTGTTTCATTTCCTACAGTCTCGGCAATTGCACGAATACTTAACCAACGGTCAAATCGAACCTTATTATAGATTTTTTTCCGATATTGTCATCCATTTTTGACGTGGAAAGGCGACTTAAGGGAATAAGCTTCAATGACTTTTAGGCTATCTTGAAAACGTTTAATCCACTCAAAAACACGTGCACGCGATAAACATTCATTACCATACACTTCTTTCAATAAATTATAAGTTTCAGTAGTGGTTTTTCCAAGTTTCACAACAATTCGTTGGTCACTTACCATTTTTCCGACGAAACAAACAAACAAAAAAAAAAAAAAAAACCCTAATGTGAACGAAGGCTGCGAGTGTACGGATTTGTTTACAGAAATCAGAGGCACTGCATTCGAAAGAGAAAGCTTCACGCTAAACAGCTATTGGTCACCGGTGTTTGGCGCATGCGTATTTCTTCTTTAGCAGTGTCAGTTTCGTTATTTATAGTCCCACATCGTTTTTAATATTTTGAATTGTTTTTCTTTCTAGTGACTTTTGTATGGAGAATTCGATTGTTTAAAGTCTAAAGACAAATCCATATGAGTAAATTTTCCAATTACAAGTTATGCAATAATGAAAAAAAAAAGTTGTATTCTTATAACAAGCATTTTATGTTATCACATAATCCATGCATCTTAAAACACATTAAAAAAAAAAAAAATGGCTAGATTTTGTATTATTAATATGTAGTTTTGTATTATAAATATTTATAATATCAGAATAAAATTATTTTTCCAACACAAAATGGTTCATAAGTACATATAATTAACATAAAGCATAAAATTTTTAAATGGTTTACAATAATTTTTATATTATGTTACATTAAAAAATCTCTCAGTAGTTAAGGTTTTTGAGAACGATACAAAAATTAGAGAAAAGTAATTTTTTTAATGAAATTTAAAATACAGTTATTAAGATAATTTATAAAAAATACTAAATACACAACAAAAACAATGTATTCAAAGTGAAAAGCACATAAAAGCAATTCATAAACAAGTCTTCTTAATGCATCCTTTTTATAATCCTGAATAATAAAAAAATATTACATATTAATGAGTTTTTGAATAGAAATGTAACTATTTCCCACAATCATTTATTCGTGTAAGAAAGGAAGACTATACAAGTTATGTAACATGGTCTACATCTTAACTTTAAAATCAAATTTTGAAAAATTCATGTATAATATTTTAAATTAAAGTATTATGTAAGGAACCTTATATATTAACTATAGAATACCTTTAAGACACCTTTCATATTAGTAATTATAAAAAATATATTTAAAATAGCACAATATACCCAAATAGTTGCAATTTTCTGAATAAATCTACCAAAGTTTCAATTTTTTTTTCTCTTTCTTATGTCTTCTGTTTTTAATAATAAACTTGTAGTAATAAAAATAATTAAAAAATATATGATATTTAATAAAATAAAAAAGATTCAATGGTTTTCATTGACAAATTTTTCTCCACTTAATCAAAGAATTTAAGTTTATTCAAGCAACTGAAAAAAATAAAAATTGATATGTAAATATTTTCTCAAAATTCTTTTCTTTTCAGACAATTCAGATTCCTGAGAGACAACTAAAAAAATAAAAGTGGTGTGATTATTAAGAGGCAAAGAACACGCACCCTCCCCCCCCAAAAAAAAAAAAAAAAAAAAAAAAAAATCAACCTAACTGGATTTACTCAATATGACTGCTGAAAATATTAATTAAAAAACTCATACATATTTGTCTGAAATAAATTTTTATAAATATTTTTTATTCTGTATAAAATACAACTAATGTAAGTTAAATGTAATTAAACAATGATTAAAATATCTATTAGATGAAAACCTTTTGACCCAGAGCTCTTTTATATTAGCTACCTAGTCAATTTATTTTCATATATTAAAATATATTCAATACTTTGCACAAATATTATAAGCCTTAAAAATTGATTCATAACCAAAATAGTAATCAGAAACTATTTATGTAATAGAATAGTTGGGGAGAGGGAGGTAAAAATGATGCATATATTAAACACGTTTCTTTGATATTAAAATAATTGTTTTAAATAATTTTATTCATGAAGTATATTGGATCATATATAACCTTTCTAAATCACTTTTAAAAAATGAATGGAAACTATAACAAGCCTCTATTATGTGAATACATAATCTGTAAATATATATCTTTAAAATTTCCTTTGTAACATTATAGTCCACTTTTTTCTTACTAACCTAAAATTTTATGATCAACTCCAACAAAAAATATAGGTTAAATTCAATGTAATTTATTTTTCTTTTTGAATTTAATTACTTTTATGACATAATTCATGTTTTGAAAAGTCCTTAGTTTAACCTTTCACTACTTGTGAGCTATTTTATGAGCATTCAATTTGATTTTCTTACAAAAAACTGAAAATACTCAATAATTCTGCAAGAATTAAAAACAAATCTTTAATTTATCGCATTTCTTGCTGTATGAATCCCCAACACACTACAAATTATGTAATATTTCAAGAATGATTTTGCACAAATAATTAGTTTGAAAATTCATCAAAATGCTTTATTTTTAACAAATTAAATCAATTATAATTAAAAAAATATTTTTGGAAAAATTTTGTCTAATACACATTATTATATTTATAGTTTATAAAAAAAAATCATATCCTACTTTTATATAAAAATGAATTTTTATTCAAATTTTTCTGTGTTCATTTAGATCATATGTATTAATCCAACATAAATGTTTATTAGAATGACACTGAACCATACATACACAAGACTGACCTTGGTGAGCAAAAATTAAATTTTTATTCTATTTTAAGTAGTGATGCTTAAAATTAGTAATTATTGAAGAAAACATTTGTATAAACCCTGCTGTCTGATCAGATAATTATCTCTTCTTTTCATAATATTTACTTAATGTAAATATGCACAAAATGCAATGTTATGCACCATGGCTAACAGTTTTATAAGGAACCGTAGTAAATAGTAGAGACTAACATCTGTTGTTAGGATGGGTAATCTAGGTAAATGAATTAGTAGAAGTCTACGCCAGGCTAAAACAAAGACATTTAAAATTGTTTTAAAACAGAGGGACTAAACATGTGATCCTGAGAAACTGATTTTACATAGCAGATTTTTCTTTTTATTTATAATTATATTGCTTTGAACACTTAATATATCTAGAACAAGCAAACTATAAGAGTATTTTTCTTTGCATATTTTTAGTTTAATAAGGTATAAAATAAGACCTTGAATTAATTCACTGTTTAGAGTTTGGCAAATTATTTTTTTGGTGTTTATTTTAAAGAAGTTCTTCATTTTTAATGAATTTATCACAGATCGTTTTTGATTTCTCAAAATACTTCGATTTAATAGTTACACATGTATAATATTGTTCAACTGATGAAAACTGTACTATATAGCATTAACCACACAATTTTAAAAAAAATACATGAAAGTATTAAAATTAAACCACAGTTAAACAATAAACTTTAACTGCTCTGTCCAAATTCACCAAGAAAATGCCAAAAACATGCCATTTTGTTGCTAAATTTTAAAATTTTGTTTTATGAGTGTAACTGCTTTCCTCAGACACTTTGACCCTACTCCATTATTTTTTTGTTCATAAAATTTTTTTGCCCCCCCCCCTTCTAATTCCCAATCACAACCCACTCACTGACATGAGAATCTTTATCAATACATTGTTAATAGCCAAAATATTTTGACAACAAATCATTTTCTTTTGAAAATTCTCTTTTTTATATTACTTATGTAACTATTACCTAACATGTTAATGAGACAATTGAAATTTAATAAACTTTATCAAAATTAGAATATCTTTATTTCCCCAAATGCTCATACTGTTTAAAATAATTATTATGGAATTCTCAAAGAATCATACAAGCTCCAAGAAAGATTTTAAGATATGCGATTATCTTAAAATATACTGTATAAATTTATGCATAACATTTGACATGCGATAATTTAATTTTGTTTTAAAAGTTGAAAGTTTTATTTTTAATATTGTATGAATTTTATTGTGGAAATTGCCTATAATAATTGGGATAATCACAAAAATAAAACTGCATTTCAGATTCCTCACAAGGCATATTGTGGGAATTTATTGAATAATATACCTCGTACCATTCTTTATCAGACCATGATTTAAAATTTTTAAGATTTATCACCAATACTTCATTATAGACAACCTTGATACAAATGATTTGATTAAAATTAAACTTAACTTGATTTTATTAACCTTCAAGAACAAATTGTCATATTTTAAAAAAGAATGCTCAAAAATCGAAGATTTAATGAAATATATGCATCATCTCAATATGTAACACATTATTAGCTACGGTAATAAATTTTTGTAAATTTTACAAAATATTAAAAAAGAACAATTAAAATAAAATAACTAAAGTTAAGTAAACAACCTAAAAAATAAAAATTTATTAGACATACTAATGCGTTATGAACTTTTAAAATAATCAATTTTATAAGACCAGATGTGCTACATATTTCCTGTGGCCTTGAAAGGAAATTTGAAATGTTGTGCTTATGCACCTTGGGCCTATAATGGATTAAAAAAATTAACATCTTATAAGAGAACATGTGTTCATAATTTTGTTTAAACACAGTAAGTACCACATAAAATTAAATAAAAAAATCATAAATACACTTTTAATGTTCAAGGTTTCAAAATTGGTGTTATGAAGGGGTGCTGGGAACTGAGCTTCTAAAAATGGTAGATTTCTCAATAAAAAAACTCATTTCCTTAGAAATTTGAGCTAAGCAAAAATTATTAGGTACTTCTCTGTTACGCTGGTGCAAGCGATAAACCTGCGAAAAATGATAAAACCGGTGCAAAACGGAATATGTATATACTGTAAGTTGTAGCCAATGAAGTTTGCTAGGCAAGATTTGTACTGAAGAAATGGAAAAGTACCAATTACTTTCCCGAGTTTTCATATGTTCAATGTGAAAATCTTATTTTTTTTAAAAAATAAGATGTTTTAATTTTGTCAAATAAGTACCCTAATCAATGAGAGAGAAAAAACTTACAATTTTTTTTTTGTTATTGCTTAAAGTAACTTGGTCATACTATTTACAAATATTCTGAATGTTTCTTGATTTTCAACTGAATTCAAAATATACATACATAAATTCAAAATTTCTTCAAATATCAAGATGCTTACTACTTTGATTCAGTATCTCTTGATTTCACAAAGCAATTTACTCATTTAAATTTATTAGTTGACAGATTGCAAAAATACCTATTTTGATAGAAAAAGAACCCAATTTTAACATATCTCTATTTTAAAAGAATTGTAGAAAGTAAATATCAGGTTAATATATTTTGTGAAATAACAATCAAGCATGTATAAGTTAAAATATAAAATTTTTTGTTAAATTTTTCAAATTATACACTCTACCATATACTTCAAAAAATACTATGACAAAAGTTTGAAATACAATTTTATTTCAATAAAAATTCAAATTATAACTAAACATAAAATGATTTCACAGAACATGTAAGAAGATGATTTATAACAGTCAACTTTTTACATAATGCTTATTTAAATAGAAATGTACTTAAAAATTATAAAATTGCATTTATAATCAACTCCTTTTTATTATCATTTAATAGTATTCATCAAGAAAAAGATGGCAATGCATATCATTCTGAAAATTAATCAAATTTTAATTTACTATCTTAATGTTTGAAAGGGAGAAATATCAAAATACAATGCAATTTTTAAATTATAGTTATCAGGTTTAATGAACATTTTTTCAAGCCAAATATTACACTATAAAAAGTTATCAGGAACATTGTTACTCTTTATTTCCTATGTTATTATATAAAGTTTAAATAATGAGTTCTACAAAAATGAAAATTCATTTTAAAATCATGTATTCATAAAATAATTCAACTATATTATTTTATAAAAATATAATATTTGCAAATAGTCTTTACAGCAATTATACTTTATACTTATAAAACCATTACATCAAACAAAAACTTTGACAATAACACACTGGGTAACACAAAGTTAATTGCATTAATTCAATATTTATGAAACTATTTACCAAATTTGATTTAAAAATAGCATTTCTCATCAATAAGAAATTAAATTTGAAACAAAATTATGAATTTTAAAAGGGTACAAATATACACATTATTAATTATATTATATATAAATTTAGAATCAAAAGCATGTTACAATGATACTTTAATTTAAAAATTTCTTACAGTTGAAACAGTTATTTTTATAACAATTAGCTTTAAAAACATTACCGAATATAACAGTTATTGTTGAATTGCAAAGTACCACAATATGAATTTAACATTTTACCCCTTCATGTAAATATGACAAAGTAATAATTGCTTTTTTAAAATTAATAATTCAGAATAACATTGCATAAAGAAGTAAGTAACAACTAATCCAAACATCAATTTAAGACTTTTCAGTATCAATATAAAAAAAATGGTGTTAACAAGTTCATTAAAATCTGAAACTAATACAGGATATGGTACTTAAATATTTTTTTAATGAGAAACTAGATCTACTCAACAGAAGGGGAGGACAATGCAAGAATAACATTATGACAGTCATGTTAAAAAAATATTTACATTAATGTCATCTTGGCAAAAATCCCGAGTTAACAATGTCTGGTAACTCTGCCTCATGAACTAAAAACTAGTATATTGCCATTAACTTAAATCTAGTAAAATGTGATTATTTAGCAGGTAAAAGAATCCAACCCTGATTTTGTCTGGAAATGCCAAAATTTCTCAATTCTAATACAGCCTTTTCGTAGAATTTACAGTTGTTCCGAAAGCAGAATATGAATTTGTATTTTACTTTGTTTATTCTCATTACTTCTAGTAAATACAAAATATATTAAACAAAAGCAATTATTTCTTCAGTCATATTTTCTAAAGCTATTTTATGAAAATATTTGAATAAGGGTCAAATTGTTTAAAATTTTTACTGTAGTCATTGTAATTCATTACTTTGGCAACAAAATTAATGCATCACGATTAATACGTGAATACCAACAAAAAAAGTAAAACATATGAAATTAATAATGATTTAGAAAACATATTACTGACACTTCATTTGACACACAATTGAGACAATAATAAGGATAACACAAAAGAAAACTTCAATTTCCTTAAATTACTTGTTTCAACTGCGATACAGGCACTTTTACTTAACAATAGTCATCCACATTCAATTGAAGCTTAATCCACAATAAAAAAATATTTAAGAATCAATTATATTCCTTACAATCTTCCAAAAATCAAAGATGTTATGCAAAAAGATGTATTACATCAAAACAGTTTTTGAGATTTTTAACAGGAAGACTTGTAGATTAATTTCAATAAAAAAAAAAATTCAAACTGTTTATCTACATGAAAATAAAATAGAAAAAATACTAATCAGTAAGAAGCACTTAATACAAAAAGGCATAATGTTAGCATCAATTATATCACTGTAGCATAAAGTTAATATGTAAGGCAATACGAATACTGAAATTATAATTGGACATTTCACATTCTTACAAACATTTTTTAATATAAAATATTGAGCCCCTATACAATATAAGTGCAAATATTTTAATAATATTTTCTGTTATAATAATAGTCTGTGGATAGTGTTTTAATGATTATTACCTTACGAATAGGTTGTGGTGCACGAGCATAATTAGGTTTGGGCTTATTCTTATGACGACGAGACTTATGTTTTAAAAGTTTTGCCTTTTCTCTAAATCGCCTCTCACACAAATCACAAGCAAATGGTTTCTCTCCTGTATGAGTTAAATAATGTCTCTGCATGTTACACTTGTCCTTAAAGCCTCTTTGGCATATGTCGCACACATATGGTTTTACACCAGTATGTCCAAGCATATGACGATTAAGACGTGCCTTTTCATCAAAACCTTCTTTACATATTTGACATGTATGTGGTTTCTCACCAGTATGTCTCCTATAATGCTTTTCGAGTTCAAGTTTGTTTGTGTATGCCTCTTCACACTGATCACACGCAAAAGGCCGAGGACGTTTATGTATTTGATGATGAACATGAAGACTGTATTTTTGAGTAAATCTCTTATGACAAGTTTCACATTGAAACAACTTTTCTTTAGTGTGAGTAACTTGATGTTTACGAAGAGTGCTTTTTTGAACAAAAGCTTTGTTGCATATGTCACACACATGATTTTTTTGGCCAGTATGAATCTGCAAGTGTTTCCGAAGGGTACTTTTGTCTTTAAATCGTCGATCACAAAAATGACAGTTGTGTGGTTTCTCTCCAGTGTGAATCAAATAATGTGTTGCTAGACTGCTTTTCTTGGTAAATGCTTTTCCACAAACTGTACATGCATGTGGTTTTTCTCCAGTGTGAACAAAAACATGCTTCTGGAGAGAATTTTTAGTCATAAAACCTTTATTGCAGAGTTCACAAAAGAATGATTTTTCCCCAGTGTGTATCATATAATGTTTCTGCAAGTCACATTTTCTCTTAAACTGTTTTGGACACTGGTCACATGGGAACACTTGTGGTATACCTGGCGGTATGTTTTGATCTTCAACAATAGGAGCCATAGTTGAATGTACAATATGAGTCAAAGGTTGCTGTTCTACAGTAGTATAAGGCTGCTGACCAATGATTGTAAATGTTTGATGACCAATTTGAGCCAGAGTTTGATGTCCAATTGGTCCTAAAGCCTGATGCCCAAGATGGGCAATACCTTGCTGATCAACAGTCATTAAAGGATGCAGTCCTTGAGGACCAATATTCAAGGCCTGATGAACCATATGGGTTAATGGTTGTTGATCAATAGTAGCATAAGTCTGAGGATTTTCTAAGTATACATGCTGTTCAGTTTGTATTAAGGCTTGATCATGAGAACCACTATTATCAGCAAAACTCATATCACATTGATCAGGTTCTGTTTGAACTTGAACAACAGTTTGATCCATTTCTACAGTTTGTTGATCAACATTTGGTTCACCTGCATCTTGAAGTATTGCTTCAGGCTCTGTTATCGCAATAACAATCTTTTCTTCTGAAGGTTGCTCAGAATTTTTCTTCTTACCTTTACCTTTTCTTCTTTTTCCTTCACGATCAGCAGAATGGACAAGGTAGTGAGTACGGAGTGTACTTTTTTGAGCAAATCCTTTGTTACATATTTCACATATATGATTCTTCTCTCCAGTATGAGTTAAATAATGCTTTCTCAAAGTAATTTTCTGAACAAAACCTCTCTGACAAATGTCACAAACATGAGGTTTTTGTCCAGTGTGGATCAAACTATGCTTTCTTAAGGTACTTTTATCAGTAAAACCTCGGTTGCAAACATCACAAACATGAGGCTTGTCACCAGTATGTATTAAATAATGAGTTTGAAGACTACTTTTCTGAGTAAAACCTTTGTGACATACATCACAAATATGAGCCTTTTCTCCAGTATGACCAGCATAATGAGCTTGTAAATCACTTTTCGATTTGCATGTCTTATTGCAAATATCGCAGACATGCTGAGTTGGTGCAGCTGGTTGAGGAGGGGGAGGAGGAGGTTGTGGTTCTTGAGGAACCTCACGATAAACCTGAGTATGTTGCTGAATATCTTCAGCACGATAAATTTGAGCATGCTGCTGCAAATCTTCTTCACGATATATCTGGGTATGTTGAGGAATCAGATGTTCAGCATAAATCTGTTGCTGAACTGTAGGATCTCTATACATTTGATGCTGTTGAATAACTGGTTCAGCATATATTTGATGATGCTGTTGTAAACCTCTATTACCCAGGTCTTGATAAGTGACATCTACACCTTGTGGGGCATAAGCCTGATGAATATATAGAGCCATGTTTCCAAATTTATTCCTACCACACTAAACAAATGTATAAAAATATGAAAAATCCTTCGCTCAACTTGTGTATTATTAACAATCAGGATCAACTAATGAGAAGAAATACGGCTATACAACAGAAAAAATTAAACAGAAGTCCAAAAAATTTTCTTTTACCTGTTAGTGATATCTATCAAAGTCAATCTTAACAAAACATAAAAATTTTTTTTGCGTTTCTTGGTCGATACCAATCTGACGCTAACAGCTCCAGACATAAAACTAGCAGTTAATAAGATATGTAAAAATACTTGAAAGATTACATACCACGTTTATACCACAAAGAACTTTATAACTCATATGTCATTACACATATACACATTCTCGCTAACTAAACATAAATAATATATTTATACTTTTTTTCATATTATCACAAACAACTAACAAAAGTCAGTATTTCGACAAGAAATTTGTTGCCATTCTAACATAAGTAAAAAACATCGGTTGCGAAAGAATGCAATAATGAAACAAGAAATCATATCAGATTTTTCTTTAACAATTATTGTGGCATAATAACTGATAAAACTAACACTTTAAAATCATAAATTTAAATTTGTTTTAATTTTTCAATAAATATTATCCTGAATAAGTTTTGAAGCGTTTACAGTGGTTCGATATCCATTCCGAAGTATAGGATAAATTTGAAGGGAATAAAGAGTCACAACCATCAAGGTAAAAAGTATTACACGCAAGAAGAAACAAAATTTTCTCATAATTCAGTTTCGACCAAATGGGAGAATTCTGTTTAGTAAAGCTCCTGGAATCAGCATAGGTCACGTGGTCCACTAAACTGGGGCAAACGATAAAGTAGCATTCACTATTCACTGTGGAATAATTAAAAGCACACAATAACTGCACGCTTTTTGTTCGCTTCTTTTTCAGAAGTGAAATATTTTGAACCTGGCTAGGTTTAATTTTCATTAGATAGTGGAATTTGTATGGTTATAATATCTCATAACCAAATATATCTCATAAACCAAACAAATATTCATTGATCTGAGGAAAATTACATTTGAAAAAGGGATGAAAACCTTTGTTGCTGCATATTCCTCAGCAATTAATCACTCAAAACAAAGCAGTTGCGGGGTGTGTGTAAAATTTCTGCATCTATGAAAATAAGTGTTAAGAACATAGTTCAAATCAAATTCATTTCATAAAATGCAGGCTGCATCTACCCGATGCGTGGTGTATTGGAGAAATAAAGACGGCACTTCAAAAGCAACATTTATTCTAAAAACATATACGTAATACAAAAAGACAAAAAAACAAGAAGTACATCCGCTGTTGCTCGCCTCTGACACCGAAAGTTCGTCTGAAACATGACTCGTGGCGCCGACACTCGCATAACTCACTTTGGTATTGCATTCGTAACAATAAGTATAAAAAAATAAGAATAACGACTTCTGTGTGTTGGTTAAAACATTCCTCACAAATAAATAATCTAATCAAAATAAGCGGCAAAATGTCCTTTTTATAGTGGAAAAAGTATCAAGGAATTACTATTTATATTTTAAATTTTTACGCATATGAAATGAGCGATGTCAAAAGAACAGATCACGGAATAAGAGGTATGGGAATTTAATTCCTTATTCTAGTCGTTGTTGGACATTCCGTAAAACTAAAGGCGCCTGAACAGGAATATCTTTGGAGCTGATAATATTGTAGTAAAGTTAAATAAACTAAATTTAAGTTTAAATTTCAATTTTGAATTCAATTTATTTTTCCAATTTCAAATGTATTTTTGAGCTTTAAATTCAATATTGAGTTTTATTCATTTCAGTATGAAAATCAATTAACTGATTGAATATGGAACGGAAATAGATAAATTAAAAATTCGCGTCTCGTATAGAAAAAAATTTTTTACAAATTTTTTATTTATTTTTTTATTTACGAAATTTACTAATAAAGTAGATTAAACTTAGAAATCAATAATAATATATCTGATTCTTATGAAAATTTTCTTGTTTAGCTTCAAAAAATACAGTAAAATATATAAAATTGATGCAGATATACTTGATATTTTCAAGACGATAAAAATGTACACAGAAAATGTGAGATGGAGAGATAAGAGACAGTGATAATTGTGAGGAGAAGCTCACTGAATTTAAAAACGGAATTGAAACGATGCTTGAATAAATTGAACAGTCATAATGAAAGTTACCAAAGCTACAATTTCAAGAGAAATTTAGAGTTATCCGAAACTGAATAACAAAAACTGTTTTGGAAATTTAATAGTTTGGTTTTCATTCTGGGAATTGTGTGTGTGTGTGTGTGGTGTTCCCAAAAAAAAAAAAAAATCTGATGAAGAACCCGATCAGTAGGATGAAAGGAAATTTCATTAAATCACAAATCAATGAAAGAGGATCATTAGCGAGAAAGATATTAGAATGAAATATTCTGCAGAGAAGAAAAATTAAAAAACAGAAAACAAGCTGTGCTAATGAATACTTCCTAAAAATTTAAGATATTCCGAATGGACGCTATGAAGTTTTATTCCTTCATCTAGAAGGACATCTGTCACTTAAAAATAACAGATTGACTGTAGAAAGGTGTCTGTATTCTATAGTAGTTAAGAGCTCTTGAATCGTAGAACTTGCTAAGAAGTATTTTGTTTTCCTTGAGTAGTTATCGGAGTGAATTGTAGAAAAAATCGACATTTCTAAATCTGAAGATTCTAACTTTTTCATCTTTCTTATCGGACAATAATAAAAGAACATTCTCCACTACGAAGACACATCCAATATTCAATGTATTTGTAGAGTAAAAATAGGGTCCACTGTTGAATGTTTGCCTGGTTAAGGGCTTGAATATAACTAAACTGGTTCCAAGTATTTAAAACTGATTTATATGGAAAAGATATGGTGTTATAGATGGTATCAGGGCTTTATTAGATATTAGTAGAACTAATATCTAATTTTAGAAAGAAAGTTTAGAAAGTTTAGAAATCTATCGTCACAAAAGAATAGTGCTTGGAATTAGTGCAAGTTCTTTCTCTCTTGGAGCCATCACTTCCGACTTATTAACTTGAAAAAAACAAAAAAGTTGAAAAGATCTATGAATATTGATAACTGTACCACAAATCTTGATTCAAAGGAACAGTTAAAACACTTTATGGACCAGTTCAAGCAAACGATGTTAACTGCTCGATTTGGACTCAGAGGATGGAAACACAACGAAATAAGATCTACGGACTCCAGTATAACTGAAAGAACTTCTTAAGATAATAAATTAGAAGGAAATATTTTAATTTAAAGACATCAGTGGAGTACTTCAGAAAATACGTTGTGTTGTGTTACCAAAAATTATATCATAAAACTTAATTTTCCGGTTACAAAAATGCTGATTTTTTTCTATGGGAATCAGATTTTTAACATTTTAGGGATACAGTGCCTTATAACCCTGTCTAGATTTCTAGAAGATTAACCACTAAGAGAGATGACAGAAAAACATTTTATCATATCTTCTGCGATGTTTTATAAAGGCATACTCAACGTGTATTATTATTAAGAGTGAAGTGCCTATTGATACAAGCTTGGTCTAAACTTGCTCTCTTGAAATTAGTTACAATAATAACTTTTAGTCCATGCAATTGGAGTCCTATTAATCTGGAATTCGAAAAAAAAACGTTCCCACGTTTCATTGGACTGACTCCATGAATGTACTAGATTGGATTAGAAAAAAAGAGCAGTGGAGTATCTTCCTAATGAATTGAGTGTGAGAATTAAGGAAATACAGCAAACCTACAGGAATGGAATTAGATTTCTGGAATCTTAAATCTAGTTGATCTCCCATTCTATAGAAACATTGCTATTTAAAAAATGGCTCAATCAACCATCATGGTAGAAGTAAGATAAAAAATGTTTAATTTCTACCGAAATCATCTTGGATAAATATATTACAAAGTTGAAAAGAGGAATACTGTTATATCGTCATTAATTGTGTGTCCAGAACTGTCACACATAATTTGAATTTCTAATTTCAAGAAAATCTCTTGCCTCATATGGATTTGAAAATTCATCACGGCCGTAAAGTATCAAAAATCAAGTAAAATCTTAAAAACCTTAAAATAAGATAAATGAAAGAAGCTGAATCAATCCTGGAAAATAGTACGAGAAATTTTTTTGATCATTAGAAGATGCATGATTACGACATTTATGTCACTTAACTGATTCTTCAGGAATTAAAAAACAAAACTTGATAGCGATGACAGTGGATTTACAAGACATCAAATGTCCATTTATTCATCCATATGATCGTAATGTTGTATAAATTTGACTATGTTTAAGCATAAATATTTTCACCTAGTGTAATATAAATAATGATGTGGACCTTACGAGAAGAGTTTTGGATTTTGAATACACACAAAAATATTCGTAAAGCTCTAAGAAATTGAATTCTTTGCAAAAGATTTGTTCACACACACACAAATCTCGATGAACCGTTTGGTTATTTCACACACAAAAATAAAATCCACATATCTCTTATTATATCTATTTCTCAACGCATTCATACCACAGTCAGTCGCTCTTAACGCGCTCGCAGTACAACGAATACTGATTGGTTTTACATTTCGCCTCAAGAGGGCTATTCACAATGAATGGCCGATTGGAACATACTACCTGCCTTGACAAATTATAGTCAACACACATACACAAACATTAAAATTCTCAGTTCTATATACTGAAAGTAGTTGCATTAATAAAACGCAAATGAAAATATTAAAGCACACAAAATTCAAATATCACTCATTACAAGGTAACAAACAAATTTTTGTAATTGTGCGTTTAAATTCGCCAAATGAAGTCTTGACTATTACCACTCTAACCCTATCATCTTTTCCACGTATGATATCGATTATTTTACGTAGTACCCATTTGCAAGAAGGCAAATTATCTTCCTTAAGAACAACTATATATTCTATTTTGACCTCACTCTTATGAAATTTCCACTTAGTTCATTGCTGCATGTTGTTTAAGCATTCAAGGTTCCATTTTCTCCAAAATTTCAAGGTAAACCTTGTGAATTTTTGCCATAATTTAATCCTATTTTCTTCTAAACTTGTTAAGTCAGGCTCAAAAACTGAAGTAAGTTGTCTACCAATAAGGAAATGAACAGGAGTGAGAACTTTCACTTCATTTGTGTCTTCCGACTCAGGAACAAGAGGTCTTGGATTGAGCATTCCCTAAATTTGAATGATGACAGCTAAGAATTCCTCAAAAGATAATTTTAAATACCCAATAACTCTTTTAAATAAAATTTAAATGATTTACTTCAGCCTCCCAAAGCCCACCGAAATGGGGTGTGTGGGAAGAAATGTAGTGCCAACTCACTCCTTCCCTAGTTAGAAAATTGCTCATCTTGTTCTTTAATTAATTTTATAATCTCCTTAACTCTTTATTTTCTCCAACAAATTTTTTCCGTTATCCGAATAAATTCTGGTCGCTTTACCTCTTCTGGCAAGAAATCGCATCAATGTAGCAACAAATTAATCATCAATCAGGTAACTAACAATTTCGAGATGTATTGCTTTCGTAACAAAACAAATGAAAATGTATATATAAATTTGTTTAAAGTTTGTTTACGCTGATATTTATACTTTACAAAAAAATCGGCCACAAAAGTCTAGCCCACTAATATTAAATAGATAATTTTTACTCACTCTATTTGCAGGAAGATTTCCCATTAACTGAGCATGAGGTCTTGAGTCAACATTAAAGCAATTAACTCATGAATTCCCAATTTTTCTACACAATGATCTACTTTGTATTACCCAAAATTTCTGCCGAACTTGGTATAACAATGGTTGTGGGCCTACATGCAAAAACTTCACATGACAACAGTTTACAATTAAATTAGACAAATCCTTCGGAAGCAATATTGTATACTTTCTGCCAAATGGCAAATTACTGCATGTAAATCTACCACCAACTCTAATAATATCAGCAGGATTAATGAAAGGATATAAATTCTTTACTAGGTTGTCAGCATTCACTTCACCTATAGCTTTTAGAGCATTAAACTCTTTAGAAAATTCACTTATTAAAAAAAAAATTACTAATATATGCTCAGCTTCTTCAATTTCTGTTACAGCAGATACCCAGAACGTTTCTAATTACTAGGTTTACAATTATGCACAAACTAAAGAAAAAAACTCAAAATATGCAATATTTTAAAATACTTATTACTACAGCTGAGGATGTCAATAAAAATGAAATAATAAATACAGTAAATGAAGAGTTCGCAATTCACCTTTTTGAGTTCACATTGAACATCAAATCCTTATTACATGATCAGGGATTCCTCTTTGAGGATATTCACTGTTTGTTAAAAAGGCAGAGTCTTCCCACCCCAAGTGACTCTCGAGCATTTTTATGAATTCACACCTCGACTGATAAGATCAGCTGGATTGTCCACTGATGAAACATAACTGTATTGTAAAGATCTTGGATTGTGGCTACATGATTTGCACGGAAGGTTTTTAACTGAGACGGTCATTTCTTTATCCATGACAACACAATCATACTATCACTCCAGTAATAGGTTTTAGAAATCTCCAATCGAAGAGCCGTCTGGATTCGTTGCATCAACTTGACAAGCAGTACAACAGCTCAGAGCTCCAATCTAGGCAATGTAATTTTCTTCAATGGAGCCACTCTTGATTTACTCGTAACCATTTTGATGGCAGCATCTCCAGCGGGTGTTTAAGATTTGCAGTAAACAACTGCTCCGAAGGCAGCTTCTGAAGTATCACAGAAGTCATGAAGTTCTATCACTTCAACATCAGGAAAGGGATAAACGCATCGGTTCACTTTTATATTGCTAATAAACTCTAGTTCTTTAGAAAAATTGTCTCACACACTATGAAATTCATTAGGGAGTTGATCATCCCATTGAACATTCAAAAGCCATAATTTTTGTAAAAATATCCTAGCCAAAGATATTACTGGTTCAAGAATTCCCAAAGTGTCAAATAACGTAGCAATTGTGGAAAAAACTGTTTTTTAGTATGAACACCATATGATGTAATGGACACCTTATAGCAAAAGCAATCACCAGTAGGGTCCCAAATGACACCAAAAGTTTTTGTTTCTGAATGAGAATTCATAGCTAGTTGCAGAAGTAGAGGACAATTGCTGGTGATTACCTCGTCATATATGCAATTCCATGCCAGCTCGATTTAGCATTGAAATTAGCTGCTATTGCATCTCTGTACACTCAGGTAAAGTTTTTGCGCCTGATAGCACGTCGTCAACGTAGAAGTCCTCCTTGACGATTGACGTTGCAAGGGGGAAATTGTGTTCTTCATCTTCAGTAATTTGAAGTAGCGTTCGCGTTGATAAAAATGGGGCATTCACAGTACCGTAAGTAATATTTGAAAGTTCGAAAGTCTTCACTGGACTTAACTCACTGTCCTTCCACATTATACGTTGTAGATTTCGGTGACTTGGATGAATGTTTATCATTCTGTACATTTTTTTTTGTATGTCCGCAATATAGGCGAATGGATGTTTGCGGAATCGCATCATGATTGATATCAAGTCGTCTTGGACCACTCCTCCATTAATTTGTAAACTATTAAAGGAAGTTCCATTTGTTGTTTCACTCGAGGCACTGAAAACAACGCGAAGAATCGTTGTCGTCTTCTCAGGCCTATAAACGACATGATGTGGCATATAATACGATACTTTTGGTTCTGCTTCATACGTCACATCTCTCATTTATACTAATCTCTCGTATTCATTAATTAAGTCTTTATATAAAATTGAATAATTTTGATTACACGATAGTTTTGCCCGAAGTGAATTTAATCTTTTTAATGCTATACTTCTAGATTCACAAAAACAACTAGGTTCTTCTCTAAGTGGGATTGTAACTACGCATTTTCTACTAGGTTCTCTAAAATGAATTTGAACAAAATCTTCCTCAGCAATTTTTGCCTCATGAGATTTAAGAATACCTAACTCAACAGTTTCTAATTCCCAAAATTTTCTCATAGTAATGTTTAAATCAGCATCAATTATTAAACCATAATGGATTTTTTGGTTATTTGAAACCGAAACACTCCTACTAGCCAAAAATCCAAAGATACTATTTTGAAAAAATAACTCTGAATTTGACAAATATATTTTTTCTGGCCTTAAAAGATGATAAAACTATTTTGCAGCTAAAAGACAATGAACTTTTTAGGGAACCATAAACTTATTAGCCAAATTTATATTTGTAGGAATTTGTTTCTTAGCGTTTAAATATTTAACTGAGGTTAATTCAGTAATTTTATCTACTACAAGAAATTCAAATTCTTGATTAAAACTCTTATCAGCATTTGAAATTTCAGTCTTAACAAATTTGATAATAGTCATTGAGTTATTATCTAAACACGATATTGTCACATTAATTTTTTCTTATTTTTACTCTAATCTATTTCCACTCTCTTTAGTCATAATGTCTGACTGACAACCTGCTTCACATAATCCTCTAACGTATTGCAAATTCCCATATTAGTCACGAATAAAAAATGCAGCTGTACTCAACAATACAGTACTCACAAATTTATTTTGAACCGAACTAGTAGCAGAAAATGACGATTGCATATTTTCATTAGTTACACAAGAAGTTGGATAAAAAACATTACTTCCCAGATTTAGATTAGAATTTGAATCCCTCTCCTTCATTTGTTATTACTCTAGTTTTGTTTTTATAACTCTCACTATACTGCTCAGATTCTCTGGGAAAATGAAGTAACTTATTATGCGACTTTTTACAATAGCAATTTTGAGCAGAGCACTTTTTAACATTACAGCCTGGTGAAAGGTATTTAAAACATAAATTTTAACATTATAACTAGGTGAAAGGTATTAAAACATAAATTTTAACATTATAACCTGGTGAAAAGCATTTAAAACATAAATTTTGAGCTTTCACAAATTCTACTCTCTCGCTGACAGACAATTTTTGAAAATCCTGACACTTAAATATTGAATGGTTGTAATGGTTCAAAATACATTTTAAATTACCATTCGATAAAAGCACTTCAGAAATATTTTTATTATTTTGATTCTCAAAATTACTGTTTCAAATCTCCTCTGATCATTATTAACTACTAAGCAAGATAAAGAACTACACTCTGTTTTTCTTTGAGTTTTTAGAAGCTTTTCTTTGAGTTTTTAGAAGCTTTTCTTTGAGTTTTTAGAAGCTTTTCTTTGAGTTTTTAGAAGCTTTTCTTTGAGTTTTAGTTTTTCTGAGATTTTCCCTAGATGCAGATTTGTGCTTTAAAAGCGCAATTTCTTTATCGATTCTTAAAAGCGAAAGCTTCTCGATTTCTAATTTTTGTTCTATAGAATGTCTTTCGTTTTCGGTTTGTTCTGATTCTTTACACTTTTCTTCCGAAACCTCTAGAATTATATTTTTCATAATCTCAACTTTTTCCTTATAAATATCACTATTCTCAATTAAACTTATAAGTTCAACTACTTTAATGAAAGAACTGAATATATAGTTCAGACCACAAGCGCTTTAACTTATCCTTTTTAAAGTTAGACAAAGACATAATGGAAAATATGGAATAATCACTTACTACACTATTATTTTTTGAGAGAATGGGCTAGGCACTAGACGCCATGAAGATCATTTTTGCAGCCATTATGTCTGCCGTGATTTTTACCGCCATTATTATTCGAATGTTAAAATTCTCATTAAAAACACAAATCTGTAATTGCATTATCCACTCCGTAGACTAAATGTTCGCACACACACCCAAATCTCGACGGACCGTTTGGTTATTTCACATACAAAAATAAAGTCCACATAAGTAAAGCGAATGCGTTGAGAAATAAATGTAAAGTTTTCCATTTATTTCTCAACACATTCGCATCACAGTCAATCGCTATCTCTCACTCGAAGTACAACGAATACTGATTGGTTTTACATTTCGTCGCAAGAAGGGTATTCACAATGAATGGTTGGTTGGAACAAGATTCAATGTCAAATATCCGTTAGTTTATGCAGAGCCCTTGCTGGATAATTGTATAAGAAATTCCTCTCCTTCAGAAGTGATCGGTATTTATTTAGGGAGTTCACTTCTTTTAAAGGATGGTAGCAAAACATGGATTGTATAATTCATTTAAAACTTGTGAGCTCATTTCCAACTAATGAATTATTTATGCCCTTACGTCGCTGAATATTTCGCCACGGACAACCTTCGGTCACCTATATTGATAATAGCAACAACTTCTTTACATAGAATTTCGATTTTAAGAAAATTGACTGGAATAATGGCAGTTTTAGAAGAATAACGTAGATATTCACTCCTCTCAGTTCCTTATAGTGGAGAGGCTTTGGAGAACGTTGGAGGGATTTCACAAAAAACTTTTTTAGAAAAGTTTCTGGAAAGGCATAATTAAAATTTAAAGAGTTTATATTACAGCTCTTAGTGATTATGAAAACAATATCAATACAAGACCTATCATATAGCATTTCTGAAAATCTAACACCAGCCATGTCTCTTCGGGATATTAAGAAAAATGGTGGTCCAGATTTGGGGAGCATACTTAGAGATAACACAATAGTATACAGAATGAAGATTTGTGAGTACTTAAGTATAATATTTCGTTCCGCGAACCTTGGGTAATCAAAGAGTTATACAATTACATTATAATCTTAGTTCAAAAGCAGATATTGTATTACTTAAATACAGTAGTAAAAAAAAATAATTTGACATTTGGAGACGATTACAGAGATTTGCTTTGTAAAATATGGCATAATATGCATAGTGTTGTTGCATATAAATTTTGATAATTTTCTCCTCCCAGTTCAAAATGTGCACCCTATTAACCTGACCTCATCTATGGACAAAGAGCTTCGATAGACTGCTGTTAACAAAGGAAAATCTTCCCGTTCCAAATGACGATGACCAGACAAAAAACCTAGAAATTCTAGGCATAGCCAAAAAATATATGCGCCTCAAAAATTAGACATATAGAATTCTTCATCAATAGTTGAGTCTCATAAGCTAATACTCAAAGGTGGGAGTATGTCAAGTAATTAAAGAGAAGACAATAATTACTTTCTTTTTGCTCAGCGATATAAGGAACTAATTAAAGCTTTTTTTCACCTTTTTTTTTTCTGAAAGGAATTAGTGGTCACAGTATCCTAGTGAACATGCTCGCAAACTCACGGCCTGTATTGTTTCTGTCGAGTCGTGGGTTCAAGCCTTGATGTCACTCGGATTGGAGCACGTTAAATTTGTCGAAGCTCTAACTCCTTCAGTTAGCGTGATGTGGAAATTTAGAGAGGAAGACGCCGCTTGAAGTGTCGTCCTCGTAAATAAACGTCAACCGGGAAATAAATGCCTTTTTAGAGCAGCAAATACCAACTGATTGTATTTTATTTTAACTTCTTACAAATACGAGGGCAATTTGGAAAGAAACCTCTAATTCACTGGTAATAAGAAATCCACAAAGATAAAATAAAATTTTTATTTACATCTTAAACGTACCGCTGTCCTCTATTTTACAACGTTTTTATGTATTTCTCTTGGTGTGTATCTCTGTGTGTATCAGTGTGTCATCATAATTTTCGATCGCTAATTTAACCAACTTCCCATCAAGCTAGAGATCTGAAACTTTGGGAATCATTCTTACTCGCCAAGCAATGCAATACATAGACATTTGCAACAAGTTTTAACCAATATTTCAATAATTTTTTAAAATAAACTTTGCCACCAGATAAAAACGTTGGTTTTTATCTCGAATTTTTCAATATAGTTCCCATGTACATTCGAGCACTTGTAGCGTTTTACCAGCTTACAAATTTATTTTTCATAAAACTCAGCCGCTGGCGAATTCAACCAAATATGTCCCAACGTTTTTAAGTTCCTCTTTGTCAGCAAAGCGTTGTGCTCTAAGCCACTTCTTCATGTGAGTGAGCAGATGATAATCGGAAGGATTCAAGTCAGAATTGTAGGGGAAGGGGGATTATTAAAAACTTCTAACTTGAAAATGATGCAAAAGGTACAATCGAGTATTGTGGGGACAAGCATTGTCATGTAGGAACATAACCTCATATGTCAGCAGACAACGACATTTGTTCGGGATGGCCTTTCTCAGTTTCCTCAAAGTGTTATAGAAAACTTCAAAGCAATTGTCATAGAACGTATACTGAATTCGACAAACAAGGTTCCCGTTGCATCCTAAAACAATGGTTGTAACCTCTCGCTGACAAAGTTGGATAGGATTTCCTCAGTCGGTTTGAAGAACCGGTATGACCCTATGCCATTGACTGTTGTTTTGTCTAAGCATTCAAAACGCTACCCAAGTCTTGTTGCCCCCCCCGGTCTGCTCACAATCATTCAACCCCCCACCACATGTGTTGTAATGGAAAATAAAGTCTAAGGCGGTTCACATTCGATTGGTTGTGTGGATCTCAGTGAGAACTTTTGGTACTAGTGAGTACAGAATTTTCAGTAGTCTAATTAATTTTTCCTCATGCAAAAAAAAAAAAAAAAAAAAAAAAAAAAAAAAAAAAAAAAAAAAAACAGAGAAACTTACGGATATTGTTTAATGTTCCCAGATTGTTAATCGATGGTTCTCATGAGCTTTGTCGTCAATTAATTTGATGGGATCATCACTCCCTAATTTGATGGCCTTCCCCTCATTGGATCATTACGAATATTTGTTATTTTTTCTTAGAAAACTCTGACCCACTACAACTTTATTTGTAATGTTTAGGCCATTTACGATACACAATCCACGGTAAATGTGTACCGCTGACAAATTTTCTTCAGACAGATTCCAGTCATAAAAAATCTTACCAGTCCACGTACCTCGCATTTGGTGGGATTTTCAGTGGCAGTGCTCATTCTTAGTCGTTATGACCAGCAAACATGTGGCAGTACGTTCAGTAGAATACCTGGAAGCTTACTTATTCAAAGATTTTTTTATGTAACAACTGTTACATTCTTCCCATTACTACTAGCGCCACGCCACAACGGAGGTTAGTTTCCGAAGAGCCCTTTTGCAACACCGAGAGGTGTCAAATGAACTAATTATGAAATGAAAGGAAGAGAAACATTAAACTTCCTTTCTGAGTCGTTATTGGATGTTTCATGAAATTACCACCAAGGAAATTAGCTTATAGGAGTGAAGATGTAGCCAATCAGAGGACATTGCCCGAAGCAGTCAAGCAGCTACAATTACGCCTGCTTTAACCTTTAAATATTTTAACTTGAAGCAGTTAAGTATTTGTAGTTCGATTCTCGTATCACACGTTCAGCCAATCATGATAAAGCAGCGAAAAAAATTCTTTTAACATTTGCTCTTATGTAGATTTTTGATAGCTTGAATGTTTTTTTTTTGATTTTGGGGACAAAATGAAATGCAACGAGGAAACAATTTTCATTCAAGGTTAAAAGTCTTATAATTTATATGATTTGTAGAACAAGCGACATAAAAATAAAAACATGTTTTAATGCTTGACGGGAAATTGATTCCATCTTTGAAATTTCTTGAAAAAAAAATACTCCTTTAAACTGAAACTTCTTCAAATGAATATTTTCTTTAATTCTAAAATAAAGTGTTCGGAAAATGTGAGTGCATGGAAACTTTACTGTGGAAAAACTTTCAACTTTTATGCATAACTGCTTATTATTGTAGTTCTAGCATATTATACGCATATTATTCAAAGACACTTCATTAACATTTAGCACACACATATCCAATTTTATTATTTTTATTTATTACAGTACAGCCACTCTTCTATTTTTAGAAACATGAAACGCTTATTTTATATTTTCTATAAATCTTGCTTTTTTCCATTACTGTATATTTTGCTTATTTGGGTGTTCCTTTTTACGCATGGGTATCAGAACTATATACATCTTTTGAGACTTAACTATTCCTTGATAAATAGATTTTTTTTTAAAAAAAAAAATTTCTTTCATGCGAAATTTCACTAAGTGTGTGCATTGAATTCATAGGAATATTCTTTGAAAGTCTTTCTCTTTAATTTGGCTTTTTGTTCTAAGAAAAATCCTAATAGAATTTGATGAGTTTATTTCATTCATGACTGTTCATTAACGCTCTTATTCTCACATTCACTAACATATTGATAATCTGCATTGACATTTGTATTTTAGTCGAATTAACTTTAAAATATGCAAGAAGATGGATTGCACATACATCGAGTAGTGCAATTAAAAATACTAACATCGGGAATTGCAAAATAAGGAAGTTGATATTATTTCACTCTCTCAAACTGAGGTAGGGCTGTACAGTACTCGTATTTTTTAAACTAAAGCTTCATTGATAGACCAAGAGTTCATTTGTAAACATTACGTTTTCAAATGATAATACATAAAATATGAAGAAATCTGATTATTAGAGCACCGAAAGTTGCTAAGGTGCTGGAGTGTCACTTAGTGTATAGAAATTTTTACCTAGAGGTATTAAAAGCAAGATTCATAAAACACGGTTCTATTCAATGGTTTTGATTTCTATGTTTTCTTATGCAAACAAGATGGGTAATTGAATATTGTATTTTTATGATACCTGGGTGGTTATTCTGAAATAATTTTTTTGTGTGTTTTACAGGGAATTATATAATATTGAAGAAACCACAAACAATCCATTGATTGTCCCTTGCGCGGAAAATATGGAATTTGTGGAAGAAGTAGGAGCACTTATAATTGGATATAATTGGAAGAAAAAAATTATAGTTGGATAGTAAGCTAACCCACTACCTAATCTTTTAAATATATTTATTTTCCAAATAAAGTTACCTGAAGTTAATTAAATAAATTCATTAATTTTTGTGGGGGGGATTTAGAGGAATTCTTATATACCAAGGTTCGTAGTTTGATCTTGAAAGCTGAATTTATTTGGTCTTTCGGGTTTTGGTTGCGAATCTCAATGATTCGGCAGATCCAATGAATAGAGAACTCCTGCGTCATGTGCATCATTTTATGGCGACTCAGAAACGGCGCTTGTCTGGCGTGCTAGAGAACTTCTGTGGCAATGACTACGGTCACTTCTCTAATCTGCTCTAGTTTTTAGGTTTGTATTGCCTTTTGTTTGTACTTTGATTGTTTGCTTGTATGCTTAATCCCCTTGCCCTCCAGTTTTTATGTTTGTATTTGCCTCGCCATTGGAAATTTTTTTTTTTTTTTTATGCAATATATGCATGTAATTTCAAATTTATTACGCAAAGTTAGGAATTATACTTGTTTAAGCATGCACTAAAATGCAATCAGAGTAAGCAATGTAATATTTTACAAGCAAATTGATTGATTACAGATTATATAGCAGCAACATGAGAGCTATTCGCAAAGACCTTCTAATTTTGTATTCCTTGGTCTAGTAAATTGGAAAGCAAATTTGGAGCTAGTATTCAGCAATTTTACTGAAAACATTATCCCCAAAAATTAACTTATCTATCTGTAATATAATACAACCAATACTAGTCGTTTAATTCATTTTTCAATACAAATAAAAAGTATTTTAATTATTTCCACTTCTTATAATACGGAGATCTTGCCTTAACATAAAGTTTTTGGTGCAAAAAAGGGTACCCTAAGCATGTTTCTTCTACTTTATGGTTGTTCATTTTGGAGCTCTTTCAATGTTTGATTAAACATAATTTTTTTTTGACAAAGCAACATTTGGATAAGGCCACGTCAAAAACCCATTGGGGAAACTGGGATCTATTTTTTGATGGAGCTTAAAAGAATTTTTTATTAAGTTGAGAGAGAGAGAGAGAGAGAACGGAAGTTATAAACAAATAGATTATAATCAAGCATATGCTAGCGAGAGTAGAGATAGATGTTCGATATTAATAAGGTTCTACATACAGTCGATGAGTTGGAACCTCCTTTCAAGTTCTACTATGGACTCGGATTCGATTAATCCGAAACAGTTAAGTACCTATTTATACCATTAATCTTCGGATTCGGGCGTGTTCGTTTTTTCACATACATAATTTTGATTTTGAATGTTGAATAAGTTGGAACAAAATAAATTGGTCAAGTGTGACTTTCTATTCGTTTATCATTAAGTAGTGATTATTTAAATATTGACAAGTGCTGGAGCAATGAAGTGATAGGTTTAATCCTGAATTATGCAAAATGGAGATAATTTGGATATATATTTTAGTCAGTCCTGCCTCATCATCAATTATTGGGATTCATATTATTTGGATTCAAGGGGAAATCATAAGTAAATTAATTGTAAAGAATGGACTGATAACATTGACTTGAGGGGCATATATAGGTTAAAATATAATTAATAATGTTCGAAAGAATTATTAAATAAGTATGCTTATTGTTAATAATAAATTACAAAACCGTAGCAAAAATAAATTGATCTTTAAAATGTAAAATAGAAAGCAATAAAAGAAAATGTTATCATTCCAAGGTAAACACGTAAACTTATTAAACCATGAATAGCTTAAATCGATAAAAATAAGAAAGCAAAGTTAAAAAAAGGAATTTGAGTTGAAAATTAAAGACTAAAAGTAAAAAAAAAAAGGTAACAAAATAATTTAAAGCGCCGTGTAAAATCATTAATGTACAAGAATACACAATAAATCTGTATATAAGTTAATAATAAATTCCAAATTTTACAATTTTTATTTTATTTTACCATTTTAAAACCCAATTCATTAGCTTTCTAAAACTGCTGAAATATATTATTAAACAAAGTATTCTTTTTGAATTTTAAAATGGGAGAATCAAGTTATAGTCGTAATAGGAAGTTTAAATTCCAAGGAAATTGATACACTGTCAGTAAGAAAGTTGACTCTGATATGAATGATACCGTTAAGACAAGTGCTAAGAAACTTGTCATCAAAAACATTTGATTTATGATGATCATATGAAGGAAAAAAACATTGTCTGGCTATCATATAATAGCTTTAGACACACTAATCAATGCTTTTACCTTTCTACTGCACCCATCATGTCTCAAAAATAAATTGAAATTAGTTGAAGATTCCAAATTTGGTCTGTCTTAAAATCTCACTTTACATTGTGAAAATTGCCCTTTCTCTTTTGGATTTTGCACATCTAAAAAGAACAAACTAAACAATAAAGTAACACTAGATTTGTGTATGCGCTTCGACTCATTAGAAAAGGGTATACAGATGGGGAAAAATTGCTGCAACTTTAAATATGCCCTTTATGTCAAGCATGACATTTAGATAACAAGAAAAAAATGATGTTCAAGTCATATCAAAGTTCTGCAGAATTTATAATAAATACAAAAATATCTCAATCTTACCACGTCATAAACCCGTTCATTCTTGCGCAAATCACAGGGGGTAATTGAGGAGCATGGAAGTTGTCGGTGTTTTTCGTATATTTGAGCTTCTGAAAGCTTACGTTCTCTTCGATACACCGAATATTACCTTGATGGAGATTCGAAAGGATTCAATGCAGTTTAAGATTTTTACAGCAAGGAATTAGTGAGAAAGCCCATGTGCATCGGGTATATTCATAAAAGTGTTGTAGTGCACCTTCACAAACTAAAAGCTAACAGAAAAGGACTTGGCGGTAAGGGAAAACTGACAGATAAATTTATAAATAAACTACAAAACTATTATGGGATAGCTATAAGGTCCATTGTAGAAAGTTCATCAAATATGCAAAGTGCCACAATTGCTGCATTTGCTCACTGTTGTTCAAGTAAGGGGAAACCAATACATGGACAATGTCCTAAAAGTGTCGACAATTGTAAATATCAACGAGCTATTGCTTCGGGAAAATCTTACAAGGATTCAAGTTTGAGTCTACATCCAAATGTAATAAATATAATTAAGCCCATATACATGAAATTATGGGACCAAAAATTGCTCATTAAAGGCCTTTCATGGCCTTACTCAAAATGCTAATGAAAGTTTCAATAATGTCTTATACTCGGTAACACCGAAAAATGGTTTTGTTAAAACACAAACTTTACACTTAGGATCATATATAGCCGTTATCTAATTTAATGATGGATTTTACGGATTACTAAGAGTTTTAGAGAAATTAGAAATGATTCAAGGTCATTATACACTGAAACAATAAGATAGTATAGATTAAAATCGCATTGATTATTCAAAGCGTCATTCTTTGCCATATCGCAAAAAGTCTTAATCAAGAAGAATGACAGTACATTCTTTTGCTATGACGTTGGGTAAAGCAAAGAGCTCAACCCACTTTGTTGGTAATCCTCAACAATTAGAATCCACTTTTTACAGTCAGAAGTTTCTGTTAAGGGACCAAACAAGTCTATGGTAAGAGTTTCAAAACAGTGACCATACACTGGAGTCTAAAGCAAAACAGATGATTTCTGATTCGACGGTTTGTACCTGTTACACTCATTACAATTTTTAACATAGTCCTGATTATACTTTCGCATTCCAGTGAAGTAATATTTCTGAGAAATTCGTTGGTAAGTTCCATCAATTCTCTGATGACCAGCAGTAGGGAAGTCGTGGTACTATTGGAAAACCCTGTTCCGCTCATGAGAGGGGATCACTAACTGGGCTTCATCTGATTCTTAGTCAAGGGAATACCGATACAGGAGTACTTGATTCATTATATAACCATGTATAGTCCCAGTTGGTAAAGTTTTCATCTTACTCGGGATTTTCAAAAGATTCTGCAATTTTCTTAATGTCTTCATCCCTTAGTTCTTCCTTTCGCATGCCCTCAGTGCTACGACTAGGAATGTCGATTGTCATACTACACACTTCACAGAACTCTTCTTTATGTCCACATATGGGACAGGATAACAAGTCTGCTATGACATTTGCTTTTCCTGGGATATATTCCATTATCAGATTAATTGACTGGAGTTGTAGGGCCCACCTCGCTAATCTACCTGAATATGATTTTAAAGTCATTGGTTATCGGATGCTACGGTAGTTTCTTGGCATTTAATGTAACCCAGAAATTTGTTTAATGCCCAAACAATGGCAAGAGCTTCCCGTTCGGTGGTGGAGTAGTTTTTCTCAGCAGCAGCTAACAGCCTTCTTACATATTCTATAGGATACGGTTCCTCGCTTTTATCTTGCAAGAGGACAGCCCCTAAGGCATGGTTATTAGCATCAGTACGAAGAATGTAAGGTTTTGTGGCATCACTCTGTTTCAAAATGGGAGGACTAGTTAGATGTTGTTTCAAAGTTTGAAAAGAGTTTTCTTTTTCATCTCCCCAAGACCAAACTCGATTTTTCTTAGTGAGATTGCTGAGAGGTCTGGCTACCTCTGAAAAATTAGGAATAAATCTTCTTTACCACGATAACAGGTTTTCAGGAATGATTGCACTTGCTTTACGTTCTTGGAAGGAAACATTTCTCTGATAGCAGATGTTTTTTTAGGGTCCACTTCCACTCCTGAACTTGTGATATAGTGTCCAAGATATTTCATTCTATCACAAGCAAAATTACATTTACTTCGATTTGTATGTAGTTTAAATAGTTAAATTGTCTCAAATACAGCTTTGAGATCATCAAGATGATTTCCAAAGGTTTCAGGCTTATATCATCGAGGTAATAAGGAATAAGAATGTTACTTAGGCTACTGCGGAACTTGTCAATCAGCCTCTGAAATGTAGCTAGGGCCGTATTCAAGCCAAAAGGAATTCGAAGATTAGTTTAGTTTAGTTTAGTTTTTTATTAACGTCGCACTAGAAGCAACACGAGGGCTATTGGCGACGGACCTCGTAATTTTGAACCACGGTCAAGTGACGAGGACGACACCTGAGCTGGCACCCCCCTCTCCTAACATCCACACCACGCCAACGGGAGGACTTTGAGCCCCGAACAGATTTAACGTGCATCAGCCCCGGCTACACGGCGGGTCTTTGGTGGCCAAGGATCGAACCCGCGACTGAACGAAAACCGCCAGCCGCTATCCACGACCTTGACCACTAGGCTACCGCGGCCCCAGGAATTCGAAGATAGCGAAAAGTTCTAAATGGACACACAAATGCTGTTTTGTGTCTGACAGAAACACAAGGCATTCACCTGGTGTAACCTGATTGTAAATCTATAATTGTCATGAAAGGTGTATGCTTCGCCTCGTGAAGTAGGTCATCCCTTCTAGGTAATAGATAAGAGTCAACCACTGTCGAGCATTAAGACCTCTATCATCGATACAAAGACGCATTTTCGCGTTTGCTTTGGGAACGAGCACCACAGGTTCAGGTACTCCATCATAATCTTGTCTACAATTCCTTATTATATAGTCATTAGAATTTCTTAAGATGTTTAGGCAAGAAAATTCTCACAACGCATTAAAAACGGTGTTTTAAAAAGTGTTTATTTTCAAATGTAAAAGTAATAATAATTTCATTTAATCACACAATGTACTCACACGAAAGTTTTATTCAAAGTATTAAGTTAATTCAAACGGAGAAAGTATATTAAACAAAAATATTAAATCCAACTACGCTAGCGCGCATGTATAAAGAGCGTAACACACACACACACACACACAGTACTCCAAATATCTGAATTCCAGTTATCCCGATCGATTGGAAAAGAAAAATCAAATCTTTTCAAGAGAAACGAATATTCAGAATGAGGTAATCCACCTGAGAGCCTCTTGTAACAGTCATGTGAATGCCAACGATGAGTCACTTATCCCAGCTGAGACGGTCTTACTGAGAGCGCAGAGCGTGCGTCCATGAAGGCTGCCAAGTATAAAGGACGGCAGCCGCCATCCTCGTCGCCCTCGGCCCATCTTTTCCCCACATATTGCTTCAAAGAAAAAGGGGCAAATCACAACACGTCAATTGCAGCAGCTCATGTAGGCAGTACAATGTTTTTTCTACAGCCTTTGTAATTATTAGTGTTAACTGTTTTTTCGATTGGCGGCACTTAGCTACTCAAATATCCCGACATGAATCAAGCATGGGACATATGCTAAATTATAAGAAATGGAATGAATTGAAAGAGAGAATTAGTAAAAATTTTATGAGGGACTGTGAGCGGTAATGATATTTTGAATTGGTGAAAAATGATGGCTATATATAATATAATTATCAGAATAAAGCGATTGTTCAATATTTAGCAGGACAGTCTTTAGATATGAGTGGCTAATATGATGTATTATTTGAAAAGAATAATGAGAATTTTTTAAATGTCTTAGGAATGTTAATGAAATTCGACCCAATTATTTCAAACGTTTTTAATAATATACAAATTTTTTTAAAAAAACAGTTTGCCTTATTACCTTGGACATTTCTGCCAAAACAAAATTATTACTCTACTGGATAACTCAATAAAAGAAAAAATTCAAGACATGATTTCCTGTTATTTTAGACTGTACGAAAGATTCAAACTGATTAGAATAAATTTCATTTCCAGTACTTATAGTTTATATGAATATATTTCCTATTGAAATTAAAGATTTATTCCTCTGATTTTATTATTTTTTGGATGCAACTGCCGAAAGATTGTATAAATTGCCAACCAATTTAAATTAATTTTGATTTGGATATACAAAACTTAAGTGACCAGGGATATCATAAAGTCTCCGATATGAAGGGAAAGAGAATAGTGGTTTATAAAATATTATTAAGAATGTTAACCTGAGACTTGTGCATCTCAGTTATTAAATGTGGCGGTGACTGAAGTGGCTAAGATAACATTTGAGACTGTTGGCTTCTTGAATATTGGGCACTAATTGTATTTGTTTTTTTCTGTAACTCCTTATAGATGGAACATTTTAAAAACTAATTCAAATAAACTAACTCTACAATTTATTAGTAAGGTTAGAGTAGAAGAACTAAAATATTTAAAATTGTAATTAAAAAGATAATGAAATTTTTAATAGGCAAATAGAATATGGTTCCAGTGATATAAAAACTAAAATATTGAGTAGCGAGTCAATTTTTAAATTTATTTGTTCAATTTGATGTGGGATGATATTCTTGCAAATGTTAATGTCGCAAGTGAACTGTTATCATTCCGTGAGACAATAATTAATGAATGAATTTGTCAAACTAAATCATTAAAATTATTGATTTTCTAAATTCATCTTGATCTCATGACGCCTTTAATAAATATAGTAAGCATCCAGTCAATCAGCCATTTAAATTTTGTAAATAAAAAAAAAACGACGCACCAAGAAGGAGTTGTCCGATTGTAATGAAATTTCGTATGCAAAGACATTTGGACCGAACATGCAAATAATTAAAATTTGGTGTCCAGTGAATGAATAAAGGGGTCTACAGCGCATCGGAACTGCGCACTCAGCAGGTGTATATAAGAAGCGATTCTCAATCTGAGGTCAAATTTTCTGTTGCAATGCGATTTAGGATACATTTCAAACTGAAAAAATACCTCGCCGCAGGATTCGAGCTCATTACAAGCAACTGTCAGAGTTTCAAAGAGGTCGTATCATTGGATTGAAAAAGGCAGGTTGGGCAAATCGAAGAATCGCTCGTCATATGGGTCGAAGTGATGCGGCAATTAGAAGATGTTGGTAAGAATGGGTGGACAATGGCAAATTTCAGCATCGTGAGGGTAGCGGTCGATCTATAGCATAGTTACAGAGTGTTATGGTTCGTTATAGAGTGTATTTGCATGCAAAATAGTGCATCCGAGAAAGCAAAAATTAATGAAGGTCTTTGCAGAATTACATTTTCCCTCCGATTTTTAAAATTATTACCTTTATTTGAGTGATTCACTCTTATAGATTTTACAAATCCTTATAAGATATTCTAAAACAATTTTTTTTAATTGGAGAGAAAATGCAATTCTGCAGAAACCTATCTTCATTTTTTGCTCTTTCGGATAAAATTTTTTACATTCAGAAAGATAAAACATTAAAGATTTGAGGAAGGTAGTAGAAATTCTACAGCACACATTAACAATACGTTCATGAACTGAGAATAGCCGTTCAACGGAAACCTTAATGGTGATGCTGCAATAGCGATTCTAATCTTGATATTAACATAGAGTTTCCCTTTAAGCAGAAAGTTCGTTTTTTCAATTATGAATGAATTGATGAGCCGCCGAAGATCCTTCCAAAATTTTTATTTAAAGTTAAATTTTACTTTACAATAGTGGATACTGTTTTGAATTCTATTCAAAAAAGGTTTATCTCATTAAACTAATCGAACACAATATTTAAGTTTCTAACTGAAATCAAAAATATGTCCGAAGAGGATTTAAAAAATCCTGTGAAGATTTTGATATTTCCTTAGAAGTTTTTAATGATAATTCAATATCTAGGGATGTTAATGATGATTTGTACAATGAGTTAATAATGTATAAAATCTCTCATTAATGAAGATCTATCCGGAAAAAAAATTGGAATTTATTGAAGAAAATAATTTAATTTCCTCATTTCCCAACTTTCCTAAGCTAAATTTTGATTTGTGAATTTCGATTTATTCCAAGCTAAAATTTTGACTCGACTTAATTTCAACTCACCTCCAATTTTATTAAAGTTATGTTGAGAGGTAACCAAAACTAATTGTTAGCTAGAAATACATTTGTAATTGTCACTTTGTAAATTTTACTAATTTTTGTGACAGTTAACAGTCAAACATTTTCAAACCATAACTATATTATCTTATGTAATGATTCATTAGGTTATTCTGGTATAATCGAAAGGAGAATTTTATAAGGGTTTTGATGAAACTTGCAATGCTTAAAGTGGATTGAATATTTCGTTAAATATCTCTGTAAGTGTTTGCTTTCCGAAATTCCTTTTTTGGGAGTGTTCACAAAAATTTTCAGCACCCTCATTTAAGTACTAAATAGCTAATATCTATTGTGATTTAATAATAAACGCTTACTTCTCAATTTATGAATAGCTATTTATACTGCTATTCATATTTCGTTTTCCTAAAAATATCTGTCACAGGTGCGATGGGAAAAAAAAAAGATTTTTCTTAAATTTTGTATTTGGGAGAACATGAGATGACATCTTTTTCAACAAAATTATGTGTGCAATCAACCCTCACTTATAATCCGAATTTTATAGCATAATTAAATTTGTCACCGATTTGTTAAATGGAAAAGTCAACTCTTTTTTCTAATTTCGATGAAATTAAAAAAAAAATTGACATCGAGGAAATAAATTTTAATTTTGAATACATCGATTTAGAAAACGTTTGAATGGCACGATTATGACTTCGCCTCTAGAACCGCCCCCAGTCTCATTGTATCGGCCATTGTCAACGAAAGTTTATTACCCTCCTGATTCTGTGCTCCATAACTGGCTGGCGATCTCCAGATACTTTTTTGATCACCCTCCTTCCCCAACAGTGATCCGTTTCATGTTATAGCAGAAATATTTTTTTCGGAATTCTTAACACTTTCGGACTTTTATCCCGGGTATATAGCTGGAATAGATATTTTTATTGAGCTGTGCTTTGGATCTACACTTGCTCAGGAGTAAAGAATTAAATCAGAGAAAAGTATTGTTTTGATTCATTAAAATTTAGTTTAGAACTTACTTGGGAATTAATTTTAATTGTAAGTTCATAAGATTTAAGAGTTAATAATAAAATGCGATGGTAATTGTTTCTGAGTTAGAATTAAAATTTGCAATAGATTACTGGTAGTGGGTGATCAGACGATTTTGACTATAAATTTAAGATTTATTTCTTTTGGTGTTGAAACTTATTTTTGTACGGAATGGATAGAGCCGAGGCAGGATTTTTGAAAGCAGCTATTGCTGTAGAGTTTTGGAGGAGGTGTAACCATAGTTAATTGTCCTTTCTGTGCGAGAAGAGTTTGGGATGAGATTTTCGGAGAAGAAAATTGTTAGCTTCGGCAGGGTCGAAAACGGGCTTTCAGGCTGATAAAGATTTTTATAAAAATATAATTTGTATTGGCTAATCTAGTAGGATTTCTCGGAATTCATGTAGTCTGGGGTTGTTTCTGAGTGGGGTGTATTTTTCTATATTCTGAAGTGTTCTGTTTGCAGAATTGTTTATTCTATTAAAGAATTTGGTGACAAGTTTTTCAATGAAAGTTTTGAGTGGAGGATATTTAATTGAGTTTCTTACGTCACTGTTACGCCTGTACCAGCGTGCATCGCAGATTTATCTGAGCATTATATTATGCGATTTTTTTTTTTACGACTCTGTTATAGTATCTGCGCTGTGGGCCCAGATTGGATAAGCACAGGTCAAAGTGTGAATGTAAAGTTTATTGGCGCAAGAGCCAGATATGGCTATGCTGCGCCAAACAAGATTAAACTGTGGTCTAGACATGAAGGTGAAAAAAGGTAAAAGTGGTTGACAAGAAGGAGGGTCGAAAATAGAGAAGGATCGCTAGGGTATCCCGGGAGTGCGTCACCCGTGTTTACCAAAGACAGTAAACCCCATGGGAAAGAAAGATCACTAGGGTACCTCGGGTTCGTGAAGCCCATACTTACCTGGAGAAGGCAAGTCCCTGAGGTCCCCTGATATAATCCCCAGACGCTGGGTACCCATTTTAGTCGCCTTTTATGACATGCATGAGCTACAGTGAGACTATTCTGTCATCCCCGGTCACCACACGGGTCAAGCACAGGTCAAAATTGGTCGTATCGGCAGAGTATAGATAAGAAATTTATTTCTTCTACTCAATGAAGACTTTCGTGAAAGGAAGGGTCAATAAATCATGTCGGCAGTTTTAAGTTTATTTATTTATTATTTTTTTTGGTAATATGTGTGATATGCTGTTTAAACGTGAGCTTTTTAAATTAAATTATTCCAAGATATTTAGAGCTCCAGGGTCAAGAGTTTTTTTTTTTTTTTTTTTTTTTTTTTTGTCTTTGTTTTCCAGATAAACATCCGGTTCTTTTTTTCCCTGTGGTTTCGGGAGAAGAAAACTGCTTCCATTCAGAACTATTTTCCAAGACGAATACTAGTCCTCAAACTGAGTAGGTGCATGTTGAAGGCATGGCCGATAGTTTTTGGGTTATCGCTTCTGGCTAGTATCGCCTGCATATATGCAGATAATTGTGTGGTGTTATGGTATAACGTTCATGAATAAATTAAAAAGAGTCTGAGAAATTAATCTTTCCTGAGATACCCAGCTTCAATATATCGTTTCTAAGGGAAAGTTCTGTTAAACGAAACCGTTTAATTTCTATTTGATACGTGGGAACTAATTTAATTAGATAGAGCGGGATTCTGTTTTTGATAAATTTGTAGAGAAGGCCATCATGCAAAACTCGGTTGAAAGTTTTCTGTATGTATGTTTAGAAATACCACTCCAGTAATTTGTTTATTGAAAAATCTGGTTTTCATATACTGGGGCCCGGCGGCCCGGATGAATAGGTGAGATGTAGACAGCTCTGACATGAAGTCATGCTGTTTATGAATAATAGTGTCGTGATTTTGAAGATGGTTCTTTAGTCTATTTAAAATAATTTACTCGACTATTTTTGCTGAGAATGGAAGAAGAGACATTGATCTGTAATTTTCAGGCTTGGCTGGGTCTTTGCCGGGTGTTAAGATGGGTATTACGGCAGAAAATTTCCAGACGTCCGAAATAACCGAGTTTTAGCGTGTTCTGAATTATGATCTGAGCTAAAAAAAATGGGCTGGGGAGGTTTTTAATCATTTTATTGGAGATGCCTTCTCTACCAGGGGCTTTTTTAAATTTTTTTTAATCTTTTTAATGTAGTTTGCTATTTCGGAGGCGAGTGGGGGGATGGTGGTTCTGGGGAGTATTGGAAATTGTTTTCATTTACAAGATAATTGTGAGTGACATGTATAATTGTTTTATCATGTGTAGGTGTGGCCGTTTCATGTCAATCTGGTTAAGGTAACCAAATAAAATACATCGGAAGAGGTTAGCGAAAGCTAGCTTTTTTAAGTCAAGCCATCTTAACTGGTTTTCTTAAATTCTTTATCCTTACTATTTAAAATGTACTTTTTTCTTCATAAAAGCGTGAACTGTAAATTTTAATTATTAGTAAATTAATTTAAATTCTTGGCAAGGCAAACGCTACCGTCATGATAAACAACTCATCAAGAAGATGTTGCGAGACCTTATGTGCTCCGGGGGATGTCATCAGTGTATGTAAGCTTAGACGTACTGCTGATTTTTGCTATTACGTTCCTTCTTCCTTTCTGTTCTCTACCATATGGATTCTGAAAGAAAGCGTGCTGTTTTATCGCTTGTGATCAAATAAAGTTCATTGAATAATGAAAATGGGAGCTCGTTGAGAGAGAAAATATATGAAAATGGCAGAAAACAAAGAACTGAAAAAAGCTGTCGAGCATTGGGAAATCCTCTTTTAGGGACAATCATTTGAAAAAATGTTAAAACTGCTGCAGAGAAAATCGTAGATATTTTGTTTTCCTTTAAAGTGAGTTACGGATGGCTATGTAATTTTAAGTCAAACCATAGTATCTAGATTTAGATTTAAGTGATGAACAGATCTAAAAGCAAATGAAAACTTTCTTCAAAAATTCAAAATTGTAACGAAATCTTATGAGTCGAGTTCTTATTTAAAGCAGATGTAACGGGTCTTATTTGTAAAACTTCGCTTAGAACAATTTTAGCTTTTGAAGGAGAATCTAGAGGTCATAAGTTTAGTAAAGACCTATAACATTGCTTTGTAGGTCTTGAATCGGAGCTAAATTGGATGAATGAATCAACTACAGCTTCCACAGAGCAGATGCGAGACTTGGTTACACGAAAACAAGCTAGAACAGGAAAAACAACTGACTTTGACAGATATGTTCAATCACTGATATTTTAATACAATATACTTGTACACACGAGTTAAACAACATTGTTTTTATAATCATTAAAGCAATAAGTTATTCGTTTATTTTCATAAAAAAAAAATCCTTTTTCGTCAATTATCCGGATATTCGTTTATCAAGATGGTGGGAGGACAAATTAATCCGTTGTTTCTCTCTATATAAAAATATTAACTATGAGAATTACTTGAATATAAAATTCCATCAATCGATTGATTATTTATTAACTTTTAAGCAACGCGAATGCTATTGGCGACATACCTCGTAATTTTGAACCTCTGTCAAGTGACGAGGAAGCTACCTCGAGCTGGTATCTTCTGTTCCATACTTCCACACCACACTAACGGAAAGACTTCGACAGATTTAACGTTCATCTGCCCCATTATACGACGGGTTTTTAAGGGATTCGAACCCACGACTCGGTGGAAACAACGCCTGTCGCTAGCTCGCTACCATGACTCCTTTGCTACTGCGATCACAAAAGTTCATTCAAAGAATGGTTCAACTGTTTCCTAAATTGTATAATTCAGATGAATGAAACGAGCAATACTTGAAAATTTTTATCGTATTAGATTGTTAACATATTGTTCACATCCTTCACAAATCAATCAGTTAACATATAGCTAAAATTCAAAAATTTAATATACGACACATTGATATTTACACATTTATTAACTACACAGAAATTTAAAAATAGCAGTTATATTTCGGTTTTTTCATTCTGTTGAAGTGGGAACTGTTTTCAATATGTCCAATCACTTATGGAAGGAACTTTTTATAACAATGTTACAAGATACAATACAAGATAAGATAAATGGAATGCAAAAATACTTTTCAAGTGCAATTTTTTTTTTTAAAAAAAAAGTTTAGCAGCTGAATTAAGGTGTAATAATAATAATAATAATCGAGATTATATATAAAAGTAAAAAACAAAAATATAACATATATTCTCCAAAATTATGCAATTAAAAAACAATTTGATTTGGCACAAGAATATAACAGAATAAAGCACCATAACATTAGAAGGAATCATAATGATATACATCATTTCTTTCACTTCACAAATGCTTTAAAGAAGCTAAAAAACACCACATGAAAATATATCTCAAATATTTCCTGATATAGCTTTTAATTGGCACATTGCAAATTTCTGCACTGATTCATAAGCTACTATTTATTTTCTAACGTTATGTTAAAATTTATAATGTACGAAAGACAAATGACAGAGTTCATTTTTATCGTTTGAGGTAAGTTTAAGCTGGTTAGACTGATAACACTGCACACGAATGTTACAAGTATTAATTCAAGATTCGTTAAAAAATTGAGGCATTAAAATAATTTATTTTACATTCAACTGATTTTCACTCTATGCTACACGTGTAATGAAAAGTTTTACTAGATTTAAAACAGGTTCTTGAAACTATTTTAGTTTGGAATACGAGACACGGCCATATTTTGGATTTTGTGCGTTTTGAACGTGCAACTATCCATTTTCACGTTTCAAGAACATACAAGATAAAATATATTTAACCACATAAATATGTATTTATAATGCGATCTCAAATACAACACCAGGAGATTAAATGAAGAAAAATTTTTTCTCAATATGATTATTTTTAATGTTGTATTAGATAAATTTATTTTTTTCTCGGCACTATTATTTCAAAATATATGCATTTTTACTTGATCTGTAAAGTTATTGGAAACCCGAGTCAGTTCAGTCGTGGTTAGTTATAAATTCCTAATATTCCATTATATTTCATGTTAAAACATAATTATCATTGTACTTTGTAAATCAAATGTAATTTAGCATTTAGAAAGCTTTTCTTTTGCAAAATACCGTTTTCGATAGTGGTAATTAGAATTCTTTGACGAACATTTAAATTTTAAGCATATATATATATATATATATATATATTTAAATGTCGTATTTTCATTAAATTCATACAATTTTCACATATTAATATATGAAGAGAAACCTGAGCTTAAGAGATTTTTCAAATGTGTATTTAACTTATGATTGTAAATTAATGAGGCAATAAATAAATCAGCAAACCTTTAAAATATGTTTCACTCTTATTTGCTAAAGTATTATTATCTTATTTTTTCCCATTGTTTTAAGAATATAACAATTGTATGTATGTCCTCTGAAATTAACATTTTTGCATAGTTTCTCTCCATAATTAAAAACTAAGTAAATGAGATAATCTGAAATAGAACAAAATTCTTGAATAATTTAAAATTACATTCAAATAACTTTTTAACATTGTTTAAATATTGTTAGAAAAAAAATTGTAAATCACATAAAAGAAGAAATTTCTTAATATATTGAATTTAGTTACTGAACGAACAATTCTGCTGATGACATACGTGTTCGAGAAAAAAAAAAAAATGCACAGTAATGTTAGTTTAATAAACCATTCCACCATAGTCAGCGCTTTAAGAGAAAATTATTAATATTTCTACCTTTTTTATTTTACTCATTAAATAATAGAGAGCTTCTTCATTTGTTCTGACTTTTCGAATGATAATCTATGAGTGGAGCTGATTTTAAAATATGCATTTCTATTCTAATCTGGTTAAATAGGAGTTTCGACTTTCCTTTGAAAATTCCCTTTACCCCAAAAAGCGACTCTAGATATGAAAATCTCATCTTGTATGTAACTTTCTCACTATTTGTTCTACTAAAAGAAGATTCAAAACTGTGGACTATGCAGCAGATTTATAAGCAGATTTTCACTGTCAATACTTGTAACAATCTGTGCTTTTTCCAAGGTGAAATTCCTGGATTGATCTCGAATTATCGTTAATAAAACATAAAAGTACAATCCAGTCTCTCTGACCTGACCTGCTCCCCGTACTTTGATATGCATATCAGAATCGTCGAAGTGGAAAAATCGAATATCGTTCCTGAAAGTGTTGCCTTTCTTTGATATTTCAGATATGCCGTGATAAAAACCAGATCTACCAGCGAATCCAGATTGTCTCTTTGATATGAAGTCCAAGGAAGAAAATTCACAAGTCTCTCTCAGAGGTAATGGTTCTGTACCCGATTCACCGTTTAGGGTCAGTAAAAAATGGAGAAGAACTGCTTTGCCATTATCTAGCGCTTCATCTGGTACTCTGTATGCGGAGAGCCAAGTGCTGAGAATTATATTTTTCAAACGGGCTGCCTTGTTACCTTTGGCTTCTTTGCCCATCATCCGAGATTCGAGATATTTTTTCATGTGCTCTTTGCGAACATCTTGTCTGCTGAGAATTTCCAAAGGGTTGCTGGCATCCCGTACTATGTAATCAATCGCTTTCTGTCTAGTAGTCATGTGGCTACTGTCCCCATAACCTTTGAGAAGACGTTGACGTTCCAGACAGGCCACAATACTAGCAGGATCCTCAAGGCCAAATTTCCATGCGAAAATTCTCAACACTTTATGTTCATTCAAATAATTAAGGATTTCTCTACATCCGGCTGCTTCGACTTCAGTCAATCCCATTTTGATTTCAACAAACGATTTTGGGAAAGAATTTCTCCTGAAAAAATAAAACAAATGACTTAGATGAACTTTTACTTCGCTAAAAAAAAAAAAAAAAAGTAACAGATGAAGCAATTTGAAAAAAATTGAATATTAATTCCAAATTGAAAAGCATTTTTGATGTGTTGATGGTAAATATATGTACAAAAATATTACATAAACTCGTACACATTAGATTAGATTGATTCTTTAAATTATAACATAATAATAAAAGGTATTTGTCTGTCTTGAAATTATTTTTTGAAGCAGAATTGTATATTTTATAGAATTCTGAAGTTCCTGATGAAATTAATTGTAACATTAAATGAATGCACGCATTCTCTATTAAAGTATTGTTGAAAATAATTTTAAAATGCAAATTTTTAAACTCAAATTTATATCCTCATTTACTTATTATATATATTTTTAAATAACTCCTTCAATTTCTAATTTTTTTTAAATAAAAATTGGTAATTTATTTATATTTGTTTTATTTTAAATTTTAATAAAATATTTCTGTATCTTTTTTCCAGCGGGAAATTCTTAAAAAAGTTTAGAACTAAATGTCGAATCAAAACTATTAATTTCTTTCCGATTGAATTAAAAAGATGTTTTTACAAACAAAAGGACTAAAGTCTTTAGGATCAGTGCAAATCACGTGTACGTTATCTAAATAATAGCACATATTCTTATAAAAATGGGGGAAAAGGATTCAAGAAAAGAAATAGAATTAAAATTGAATATTTAAAGTACCAAAATTTAAAAAAAAAATGAATATATATTTTTAATCTGAAACGGACAGTATAGTATATTTTATATAACTTATAAATAACAACATTTCTAATAGATATGCTCGATTACTTAAAATTTTCATTAAATTTGTGTGATTTTAATATAATTTGACATGCTTTACATTTTTCTTAACTAACGATGATTCAATCAGAATTATGTTGCATAACTACTTTGACAACGATTGATTTACTAAATTTTGTATATCATTGTAATTTGCTAAAGAGAAAACACTTTTAAACATTGGATTTAAATGTTAGGTGCTTGCATGTTTCTTATAAAAGTAATACACGGCATAGTAAATGCAATCTTTTCCGAAGAAATAATGCATTCGATTTTTCTTTCTATTTTTTTTTTTTTTTTTAGAGTTCTAGTAAATTTTTGTTTAATAAGAGTAATACTTTTGTTCGAAACATACAAAATATTCACGAGGATATATTAACAATTCCTTTAAGAAACACTTTTTTAAAGTGTGTGTTCTCTTTGGAACAGATAAAAAAAAATTAATTTTGCTGGTATGAAGTATGCTAATTTTTAAAATGGATAGGTGGGGGCTTAGTTCCGGAGAGAGAAAGAGAAGGCAACCAAAATTTGATATGCGGAAAACTTCTATGGACTGTGAAGGTTTGTCCCTCTTTATCCTTAAAACAATTTAACCGAGACACAGGTAATAAATTAAACGGCATGAGGAAATTCTTCAGCAACCACAGTCTGGTAATCTAACTTTGTGAACCAGAAGCACATCA